>JAZEWU010000016.1:4146176-4169283 GCA_036362915.1 Geotria australis
GAAGGGGAAATCAAAATAATAGTGGCTAAGTGTGAGCTGTGCACTCGAGGGTTTGCATTACATTATAGCGGTTTCGAGGTACACACAATTAAGGCACTCAAAGTTAGGGATACTGCAGCAATGAAACTGATTGTGTTAATTACTGCAAAGGACATGGGAGAATTACAAAACCATATAGCCTCGAGTGTCCCTCCCAGCCAATGTGGTTGCCTCACATTGATCACTCCGATCACAGTTAAGTTACACACTGCGGGATTGGCTGGGAGGACACGGAGAGTTGTCATTTCAGGTCCCAGACGCCCTGGCTTAATTACAACATTCACAAATCACCGCTTGGTGTTTCCTAAGTGAATAACCTTAATTATGTCGCCATGGCTAAAGCAGCAAAAATGGGGTCTACAAAGCCTGTGGCAGTCATTAACTAAAAAGTTCATCACTGAAAACGCTTTGCTTCACAGAGCGTTTAATAACGTATTTATCAATAAATTAGCACAGCCATTAGTCCACTCATTTGCTGCTGTGTGGACAGTACAAAATGACACGACTACAAATTGATGCTGCTTTTATTGCTCGTGTTACACAAACCGAAAATTAAATCACTCAATTATTGTGATTGTTACTGCAGTGGCAAGAAGCATTTGCATTGATGTGCTCAGCAGAGGCCACTGCAAGTGCCCCTAATGGTCTTTTATATTATAATTTGAAAATGTTCAGCCCTTTGTCAATCCACTGTAGGATGAAGGCTCCTCTCCACCGTGTCATTTATTGGGGTTGTTTTACCATACATCACCATGCTTATCAGTGCAGGTTGGTGAATGAGGCAGGAGTATCCAGGGCTAACTCAGATACCACACGCCACGGATCAAATTCGGTTCAACGGATTCATAGTGGAGTGCGCGCTAACCATTGCGCCACCACTGTCCTTTCCAATCGGTGATTTAACAAACATCCTCCCGGCTGCAATCCTTTCACGGATACAGTAGGGTTATTGACATGTCGATTTTTTTTTGTTATTTGTGCTTTTGCACCAATGCAGCTTTACCGAATGATTTATAATACATTTAGGTCGCAATTATCCGGTTTGTGGATTAGCGGTGCTAACTCATACCTTTTACAACGACGTGCTGGTTTAAACATCAGCTGCTCCTCACTTGTCGACGGTAAGAGACTCCATGCACAAGTGACTAAAAACCGGTTGCTTGGCAAGCTATTCAATTACACAGGGTGTCCCACATGATTGGAACCATAGGGAATACATAAGGAGGGGTCATCAGAAGTATGTATCCCCTAGAGTTCAATTTCTGTGAGACACCATATATTATTACGCATGTTTACCAAGCAAAGCATCAATGAATCTCAACTATTTTTGGGAGGGTCCTGCCAGGTTTACACATTAGAGGGTGATGTGGCTGTGTATAATTCAAAATTAGTCTATTTGCAAAAATTATTGCTGATTTTCCGTGCTCTGTCGTTGTTGACATGTCGTTCTCTCTGCAGCTTTGTGCAGCGCTTTGTGACCCTCGGGTGAAAGGCGCTATATAAATGATATTATTATTATTATTAAAAAAAAACATGCAGAACAGTGGGAGGACAAACACAAGGCGCCCGAGTCAGTAATCGAATCTAGGAATTTTTGCTGTGATGCACAAGTATTACCACTGCACCCCCTACCTCGAAATTTCTCTAAGAAGCAACAAAAATATCTACATATTATATGTCTGCACCCAATCCTGTCTAGGTAAGCAGTAAAAACAATGTATGGTCTAATTTACATACATTTGCATTATACGGACCACCTCTACCCCCCAGCTACCCCACAAATTTGATAGCTGACTGTAAATGAAATGCGTATGTACATTTTAAGTGTATTAAAACTAATTATAATATTTTTACATGCCTAAACCTAGACATGAGTGCTGAAATTATACACACTCGGAGAGACTTTCATGTGCCCCGAGCAAGACTGCCAGATGATTGCTCCACAACTGGAATCTCTAACACACACACACACAGGGCTGCACTCTGGCTGAAAGCTAACAACTCAATTAAGGCGTACAATCACAGTGTCTCTGCCGTGGAGGATTTTCTCCATGCTCCAATGCTCTTCAAACATATTCCTGGCACGCATCTATATTTCAAAATCGTACACAGCGCTCCCAGAAATATGTCAAAATTGCATTAATTTACGATGCCATTGCTTAAATGGAATAGAATGCTGCTCCATGTTATAATTTTTACTATTATTATCACAGTGCACTATGCACCCGCTGACCTGAGCTTGATTTCCGGCAATGGCTATCACACGTGGTGAACTATATATGAACCGGTCCTGGCACCAACATCCCTACCGCAAACTCCCACCCCTTCACCAACCTGCACTGACCATCATGATGGCGAAGTGTAATCAAACAACTCCCATGACCGACCCAAGTTAAAAAGGCATTCATGCAGCAGTGGATTGACAAGCGATGTACAATATCATTGTTTTTTTTAACACTTACAATAAAATCTACTTTGCTCAACATGTATTCATAATGTATTTAATTCAAAATATTTTTGTAAAGTATAAAATGTATCGCTAAGATTGTATTAGTAATCTGTTGGCTACTTCAATTAATTGAACAAAAATAATAATTATTCATCTGTTGACAGACTTTGCTCATTAAAACAATTGTGACCAATTTTCTTGGCGAGAAAATGATTGCATTTCCAAAAGTTGGATTATAAAACCATAATTAACAACAGATTGCACTTGCAAGTGTGCATAAAAAAAAAACAAGCACGCAATGTCCCTTATAATTCCAGGAGACAAGCATGCCACTCTGAGCCCAGCCATGGCCCAGTGAAGCCACTGTGCAAAACCCACAAGGCTAAAGTCTATAATACCATATGTACCCTCTGTAAAAATGATAATGGCTGTGTTTGCAGATGAAGTGCATTCACGAGTGCATGGCATTAGCTTTGACATTTAAAAATGACAATGCATCGGGTAAAAATAAATAAATCTGAATCTTCAGATCTGAATGTGAAGCATTTTACGCTAATTTGTGGTTTTAAAATGCTATGTACGCATAGAAGACTGCGTATGTATGTCTGCATGTTAAGTGTTTGCCTTCCTAAGCAATAACTTTGAAGCAAATGCATTTTCGAAAGGTCATCAGGCATCCCTCCCCATGGTTAGGTTTTAGCATGGCGCTCACAAACAGCAGCGGCATGGCTAAGGGTATGGGGTCTGCCATGCAAACACATCCACCAAACCTTGGGGCCTGGTGATGAACACATCGCTCAAAATAGCAGCCCTCATGTCCATCTGACTAAATCAGGATTTGTCTGTGCACCACATGTGCGCACTGTAATGAGCACGGCGCACAAGCGTTTGCAATTTAATCGTGAAAAAATTAAACTGAATTTCAAGAGTGCACGTGAAGTTATTTGTTACCTTGAAATCGGTTCACAACTCAAAAAAAATGAGCGAACCATCAGTCAAAAGAAAGCGGCGTGGAAATGGGTCAAGGAAACAGCTTCAGAAAATGGCTTTTGTCTGGCTCCAAAGAGCTGGCCCAGTCACGACTCAACATGATTTTAATCTACCCTGTTCCTGCGCAAACGACCGACATACAAACACGTAAGAGCACATAAATGGGCGTATATTGGAAAGGCGCGCACGCTGAAAGCCGTCGTTCTCAACGCTCAGCCACCAAAGGCTCTAAAAGGCAACACTGCAGGAATAAATTCCTCGTACGTTTAGAATCAAACGGTCCCAAAGATGGTCACTGATATGAATGCCATTAAACACTGGGGGGCCACAGTCTGGAAATTAGATTGCGGTTCATCGAACAAAAACAGATGCTGTTACTAATATAAGCTTGGAGGAAAAAAAAGAAGAAATGCCATGGCGTGCTCTGCCCACTCATGCTCCAGTGCTCACGACACATCTAAGTGCTGCCGGTCAAACTGTCCCAAAATCTTATTTTAAAAAAAAACACCTATCAAGATGAAAGGCGGAGGGTGTGAATTATTTATTTAGTTGTCCGCTCTACGTTTTGACAACGGTCCACATTGGGCATAAATAAAAACAGAATCACAATTTTACAAGCATAAATAAAAAATACTCAGATAAATTGCTTACTGTTTCTCTCCCCCAAAATATCAAAGACAAGGCAACATGAAAGAGGCATTAAATAAAACTGCGCCGAATATTTTCACCAAAGTGGAAACGTGACATCTGCAGTTCGTTTGATTGCAGTGCATGCTACTGCAATGTTTTCTATCAATTAAGAGGCTATGTTGGCGAGAGAAAAACACGCGGTTTAAAACAAGCGAAATAACATAGCATGCCAAGTTAATTACTTAAAACACACCGCGCCAAGCTGTCAATTTAGAAACATGTAAACACAGCAGAAGCTTACCTTTTTAAAACAAAACGGAAGACCGTGCACAAAGATGTCAATGGCGATGCTCATCTTGGAAAGTGTTGTCAGCCTCCCGCTTCAAAGAATAACTTTACCCCCAGCCTCAATATACACAAATGTCAGCACTCGATAAAATACGTTCTGTTTAACCCACTGGGGTTTTTTTTTTCGCCCCTTCTGTTTTGCCAGAGGTCTTTTGCGTCAGCAAAACCAGTTAGTGGTGGCGGACAGGCTCACAATTGAGCACAGCTTTTTTTTTTCTTCTTCCCCTGCCGCTTGCCCGCCTTGTCTGTCGATGCGCCTGTCCGGCCACTAGGCTGCGACGCATACGCTTTTATCCGATATCCGCACCTATGTCACGCCCCCTCTTGGCAAGCGAAGGAGAAACACGAGACCCCCATCGAATTAAATATAGCACCATACTCTCAACACAATCCCCATATCGCACCTTTCATACGGCCCACTCAGATGATGGCTCACCGATACGTTTCCTTCCCCTTCCCGAATCTCTGCTGTACCGTAAAACACACGCGCCAACTGGAGCTCGGATGCCCTGGCACAGCTGTCCCGAGCCTCGCCGGGTTATACCCCGTAATCCCAGAGGAGGTCAGGGCAGCCGGGCCAAGCCCCTGTGCTATTCTGCCCATCTCAGGAATTCGCGTCCGCCGTGATCCGATGGGTTGCTCGAACTCGCAGAGACCTGCTATATGGGCCCAGGCGGAGGAGCGCGTCACCTCAAGCTGTGTCGGCCACCACGGCTGGCGGTATCGAGAGAGGCGCGGGGGGGGGGGGATCCAATTTCACGCGATATCTCGCAACCGGGTCTCACACCTCACACCTTCTCATGTGAAATGACATAGCGCAAAGTGGAGATACTTATTGATGGCTACATTAACTGGAGAAGTTTCCCGGAAGACATGAGAGAAAAAAAACTCGGTGGAAGTTACATATTTAAAACTACTCAATACACTTATAAGTGCTATTTGTGTGTATATACATGTAATTAAAATGTGTCTACTTTGTTTAATTGTAATCCACATGTCGTAAATTGTGTGATTATCACCATTTAAAATGCCAATAATTCTCTAGTGTTTAACGTGCAGCTTTGATACTAAAACTATGCGCCATATTATGATTATCATCAAGATCACTCCACTGCTGGATGAAGGCCGTACTATCTCAGGCACGTTCCCTCCTTTGAATGCCGTTCCATCATCACCTCACCCCCCCCGATCATCATCTGTTCCTGACATGTATCCTGTCCAATGTTATATCTTTAACTTGCACATGCAAGTGTTGTGTTCATTCTCTCTCAGCCGTCTTAATTTGATTTGTCAACGTCCATATGGCTGATTCATGTCACAGCAGGTAACATAGACCGGTTAAAACGTTCTTTTTCGGTCATTTATCCTTTCTATCATTCACTTAGGGGCGGCACGGTGGTGTTGTGAGTAGTGCTGTCGCCTCACAGCAAGAAGGCCCTGGGTTCGAATCCCGGCTTCGGTGCCTTTCCGTGTGGAGTTTGCATGTTCTACCCGTGTCTGCGTGGGTTTTCGCAGGCACTCCGGTTTCCTTCCAGTCCAAAGACATGCTGCTGCATAGATTAATTGGCCTGCTGGTTAAATGCCCCCTGGTGCCCTGTGATGGACTGGCGTTCCATCCTGGGTATTGCACTGCCTTGCACCCTGTGTCTGCCGGAATAGGCTCCAGCTCACCGCAACCCTGTACAGGATTAAGCGGTTTCTGACAATGAATTAACGAAGATTAACTTATGGGGGGTGGTTAAACTGGTCGCCTTAATTCCCAGCAATATACCCTTCATTTCATTAAACGTGCAAACCCAAGGTAAGAGGCAAACCACCTGTAATCTGGCTGCTGCATTACTGTCTACAGGGTGATGAGCAATGTGACTCGACGCTGGGATGCTCACATGAATGCTGATGTCGGTATCAAAGACCCTGCAAGAGATTAACTACACCTCACAATCCTTTCAATCCAGTCGTGTGCCATCACCACAAACACAACAATAAAAATATTTTTTAAACCTGTTAAAGCGGCAATTATACTGGCCTTTGAAAGATGTCCATTGTGACAAACGAAGAGCTTAAGAATGCTTTATGTGAATCAGGCAGCGCACACACAGCAGCAGGTGGGAGTGCTTGACTGCACAAACAAGATCTAGCATTACAGCACCACTGTGATGTGGTGTTAACATTTACATCACGCAGGCACTGTTATTACCTCCCGTATAGAATGTGCCAATATTGTCTGTTGGTCCAGGGAGCACAAGAGAAACGTGCCAAACCTACGTCTCTCCCTGCTATTTAAGATTTATGTCTTTGAGGTAATCATGAAAAAAGATGAAAAAGATGAGATTTCTACTAGAGAGACTTACATGATCCACCTACAGTAGAACACTCATCCGGTGGTCTGATTACAGTAAGTGCTCCGCACATCAGCAAAATTGGCCCAGCTCCGAATGTATTTATTACGTGTAAGGTGAGCCGGACGTTGTATTATGCAAGAAAGATTGGACCAAATTTGGAAGGAATTTATTTTCAAAACCCACCTTAAACTGGGCAGTGCTCCGCCACTTCGTGCGCTCAGAATTTCAAAACAGAATATATTATTTTATCCATGCAATCTTTGGATGTGGATCAGCAATGTGTTTGCACAGCAGCTTGCTTGCTGGACATACATAGTTCCTGTGGAAAAGCAGTTTTTATTGATTTTGAATTCAGTGTAGCTCGGTAAAGATGGATTACTTTGCCATAACAGCTAGTATTGTGAATAAAATATTTGTGCAACGTGGCTCCATTAAGAGCCATGCAAGACATCTGGAAGAATGACATTATTTTTAGTGAGAAAAACCAAATCACTTAATTCAGTATGCAGGGCTCATGACCATGACAACACGACCCGAGTCAAGTAAATATAGCCCTGTACAGTGTTGTCACAGCCACCCTCCCCCATGACCCCTCTTGTCCTGAATGACATGCCCTCCTCTCACACAAAATAATTGGAAAGCCTACATTTATTATCCCAATACAGACCGCCGATTCATTTACTGCGCAGAATTCCATAAAAATGATACACTGTACTGTGTAATCTTGTGTATAGAGTCGGTCAAAAATTGTCCAGTTTCATGAAAATATTTTCCACGTCGACTATCTTTGCCATTACAGCATGAAAAAAATGTATAATAATAACAATAATATCAATTTATAAAGAAAAAGCAATGCTACATATGACAGCTACACATTTTCTAGTTTTGCCCATTCCTAATAATGGCAGAATATTTTTAGACTTCCTTTTTTTTCCAAAAAAAAAAAACCCTGAAGGCTGCAGATTTGCACGGCTTCAGGCAATTATTCACGCTACGGTCCCAGCCTAGGGGGGCGGCGGTCAGCGCCAACGCCTTTCTCAAGGGCCCCCCCACCACCACCACAACCACCTCCTCCCCACACAGGGCCCATCCCCATCAGGAGCCGCGTCGGCACAACGGGTCTTCTCCTGGGGCCAAAATTTCCACTTTTAGAAAGCGCCGATAACGCCGCCCGACTAAAACGAGCGGTGGGCACGAGCTGGGAGGACGCGGCGCTTTTGTGCTTAGAATCACTTTTTTTGCAGGGGTCCGCGTGGGCTGCCCGGGGGGCGGGTGCGGCGTAAAAGATTCGTGGGATATTTACGGGCGCCGATAAAAACCGTGCTACGGGAACTCGACGCAGGCCATTCTATTAAGCACCGCGTGTTTTCCGCCCCCCCCCCCTTTCGCGGTCCTCATATGCGTAAACCATAAGCTAATACCGACGTCGGAGCGCCGCCGCCGCGAGATTACGCTTTGGCTTACGTAATTAACAAAATGGCCGGGCGATAAAACGTAGAGGCCGCCGAGCAGAGCGGTGGGTCCAATTATGGGGAGTTGTGTTGGGGCCCAGAGGGCGACGTGGCCCGAGGACAGGGCCGGGGCGGAGAGAGCGCGGGCCACCCGCTGCTCGGCACGCACGTAACAGCCGCCTCCTCCTTCGGCTGGCGGGAACAATTAGTCTGTGGCTGGCATGCAGAGCGGCGGTGGTGCACGAGCCACGTATAATGAGCCGGCTCAACAAAAGGTCAGCTCCACCACGGCTGTAATTAAAAAGCATCAATATGCGTGGGCAGCTTTATAGATTTCCTAAGAGCTGCTAAACACACTTATAACATTCGATTTTGGTGGAGTCCCTTTTTTTTAGGCAAAGCCTTTGGAGACGGCTTTCACGCTGCCCGAATGCTTGATTTAAAGAGAACTACGCCTTTGTAAATGGTAAGGGTAGGTTAAGTAATAAGTTGTGTCGCTGGTGCACTCTGCAACGTAGTGAGCTGTTTGGTCTTGTCCCAGTGAACGGGAAGGCAAACAACTGTAATTCTAGACTCAATGCAGCCCTACCGCCTTTTCCCACTGCTCCTTCACACACCCTCCCCTGGTCCCTGCCTGCTCTCCCTTCATTATGCTAAAAATATGGGTTTCCTCCACAACAGCAGATGGTGTGGAGTTTAAAACGCGTACAATAAAACCACAGTGCCAGTGGCTGTATGTGGCAGGATGTGGTGGTTCCGCATCAAGTGGAGGAAAAAAAGATTTTCAGTGTCTTAACTGAACACAATAACAAACACTGAGAGTACACAGTTCAGGCACTGTACGCATATAACACTGTCTCTGAATGTAGAATAACAGCGATTTTTTTTCTCCCTCTACATTCTTTTATGTTTGGGCCGAATTTCGCACACTTACTGCACCGATGATCGGCCTTCTCCACCCATAAGCGCAGTAGAGCGTTTATCACGTTTATCACAGCGCCGAGTGAAATGCACGGCGGATGCGCCCATTATCCATAAAACATCCAACTCAATAAAAGGCAGCATCGCGGTCGATGCGCCCTACGGGCAAGCTCCTTGCCTATCAAAAATTACGTGCAGCATAGTGGCGATTGAAACCAAACACAAATCGATCAAACACTATTAATTATTGCCGCGCCTCTCCTCCACCATTTTAGTGCCCCTCCTAAATCTTCCACACAACACTCTCTGGTTCACGTACTTAACGTAAAGTGCACAGCCGCGATTAACACCGCCGCCACTCGGCCTTGCAAAAAATTTAGCTGAAGTAGCAGCTTGCCTCTTGTCGCTTCTATGAGCAGGAAAACCGCTTGTCTCAATATATATATAAATTAGCTTAAGTGTGTGTGTGCTTACCTTCCCAGAGCTATCCCAAGAGCAGATTTTAACATGTCCTCGCATTCGGTTTGGTTTTGAATTTCCTTCATCGTGTAAACTTCGAAGTAAATTGAAAGCAGCATATAAAGGCACAAAATTACAATAGCGGTTGGCATGACAGGCAATAAAAACACAGCTCAAGATTAGCATTTTGATTGTTTTGATCAAGGACCTTGCTCTGCCCCCGAGCAGACACCAGGGACAAAGCCATTTAACGCCGACGCGACTGCACTCACCTTTAGCTGCTCACTTCATAGCTCATTAACCCATTAGCAGAGCCGTTAGACAGTGCGCGTAATGAAGAAAATTCCCGAGCACGACATTCAGGCCGTGGGAGCGTGCGCGGCGCCCACCGGTCGCCGCCGTCGGTTCACTGCACCTTCTCGGATGGTTTCCCCAGCTGTTGCAGCTGCTGCAGAGGCATCAACCTACCTTGCCGTCGCCGTCTTAATTTTTCACCGCAGCCTCCGGGCGGTCGGGCGGGCGGGCACGGGTGACGGTACCACACGCGTGGCGCGGCCGCCAACACAACAAGGGCACCGAATATCACATGGTACAGACTAACACGCGGCTCGGCTTCTGTCGAGCACTTCGGACGTCTATTTTAGAAGGGGCTTTCAGCCGTGCCACATTAACGGCAAAACCGCACGTTCTATGTTGATTTGGTTTTTATTGGTGTTTTTTTCTGTCGTTGTTGACATGCCATTCTCTGCGCGGCCCTTGTGCAGCGCTTTGTGACCCTCGGGTGAAAGGCGCTATATAAAATGCTATTATTATTATTCCCCTCTCTTTTGATCGTGGAAAACGACGGCGTCTTTCCGACAGCTCGTTACGCCGTCGGCGGGCGACACCAAAAAAACGATATACTCCCATTCCAATATAACAATAATAACAATGATTTAACATTTATAACGCGCACATATTCATTCACCGTCGAAGGAACTCGTTCGACGGGAGAACGACTCGGAAGCGTAGCGAGGAAAGCGCACGGAGCCCGGAGGAGGCAGCCGTTTTTGTTGCCCGCACAGAAAGAAGGCACCGGGCAAGGCGAGACAAAACGGGGTGGGGGGGGGGGGGAGGAGGGCGCGCGGGCGCCGGCCGGCGGTCTCACCTGACGGAGCCGGGCGTTGGCGAGCACCTGCTGCAGGGTCTCGTTGCGGCCCGCGCCGCCGGCGCCGCCGCGCTCGCCCTGCGCCGCGTCGCCCCCGTCGTCCATGCTCTCCTCGCCCTCCTCCTCGTCGTGCATCTCCTCGTCGCTGTCCTCCTCCTCCTCGTCCTCGTCCTCGCGGCGTCCGTCGCCGTCGGCGTGGCCCCCCCCACGGCGTCGCCGCCGTCGCCCCCCCCGGTCGTCGTCGTCGTCCTCCTCGGCGTCGTTTACGTCCGGGCTGCCGCCGCCGTCGTCGTCGTCGACGCTGACGATGCCCTCTTCCCGCCCGCCGACGCGTCGGACGCGTCCGACGCGTCCGACGCCGTGCCCGTTGTGGATTCCCCCGTAGCCGCCGCCGTCGTTGTTGTTGTTTTCTTCGGCCGCAGCGCCCGCGTTGTTCCTGCTGCTGCCGGCCTGCTGCAATTCCTCCTCCTCTAATTCTTCTTCCTCCTCCTCCTCTTCCTCCTCCTCGTCGTCGTCGTCCCTGCCGGGCAGAACCGCGGCTTGTCGCTCGTCGTCTTCGTCTTCATCGTCGTCTTCGTCGTCGTCGTCTTCGTCGTCGTCGTCCTCCTCCTCGACGGCGAGGTGGTTTTCGGCGTTGTCTCTCCTCCGCCTGCCGACGCACCGCCGGCCCCGGCCGTTAAAGCTGCCGCCGCCGCCGCCGGCTCCGGCCGCCCCGCCGCTGGCCGAGCTCCCGCTGGTGCCGCCGGAGCCGGAGCCGCCGCCGCCGCCGCAGGTCAGCAGCTCGCGGTTCATGTCGAGCACCCAGCCCGCGATGCCCCGCACGCGAGTCAGCTCCTCTACGGACTCGAAGCCACCCAGCTCCTGCGGGCCCACGCATTCCACGCGCAACAAAACGCACGAGCGTCAACCCGCGAGGCCTGGCCCGAAGACAGTGTTTTGGGCCAATAAGCTTATCGGGCCACCCGTAGTGTTCACCAACGCGAGCCGGTTGCCTTTCTCTGCCTGCTGCCGCCGACATATAACACGCGTCAAAGTTACGGATAGTGGTGTCAGAAATGAGTACATGATACATGTGTATTGCTAAGAATGGAGCTCAGGTTATGAGAAGTGTAGTGCGGTCTGCTTGCCACTGCTCGCTCCACACGTACACAACAGCAAAGAGATCCTCTGCTTGGCTATATTGGCTGCTGGCGCAAGTGCTATTTGTGAGCACCTATTAAGGCTGACAAGGCACTTAAAGGTGTGGTGAGGTCAGCATTACGTATCCCCAGTACACCAGGCATGTAACGCCACGTTGATTTATATAAAAATGGATTCTAACGCTCATAATACATGCATAAAATTATGCATGCGAGAATCAATTAGTTTAGATTCGTACACGTCGTATGTAATGGGGTCACATGACCCCTGCAACCATTAGAGGCACAAGAATCCCAATAATGTAATTTTTTTTATCGATTTCTGAATCGAGTCACAACCCCAAATCATTGCCATTAATTGAAATGTGAGGAAGGTGGAACGTTACAAGCCTAGGGTACACGCTGAACCAGGTACTATTTTAAGGGTGAGTTGACCTGGGAGAGGACTAGGACAGGCTGGGATACCACTTCCTGCCAGTGTTATCCATGGCTGGCAATCAAACCCAAGGTGGCAAGCTTTGAAGGAGAGTGCGTGAACCACTGTGCCACCGTTCCTCATTACACACCTACAGATGCACAGGTAACAAGCGCAACACGTGCTCACTCAACAGGCAAAAACGTGTCAATACAAACTGTAGCGCTATAGATTATTTATTATTATACGCTGAAGCCGATCGGATGAAAAGAATAAATGTATCCGCTCGTTAAAATACGAACATACAGCAGATCATAGCAGAATTGAACTCAGATGTGTTAAAAAAAATATATACAGCACGATGCATGCACGTTGAATTACATTATCCACGTGTACAGTGACAAGTAGTAATGTCCAACAGCAAAGCATTTGTTGCAGCTCGATATTACTAACAAGCGATGTTAATATTTATCCATTGCTGCATGGTTAATCAAAGGCAGTGATCTCAATTAATAATAGTTTTAATTAAATGTCAGCGGGAAATAAAACATACGCTGTGTCCTATTTGGAACGGTAATGAGGGCCTGACTGCAAGTGATAATACAAGAAGAATCAAATAAAATTGTAATAATTTAAGCCAGAAACAAGTCGTTTTCAGTATACGATTGCAGACAAATTTTGACCCATAGTAGAAAGGAATAACCTCGTTTGACTGCTATATGAATTGTTCAGCTTTTCATTGTATGACATGTTCTGCAACTGTAAATGCAGAATCCTTTCTCTTGAGCAGAGTTCAACAACTACATTAGAAACACACAACACTCATCTTAAAATGTGGCTCAGATTTCAGAACAGCAGCAAAAGAATAGGTTTAAACGCGCATTGTTTCAACGGTATGATTCGCCTGTCATCTGGCTCATCAAAATAGTCCATATTATAGCTGTCTCGTAGGCTGAGGAATAAAGCCGTATAAGCATTGCGAGTTACTCCCGTGAAGGCACAAACTCGAGAGTGAACCCAGCGTTTCATATTGGAATCTTTGACAACCCACTCTCATCTCGAGCTACTGCTTCCCAGCCCAGGCTTGAGATGTGGGGCAGCCTTTACGATTCTGACTGTCAATGCTACCTCAATTGCATCTCAGAAATGACTGCTCCGCTTCACTGAAAAATACATGCTTACGCCGCACCTGTCGCTCATTTGCACCGTCGGCATTAACAATGGCCAAAGATCGGCCTAACAGAGGAAAAGAAGTTACAGGAATGCTGCGCAGACTATTCTGTTCTTGACAGCGCATTGAAAACACCAAATCCTCTGCACATGAGAACTTTCCCAGAAAAAGGGAGAAAAAAAACTTTCGTCAAAGACGACCCAGAGTTCTAAGAGGAGTTGAGCAATGATGCGCTCAGTTCAGTTTCCTGCTAAGGCACACAGCCACACATGTCATCCAAGCAGCTAAGACACTCTGCCATGTGTGCTGCATAAGAAATGGCACACAAAGCAGTGGCATGTAAATCCACGGGGCTGACACTTTCCAAAAGGCTGCGTCTGCACAGGAACTCCTGGATTAGAATGTCCATCGTCTGTACTTGGCACTTTTTCTCCACCCTGGCTCTTAGAGGTAGAGCGCAACACTGCCAAAAATAGCGAGTTTCTCTCTGAGACACCACGGTTCACGCAACAGTCCCTGCGGATGCCTGGAAACGCCACCTATGGTGTAACTTCACACCCCTGGCCAGCTGCGCAACGGCAGCCTTGAGCCTTCGTGTTATCATCGCTGTTTTAGTTCATGTGTACAAACAAGAGGCACTGAACTGGAAGAGGGAGGGCGAAAAAAATGCCTTGACGGAAAAATGCTTTGGCAGTTTAATTTCCTCTACATATTTCAGAGAGAAAAAAATATTGTAACTCATTACAATTCTGGGTAGTATTTTAAACCAATTAAATGCCATAATTGATTATGTCATGGCTGACAGGCAGACAGATACGGCCATTACAAATAAGTTGTGAATAATATCGCATGGAGCGATTATGCAGTGGTCAGAGCAAGGAGTTATGAATACAGCAACTTCCCTATACCAACATAGCTCGGGCAGCAGACTGAGAAAGGCCTGTAAACTGTACTCTTAGATGGTTAATAGCAGCAGACAAGCAGGTAAATCTTCTCCATAATAAATGAACGAGTGAAAGATCTGATTGCGCTTTGATTGTTGTCAAAGAGTAACCAAACTTTGAAAGATTTATTGCTCCCTACACAATGTTCGATTGCCTCGTGACTGCTTTTAGAACGTGTGACCTTAGTGTCCCAGAGGGTTAAAATCACTCTGCAGAGGAGCACTCCATAACTCAGGAGAGCCGCGTTCCCAATAGCCACCCGTGATGATGGAGGCTAACACAATGGTGCCATTTCACTTATTCATTTTCTGCATTTTTTTAAAAGCGATACGATCCTTTGACTGCCTATATAGTTTAGTTGGACGGATGCTGCGGAGCTTGTGGGATTTTATCAATTCCGTATTCATATTTAATTTAAAATGAAAGGCTCAGAACCTCTTCCTGTCGAGAGGAAAGGCAAGCAATAAAGTTTGAGACGCGTCTAATGTGATTAAGGCAAAAGCTAGCATCTCATTGCGTAATCACGGCAGCTCAAGATTTACTTATGTTTACTGCCATTAGCTGGGAGCACTTTAAAGGCCTTACCCATAAACAGCACCAGTGTAGCTGTTTTCCAGCCAAGACCGCAACCCTTACACCCGCAGCCCATCAACAGCCTGCGAAGCAGGGTTTTGGGTGACTGAAATAGGAAGGGCAATGCAAACGCCACGGTTTGGAAGCATCTCGACTTTTAAAAAAAAATCAAACACCTGCCCCTTTCGCAGTCAGTAAATCACAGGGCCCAATTTATTATCAGATTGCTGCAAAGGATCCTCATCGTATCAATGCTGACATGAGCTGGTAAAGCAAAGAGGCGGATCGCTGCCCGCCCCAACTGTGACTGTGAAAGAGCTTGGGGAAGGAAGAGTAATAAGATAAAAAAAATATATACACACACAATAAGGATGGAAGAGAAAAAAAATCACCGTTTTGGATGCGTCAGGACATCCGCTGAATTTTAACCATGTTGCTACTGTAAACATGTACAGGACAATGGGCTGCAGTGGTAAAACAAACGCGAATAGGATACGAACAGAGGAAGGAGGGCTTTCTTATTGCCAGGAATCAAGTCAGAAAACCATGCATCACAAGTGTCAGTTTTGAACCCCCAGGGCCTCACTTAATTCAGAGGCATCAAAATAAACATTACACCAGAACACAGCTCCACAACCTTGAACATTTCAACTCAAGGTGGCAGCCACAGTAACATCCATTATTACAGACAAGTGAAATGGCTACTGTAGGCTATACACATGTTCTACCCCCGTACTACAAGGTCTTGCTAAAGATGCATTATTGATAGCCCAGAAACAAAGCAGCGACAGCACAGAAATTCTCACTAACACTTGTGTGTTTAATTACAGACTGCTTGCAGCATTAAATTGAATACACAGTGCATTATCACCTTCAACAAACAGCCACTAAATATCCAATTTTGTGCACTGAAACACCAGCAAGCCATGCTGATAAAACAACACACCATGGTGTGTATACAGGTACATATTAAATCACAGAAAGACACTATCATCCCTTCCAAGACCTTGAGGTATGGTGGCGGCTTAGGAAAGGCTTCATCGAGCAGTTGACAGATCATGGACGATAATGCTCATAAAAGGAATACGTCAAATCACCAAAAGAAAAAAGCCATCACCACAAATCTCAATTACCTTGGCGCCACTTATACTGTAAACCTTGCCCATAGTTCAAAGCTGCCTCCACTTCTTCAACCGAGAAAATAAGTTAAAACAGGAGTCACGATAAACGAAAACGTCACCCACGACGAGTGGGACTGAGAGGAGGCAAGGCCACGTCGGCGGTGGCAGGCAGTGACGCGCCGCAGTCCTCCGGGTTGTGGTGTGCCCCGAGACACACGCACAAGAACGCTGGTGGCGAGGCACTGCCGCACACGCCCTCCGTCCCACCCATCAAGTGCCCGGCACGTCCCCTGCGGTGTGATTTTTTTTTTTAAAGCATTTTTTTCACGGTGGTTTTGTTAAAGTTTGAGCACAAGTCCTTACGCTTGAGCTGCCAGTGAACCCCTTTTCCGTAACCGCTGCCCGTCCTGTTTACACCGCCTTAAACGCGCCCCTGCGACATCCGCCGTATCCCCTTGCTTGACCAAAAGATACCGGACTTTGCTCCTGGCTCTGACAACCCCGTGTGTGTGTGTGATTGTGAATACAGGAGGTGTGCTTTTGGATTGTGAATACAGGTGTACTTCTGGATTGTGCATACAAGGGTGTGCTCGGGGGAGGGGGTTGAGAAGAGGTGGGGACTGCGAGCCATTTAAAATCAGATTGTGGTGCTTCTGAAACCATTAAATATTCAATGTTGGGCGTGGGTGAGGGAGGCGGTGGGTGTTGGCTCATTTCCCTGTTCACTGCTGCTGCCATTATTTTTCTGCCACGCAGCGTTCAAATAAAGGCTCCGTATGCCTCTTCTTTGCATTTCAATTGTCAACTCTAAACGTACCGGCGGCGTTGAGAGGAAAGGACAACTGTATGCGTGCAGCAACATCAAAAAGAACAATCCACATCATGTCATTGAGAAAAAGGACGTTTAAAGGTCAGCTGTGACCAAGGCCATGTGCGAATTCTTTCAGTTTTTATAAGCTTTGGGACAAATTGAGAAGAGAAAAAAAGAACTCTGGGAATGGTGTTAACTCACGTTAAGCAGTGTCAAGTCGCGACACGTGATTTGTTTTGAGTGGGGCGAATCCACACAGAGCATATGCCACACAGGTTGGCGGGTAAATAGCGTTGCGCCTGTTATGCACACGGTCGGTGGCTTCACGGCATTCTCACTTGCAGCAGACACATTAGACGGGACTAACCCGACGGCCAGACAGAGAAAATACAATCAGTGGTTTCCAGCGAGATGGTTCATTTAACCAAACCCTATGAATCCAGCCACCCCAATCCCATCCCACACAGGCTTGGCACAACCCGCGCCACCTCTCCGCGCCCCCACAACCACTCCACAATACATTACTACCTCCCATGGGGGGTTCTCATAGCACATACGCACACTGTACCCTGCATAAATAGCAAAGCGGACCGAGACATGAATATCAATAACGGAAGATACTCAGACAAACACACACACGAGCGAATAGGTTGTGTTGATGACGATTGGTGACCAGATAGAATAAAGGATTCAGACGTAGATTAGGTTATAAATGATCATATTGACGATACTTGCCCGTGAGCAAATAACTAGGAATACACCGAATCTCGTCAGATCTCAGAATCTAAGGAGGCTTGGGGCCTGGATACAGCTTACATAGACGACCACGATGCAGAGCAAGTTATTGTAGGTTGCGGTAGCTTCATCGTAGGCAGAAGTGCGGCAAAAGCCATTACTGCGCTGTATTTTATGCTCCCAAGTCAATTCTCCCTGCCTTAACCAACTCACATTGTTGCTTTGGTTTTTATTTGTTGTATTTTTCTTTCGTTGTTGACATGCCATCCTCTTCGCGGCCCTTGTGGAGCGCTTTGTGACCCTCAGGTGAAAGGCGCTATATAAAATGATATTATTATTATTACATAAACCCCAGGAGCCACGTGCCATGGGAAGGCCTTCATCCAACAGTGGCTTAACGAGCTGTCCATGTACAAACGGACCTTGAAAGCTGTCCGGCGAGACAAATTATGGGTTCTTTAGCGGTTTCTAAAAACATGCCATGTGCAAATTTAACTATACGGAAGGTGCAAACATCTTGCAACTATTCTTCACCCAAGCCAGTGGACACCGCCAGCTGATAGCTTCATGCACATAATCACACATGAAGAGCTCATGTTACCTGGGGCATGATCATTATGGCAATGACGTAGCGATACAGTGTAAAGCTCACTAGCCAAGACTGGCTAACATTTCCATGCCGTTTGTCATGCCACCTGCCCGGACCTGCCACAGGGCTATTTGTAAAGTAATTGTTGTTACCATCACTGTCTCATAATTATTATTATTACTTACTCGACTATTTTCCCAACAGTCATCACCTAATTTTAAAGCCGGGCAAGAAATAATGTGAAGATATCATTGGATAATAATTGAATAATCCATAAATCTCACACATGGAATTTAAAAACCCCTTCACACATCCCACCGGGTGAGACCTGCGATGAAATCAGGACGTTTCACGGAAGAAAAATAAGTATCGCTGCACGTGAATTATGGAAGCAAGGGAATTGTATAGATAATTTATAAATATTTACAAAATAAATAAATAAGCGCAACAACAAACGCGGGAAACCTGTGTGCAGCAGGATTTCGAGGGGCACATAAATTATGCAGAATGCTCTTCACGCATCTCCACAGATCATTTTCTTGGGGTGCTATTGATCAAGGCAGTGGTCACATTAAGGTGACTAAGGAGTATAGAGGCGGACTGCAAGGGAGGAGAGATGCTCACATTCTATTATCCCGCTTGCGATAGTGTTCTGAGATAGCAGGAAGGGCAACAGTGGAATACAACAGACAAGTCGCACCGGAGCTCATTTAGATTGCTTATTTTTGTTGTTTTGGTTTTTCATTAGTTGTCCTTGTGCAGCACTTTGTGACCCTCGGGTGAAAGGCGCTCTATAAAATGCTATTATTACCTTACAGAAACGGGCTTCGGCAACTGTGTTTAATTATGCATGGCGCACGCCTGAAACAGGTTTCAATTTACAGTTAATACACAATAAGGGAAAATGAGAATTATGAAATTTAAATATTATCTTAATAACCCATTTCAAGAGAATTGCTGAGGGGTTTAAAATGCAAGACACGACTGCAAGTTACAAAGCCCCGCACCTTGGAGAATACCAGTTTTCAAGTTTATTCCCCGTATAAATTGTGCTTTCTGATGCATTTAATTTAAACACTCAGCGGTAATTATTGATATAATAATAATAATAATAGCATTAACTTCAAATACAAATAATCCAATTAGAACGCATTTAATAAAATTAATTATCTTATTAAAGGTTTATACACGAGTGAGCTCCATTGCATTAGCTGCATCTGCCACCTTGAGAAGACTTTGTAACGACTGAGAGAGTTTAACTAGAAATACAGTTGCGTTTAAACAGTACTTGCAGGGACGCATAGGCGCACCTCCTACTTAAAAAACCCACAGGTTTCACTGTAATTCGTTACCAATCACGAAGTTTAGGAAGTTGGTGCAGCCAATTTTTAGATTTCACATCCTGACTTCTCTCTTATGGCAATGGGCAGCTTCCAAACAAAATCCCACAACTCCTGTTCCACGCAGTCACTTCAATGTAATACAATTGCTCCGGTGGAATATATATTTTTTCTAATTCTGTCCAGGGAAACTAAAAATAAAATTAACCACAAAAAAAACAACATCAACTTCGGGGAAAATATTAACTTTAGGAAGCAAAAACACACCCTTGCCTGGTCACTGAATCGTGAATTCTGGTCAAAAGCCAAACTGGCTCAACAACCCAGCTGCTGCTCAGCCTTTGCTCATCAGCTTAACTCGATTTCAATTGTTTCCAAACTCGCCGTACAACAAACACAAATGAGCTTAACAAGGAATCAGCGGCTAAAGGCGCCGGTGCCCAAAAGGCACTGGCGGAGGGGGGGGGGTGAGAGCAACGCGCGGGGGGCACGCCTGCCGGGAAGGACAGACGGACCGCAGTAGCAGGAACAGTAGCAGCGGAGCCGTTACCTGCAGCCCACCGCGCTTCCTGGGGGAGTGCTGCCGCGACGAGGAGCTGCCATAGCGGGACAGCAGGTCGGCCAGCCACGGCGTGCGCCTCAGCTTCTCCGCCAGCGCTGAGATCACGCTGCACCGGCACCCGCACATCAGCAGCGCCGGCTAACGCGCAAGGAGGTGGCTCCGTAACCGCGTCTCCGAGCTCGCTCGGCGACCTCTCCCGCAAAAAAAATGACGCTGCTACACCTTTATCTTCCGCTCCGCCGCTCCCTTATCTTTACCGACGGCTCTTGCTTTGCTTATTTTACGTCTCTCGGTGGCTCTCCGTTACACTCTCGCTGCCAGGCTTCAGCCAGACTGCGGGACGGGAGCCTTTCCTGGCACCACAGAGAGAGAGCTGCGGTCTCACCAGCGCGTCCCTTCCCCGATCAATCCCGTCCTCTCCGGCGCTCCCAGATCCCCCATCACTCTTCCCGCGCTCACGGTGTACACGCGTGCGCCCGCTTGATTTACCCAATCACGCATCCAGCGCCGGCCAATGCGCATCCATCTCGCCGAGGAGCCGGCTGTCCCCCAGGAAATCTGCCGCTGGCAGCGCGCTCTCCCGCATCAGCAACAAGGCCTTTACATTTCATCAGTCAATAAAAAGGCCTCGGGGTAAGACTGTCAATGAAAGCGATACGGGGAGGCGCTCCGATTTACCATTCAGAACCCGCGCGCGCGCGCGAGAGAGGCAGCGCGTCTGTTGTGGCACCGAGGAACAAACACAGTACACGCTGCTGGATGCCGGTAATCCTCAGCGTCCACTTCTCGATTCGTTTTACCTCTTGCAGATGAGAAATCCCCCCGAGGTTTCTACGATCGATAAATGAAGCCGCGGATAAAGCGCCGTGCTTACGGCTGGTCAGCCGGATCGGCTTGTGAAGCTGTTAGCGGTGTGAGCCTCCGCGCAAACCCACGTCATCTCTCCCCGTGCCGCCCATTTTCATAGGATATCAGATCAGAGGGCACGCCACTGACCTTTGCATTATTTTTTGTTTCTTTGTACCTTTGCACCCTCTTTGTAGGCAATGCCTCTTTTCAGCAGTCCCACATGGTTAGCTAGCCCAGCGCTGCCGTACAGCGAGAGCATTCCACTACCGCGAGAGGAAAAAAAAATAAAGGTGTCGTCACAAATTCATGGATTTGATTTCTACGCGACCGATAACGACGGAAAGGCCTCGCCGCAGCAGAGCCAACACTTTCGCTCGCGTGCTAAAAACTACGACGAAATATTAGCCTCCGACTGGAAGACACCTTCACCAGCAGTGCAATAATTACCGCGGACCATGGAATGGAAGGACTGCACCATCTGCAAGTGAGCGTGGTGCACAGACCCTGTGCTATTCCGGGGCTTCGCACCAATAATTGCACGAGCCCACAGAAATCTGCAGTTGGATGCCCCGTGCTCGCTGTAACCTCCCACATCGCCGACCTATGCGATAACATACCGGTGTTCAGCTGTTGGCCAGAAAATAAACACAATTCTAGCACGTATGCGCTCCGATGAAACCCGCAAACATGCAAGGACATGGCGTCACTTATCGTTTTAAAAATGTAGCGACAATTATTAATTAGGCGTAAAATGTACGCACGCTGTGATGCGGTATAACATTACAATATCGACAGCAAGTGGGTCTTTTCCCTGCATAATTGCCAGCTCCATTATCAGGCAGACGCTGTATTTTTGCAATAAATTCCCTGCTGCAATCCAAACTTTGCTCTGCTTGCAAAAAGCAGGTTGTAAATCAGCCCGCGTTCTCGTAAACGGCGCAAAAATGAAATTGAGTATTTTCAATTGACAATACAGGGACTGGAACATTTAACTTTCAAGCTCGGTTCTTCAAAACACATGGCAAATCGTTCGTAGAAAATTGAGGACAATGTTCAATATCACACCATTAAGCACATCGCATGACAGGGTTTTTTTTGTGTTAAGCTAAAAAAATTGATTATCTCTAACAAACAGTATCCAGAAGTGCTGTAAGCATGAAGCTAGGTCAATGACTGATGGCAATATCTTGCTGATCAATGTGCCTATTGTAAGCAGTGCCATACGCGTTGTGTTTATTTATCCATTCTTTCATGCGAATATTTGAGATGACTACACGGTTTGTACATCATAACAATTATTGCTTCGCCATGTCAGAAAAATCTATGAAATGATTATGTTTTCATTTTAAATTTTAATTAGCGGATGATATTTTTATGATCTTGTTAGGGGGGAAAATACACGTCTCACATTTGCATGAAACAAGCCAAGATTTATGGCTCGGAATAATACCACCACCTCATTCAGAGTCAACGCTAATGTAACTGCCGGGTAGGGGCATTGCAAATACCACTCATAATCAGGATAGTTTATGGGGAAAGCCCTCCTCATGAATTAGCGGTGTTCATTAAAATTTCTCTATGCCCTTGACGTGGTCCTGGAATTGACCTCCACGGCACAGATGACTGAACAATATTAACATTTGTTTTACAATTCAGCAGGCCGCTTACAGCGAGGAAAACTCAAAATCTCTTCACTTTAACCCATCCCAGTGGAGAAATAAACAAAGTACATACATAATAAGCAAAATAAATGTATGCGATCTGGGAACACTGCAAGGAGGCCACACGGATGACCACATTGGTTTTACAACCATCTTAGGAATCCTTGTTCCAGCTTCCCTTTGCTTTCCTGGCAATTCCGAGGCTGGGGAGGTGATCCAACCGGAAAAGGTCACCGCTGTTCCATCCCTTCTCCCTCTCCAATTATGGCGCTAACCATACATCAGCTAGACCCAGCGCTATAATGAGCCAGTCATGGAAACTGGAAGAAATACGAACTATCCTACCCTTAAATCACCATATAGCGCAGGCTTGCATGCTGTTCTCTACCTGAACTATTAACTTCCCATACTATAAAGTATT
>JAZEWU010000016.1:4169582-4197011 GCA_036362915.1 Geotria australis
CACAGCAAGTACAAATAAAGACGAGACATTGCTCGAAATGTCCCCATGACTAAACATTACAGCAACCAATAAAACAACTAAGACTCAGATAATCAGCCGAGCCATCACCACAGTATACACTACATAACACTCGACATTTAAGCACAATGAAATAGACAAGATGGCACCGCGCAGTTTTTACGGTTCATTTATCACATCACCTATATTATAGGTCCTATTACGCATTCTTGCTCTCGCCTACATGACACAATGTCAAAACCCGAGCCTCAATACGGACACGCCTCTCCTTCCTTTCCACAGTCCCTCCCACAACCAACTGCAACATCCCTACCCAGCCAGCTAAGGGGTTAATCCAATTCGGCCTGCAGCAAAAAAGCAATTACGTGATCAGCACAGGATAATGAATCGCCCACGATGCAGAGCATCATGCGCGTCACGTACGAAGGCAGCGGCCCTTGGACTCGACAACTCCTGCAAAGAGGCGCGCGGTGCGTTATTGCACTTGAAGTACGGGAGGGGGGGCGGATTTCATATGCATGTGCACGTCTGTGCCACCACGCACAGATGCTTTGGCGTGAGGATACAGACATGGCCCCGTGGGCTGTAATTGCTCAGGTGAACCCACGCCACAAGGGGACAACCCGGAGACACGTTGAAAAAACGATGCCATAAACATATTGTGGCATACGGCTGAATGGGCATGGGTGGGTTTTTGTCGAGCGCGCTTCGATTCCTGTCACAACACCAGTAAATGATGAGCTACCCTCTGTACATGTTGGCATTAAAACACAGCAGCATAAGGCATGTAATGTCACACCACCTTCAACAAGTTTGAATGCATTCATGACCTACTATGCTCTATGGCATAATCACTTTTATAAGTCAGTAACAGTGAAACGCCACTGATAGCTAAAAAAAAATGTGTAATCTTGATAAAAGTGAAGTGCTGCTGGGCCATGAAGCAGATGTTGGGAATATTTTACTATAATCCTCTGTAACAGAACGTTTTAGTGAATTTCCCTGCCTTGTTAATCATGCGATATCATGCACAAATTCAATATCGTTATAAAAAGTTTAAGTGCCCCCTGGCTTATATGGGTATCATAGCTAATAATTAATAAATGTTAACAGCATTTTCAGCTGCATAAATGATGTCCATCTTTAAGAATGCAGCAATGACATACTCTGTAAGCATATTAAACAATAATATTTTGTGTATACACAATGAAGCGCACTATAAATTTAATTAGCAATGTGTAATATTCTTCCATGCAGGAAGCTGGTTACAAAGCTTTGAAAAACACAAACCTCACCTCATGCAGACCACACTTAATAATTTAATGCACACTATTAAGTACTGAATCTTTGTGGTGCTCATTTTACGGCTTAATGTAGTCGTAAACTGCTGCATTATTCAACGCCGCATAAATATCACCACCTAGTTTTCATTTTATTTACATCTTACAAAGCTGCTTTAATAAACTGTGTGGCATGTTTGCAAAGGTCATGTCAGGACCAGATGTGAAATGACATATATTCCACACAATGAAATTTAAAGAAAATCGATCAAGAAGGGCAGGTTTGTCTGGAATGAGCTATGAATGGCCAAGAGATGGGGTAGCGGTTAACTTGCACGCACGATGAAGTGGTCGTGTTTCACTTCCAGCCTCCGTAGTGAAAACTTCCAATAATTTAAATTGGTCTCTACACGGTAGGGGCCAGCCACGGGTCAACACCACCTCAATAGGGGCAAAAGCACAGTATGTGCATGCAAGTGCTGGAAAGGCACGGGGTGGTAGCTGGGCACTTTGCTGTCAATACCCTATATGTGCTGGGCAAAGAAACGAGTGTTTGCGAGCAGTAGTTGAGCACACTGTTGTAAGGAGCACACATAAGAGTCCCTTTATTAGTTATCTGTGTTTGTAAAACTGAAATGCTAGGCTTAGTGCTACACTATTAACCACGTGAATTAAAATTGTCCTGAATGACCTTTACTTTTCAAAATGTTGTTAAAGCACGTTTGAGTGTCTGCCAGGATCGTGACAAAACATTTCAAAGTTATCAAAAACACATTTTACCTCCACATCACCACGGTACAGTAATTGCAACAACAAAAAATAATACACGGATTTGGTTTAACTGTAGAAATTTTGTTTAAACAAATAGAAATCTGTAATTTTCCAGTTATACGCCGTGTTATTTTAAAGTTAACGTAACCGTTCCTTAATAACGACTTGCATTGTCTCATTGCCAAAATTTCCCCGGCTGCAGTCCTTCTCATAACAGCTCCGCTCTCCCCTGTGTTCCCCGTATTGACAAGACGATGAATGTAACTATAGTCGCGGCAGAAAGTTCCTCTCCACTTCACACATTTCACTTACAACCATCCCATTCAGACGCCGCACAAACGGCCTTTCACGGCATGAGCAAAGTTCTTCGGCCAGCCTCATCACGAGAACAGATTAGACTGTCCACATGGCCCCAGCCCGGAGCCTGCCTAATTCATTCACATCCCCGCCGCTGCTTAGCAAATTGCTTGCATACAGCGCGCCTCAACAAGCGGGCTTCTCAGGGCACACCAGACCAGGACTCTGTCTGTGTGCAGGCCCTGTCTACCCGTGTGCCTAGCGGTGAAAAAGGGTGTTACTCCTCTGCACGTGCTGACAAGGCATGGCATCTGCCACTCATCTACATAGGGCAGTGAAAACAAATCTAAGACTCGTTACTCAAGAGATATGTGTGTGCTCCAGCGACATTGGCATTATGTGGATTTTCACAAAAGGGTTTATTTTTGTTCCTTTGGTTTTTATTAGTTGTTTTTTCTTTCATTGTTGACATGCCGTTCTCTTCGCAGCCCTTGTGCAGCGGTTTGTGACCCTCGGGTGAAAGGCGCTATATAAATTGCTATTATTATTATTGCCTGAGGCCATGAAGAAACGGCCGTAGGTACACTGCAACCAGTGCATGCGCAGTGGCCTTAAACAGGATTACACCTGCAATCATGGCCTAATCCAGCACAATCCAAAAATCCCACTCATAAACTCTGCTGGCCATATGTTTACACAAAAATAGATGGTGAACAGTTCAATATACCACATTGCTGGTTTCATATAAGGCCGAGGAGAAATTAAACGGTATTATACCAACATATACGAACGTGAACGTGTCACAATTATTTTTCAAGTCAGGCGCGTCAATTCACGTTGACGTTAAGCAATTCCCCATACATTTAGAACGTTTATAAAAATGTTAATGACCTTACTGCTTCACAGTGAAGTGCAAATTATCGGGATAACTGACACAACAAAAACGTAATAAACCTGTCCACTGATTTAAATTGTCACAAACAGAGAAGAAACATTACACGGTGTTCATTTGCAAAAGAATAATAGATTTAAAGTTTGCTGAAAGCTGGAATATGACTTTAAGAAGATTACACACTGCTACATACCATGCAAGATTCCAACAAAACCCTAGCAAGGCTTTTCCTTGTTCTACTGTTGCAATGCACCCACTTTCAACTGCACCTCTAACACAGGGTCGCTGTGTTATGGTCCTTGGTAACAAAGAGTTAATTCTGGGCCGGCATAACAAAGACCTTTGCTAGTCGGCCACTGTTCACTGAAAAATCCCTCTTTATAATTCCTAACCCATCTCATAATTCTGTAAGTAAACTGAAACAACTGCTTTGTTCCCCAGAATGCTCACCCCCAGCTCTTAGTGCAGTTGGATGGCCACCACAGATCCATCAGCAGGATGATATGCAGAGCGATGCTAGAGCTTTCTGGAGGTATTTATAAGAAGAAATCTATGAAACCGATGCAAAACCAACACTGCCTCAAAATCACTGGAGAGCATTAAAATCCCAAAAAATGTCGATGGGTTTCAAGAATATTTTTAGACTTCAAATAATCTAATGTGTAGCTAAGTACATCACGGTATACTTGTACAGTCGTTGTATTTCATACCGCATACCTTTTCTGTAAACAATTTTCAGAGTACAGTGAAGTTCAATGCAAACCAAAAGCATAATTTTGACAGAAAGCATTCCATTTCCACTGAGGGCAAAGGGACATTTACAGTACAGCATATGCAACACGAGCAACTTACTCAACTTCACAGCTTTTCACCGGGACGATGACAAAAAATGTCGGTCTCTCTCTCATTACAAACTGACCGCCGCAACATAGCAATAAAAACGTTTCTCTGCTCGACTACCGTCTTATAAACCACTTATTTCCTAAGAGCCAGCAACGCAGCGCCTAAAAAAAAGCGAACGCTATACCGTGCCATACAGTAACAGGTGTTCCACACATGTGTGCACAGGTACAGTGGGCGCTGTTTAAGTGGTGCTCAGAAGGCAGACAGCTTGCCCAGACAGCCCCCCGACAAACCACCCACCCCCACAGTCCCGATCGGCGGGGGGAACTGGCGGGGTTTTTCGCGCACCCTTTCAGCCCGTTTCTAAGGGCTCCTCACTGAGGAATGCGCACCCAGGGCCGAGGGGTTACGCCAGCTAGGAAGCCGGCCCGAGTGGCCCCTGCAATAATGTTTCTGTACGGAACCGCGAGCCGCCAAGCGCCTTTGTCGCAGGGCCCGCCAGTGGCCTCTTTTCTGATGCAAATGTGCCCGCTGGGTTTTGTCGCAGGGATAATGTGCTGGGAAAGTGGACACGGAAAAGGAATGCAAACTAGGGGTGCCCTGTCTGTCCTTGTTTTTTTTTTCGCCAATGTGTTTTCCAACCTCCCCCCCACCTCCCCACCTCCACTGGGGCCATCGAATTCAAATACTTCGTTTTTTATTGCGTGTTTAAATAAAAGCAATTTTTGTTAACTTTTTTATGCACATATGGGTTTTATTTTGGTGGTTTTTTTCCCACTAAAGTCCTTCCTATGAACTGCAAAATGTTGCCTTGGAAAACAAAACCTCATTTTATGACTGCAATTGGAATTCACAAACTGCTGCTTTACACTCAAAGTATCATATATTAAGCCGTTCTAATTATTACTACTTTCAGCAATGTATGAAGACCCATGGGCACTTAAAATGTGTTTCCTTTCAGCAAAAGTTAAAAAAGTAAAGGCAATCTTAACATGCTTGCCAAGTACATACAAAAGCGTATTCCTACAATACAGAAAAATGTACCATAATGTAAAAAATACCGTACAGTATATGCAGTGAAATACATTAATTTAAGCCAGCAAGCTAAGTGCCCACTGGATGAATGTTTTTCCATTCAAAAACTGGGACACACATGTTGATCTGCTTGTATTTACTACTTATACAATACTGTATACATTTGGTCCATGTATCATCCTCATGAGTCCCAATGTAATGTGGGAGCTAGTTTACAGGACAATGTTGTCCTTAGGCAGTAGGTTTGGTACCTTATCAACGTTTTTAAAACCTCCAGTACATTTCTCTATCCAGCACAGCCTCTGCTGAATTATCCATTATAACGATTACACTACAGCTATTCCAGAGAATTGATTAGTGGATCCTTTGTTGGGGAGTAACCTGTGGATATCCCCAGCTTTTTTAACCTGTCCTGATGGAAGTTAAATGCACCTGAAAAAGGGACAAATATGCCTAAAGAGGCATAAGCTATAGGTAGATGGTTGACCTTTGACATAATAGCTCTGCATAAAGTAGTAACAATTAGAATGGTAAAAGTTACAATTGCTTTCATATATATGAGCTATGCCACAGTGTGGGACGTTGGTACAATAGTGCAACCCGAGTTTGATTTCCCGGCTACAGCTAATATCAGTAGTCAGTAATACAGTACTGTTTCTGAATCAGTCCTGGGTGCCTCCTTCGTAAACCCATGCTGAACAACAAGAAGTGTGATTAAACATCCGCCATAAATAACAAGACATGAGGAAGACTGCACTCAGTAGTTTAAGGGCTATAAATGATCTGCCACAATACCAGTTTGTTTCAGATCAATGAAAATGGTTTCATGAAAATGTAAATTAATGTTCTTAAAGACCATGTTAACAAATGTAGCGTGAACTAATTTAATAATGCTAAAAATGTGAATCCACTATGATAATGTTTACAAACATCTGTCACCATATTATAGAATGTAACAACATACAAAACAATAAGTATTTTTCAGGTCTCCCTCTAATTATATTTTTCAAATGGTTTGGTTGAAAGGAGCCATTTGAGGTGGTTCGGGCATCTGGTAAGGATGCCCCCCGGAAGGCTCCCTCGGAAGGTATTCGAGGCATGGCCCACTGGGCGGAGACCTAGAGGCCGACCCAGGACACGCTGGACGGAATTATATTCTTCGACTGGCCTGGGAACGCCTGGGAATCCCCCCGGAAGAGCTGGAATGTCTGGTCCACTCTCCTTTGACTGCTGCCACCGTGACCCTCACCAGGACAAGCGATTTAGAAAATGGATGGATGGATGGTTTGGTTCATTTCCGGCACAGGTAAAACCCACTGGGAAATAAAGTCTCATTTTCGACTAGGTAAATTATAAGGTAGCCTTAAAGTTGTCGGTGGTTAAATATTTTCACCCTAATAATTATCTAATTGCAGATTCCTAAACCCAAATACATACGCTGAAAATGAATCACCTACTGAGAACACCACACAAAGTAATATTATAGACTGCACAGTTAAAACATGTCCAGCCAGTGATGGGCAGCTTATAACCAACATGAACCACGTTGACCCAGCAATCACCATGTTGCCTGGGAGGGAAGCTTTTTGTTGTCGTTACCTTTTGCTTAACAGCCAAAGTGTTCTTTGGCCACGGAAACGCGTCCATGTGCCTTACAGTCCCTTGTATGCACCGTTACTGGGAAGACTTTCACAGAAACTATCGAGTTTCGTCCACATAGCCAGTATCATGTTGCATAAACAATCCACCGAGCTTTACCTGTGTTAATACTTTGGGGAAAACTAAGCGTAATATTCATGTTTAGGTGTTTTATGAAACTGACCTGAGGTTCCCCAACCTACAACTGCAAGACCCACACGTAACCATGACAAAGCGGTGCACCTTTACAACAATATCAAAAAGCACAGCGGTATAAAAACAAACAAGCCATGCGACAAGCCATGGCTGGAATCATACAATAATAATCAGTATCACAACGGTTGCCCTTATGAAATGTGTAGTGGTTAAAAAAAGAGTTCCCGCTGTGTGAAGAGAGCCGATTGGCATAGAACGCGGGCGCGACACGCACCGCCAATCCCGGCCGCGCAATCAGGAAACAGGGCAGGCTGCGCGAACCCCGTAAAAGCCTCTCGCATCAGGCCGCAGTGCACACACAGAGAAAAAAAACTTCCCCTCGTCTCCATATAGATTAACTAAAACTCAATGAACCACGTGTCGCGCGATCGCCAACGATGCTGTGCTCACCCAGTACCACACAATATTGCGACAAATTAAAAACAAAACCGAACATTGTTACATTGCGGATGGTGTTGTCAACTGCGGCCTGTACCTTGCGCCTGCGGACGATGGCCTTCGCCCGCCTGCGTCCCACCCCGACCAGGACCCGCTGGAAATCATCGACGCTCGCACGGTTTATGTCAATCTGCTCTGCCATAACCCGCGCCGACTGACGCCCCGTGTCGTCGTCTTGGTTGTAGTTGTTCGCTGGTGGTGGTGTTGGGTCGGTCGCGGTGACGGTAGCGCGAGGTGGTGTCGCTGTCCCTGCTAGCTCTATGGCTCGTGGGCGACTGGGTGGTGGTGACTAGGTGGGTGGATGGGTGGTGGTGAATTGATTTTGATGGCTCTATCACGTCGCTATATGATTTTCAGGCTTTCTGACTTCACTGAACTGGACGGCTAGCTAAGGTGTCTTTCTGACTGATGACTGTCAGGCTGTCTGACTTATTGCCTGGCTTGCTCTCTCATTAGCCGACAATTCGCTTTACCGACTCACTGACTAGATAACTGAGCAGCTATGTGATTCTTCGACTGACTAATTAGCTATCAAAGTATCTATTTGGCTAGCCAGTTGACTCGCTTTCTGGCTAACTGACCAGATGCCGTCAAGCTGCGTACTTCCCAGCTGGCTCTCTGGCTTTCTCACTGGCTGCCTGTCTGGTTATCTGCCTCCGCCTAACCAGACTCTTTGAACGGCTGGCCGGCTAAATGGCTGGCCCTTGTGTGACCAGGTAATGTTGCGGTCGGCTTGCTTCCTCGCTCGCTGGCTGCCGCCGCCGTCCTTCAGCACCGCGTTGGGTGAGAGGCGAGCGAGTGTGGGAGGGCGGACCTGGTTGGCGTGTGAGCGAGCGAGCGTGCGTGAGCGGTGGGGGTGCGAGAGGGCGCTAGGGGCGTGGGTGGCAGTGCGGGGACCGGCCTTTATGGGGGTTACATTTCATCAGCGGTGACGAGGGGTCAAGATAGTGGTGTTCGGTACAAGCGTCATCCACAGCAAGTGGGGGGGTGTCGACATCGGGATGCGGTTTTGGTTAAGCGAAGCGGTCCCAATCTACCACCTTACAATTGACCAACAGCTTGTGCCCATTATACTGAAGATCTTGCTGTACGCGATGGCTCTTACCTGGACTATGCCAGGGGTTTTTTACGAACTGGTCTGAACTTGTACCAACATGTGTAACAAGATTCGTATTTTCGGAGCATGACGCCCACGATGACTGTATTCAGATAACAATAGTATTCATGTTCTAGCAAGATTAACCAATGTGTGAGTTTGTAATCATTTTTGAAACGCCACTGTGTAAAACTCAAAACCACCATATTTACCAACTAGGTCACCTATTCCTGGCGTTTATTTACATGAAATTGAGGATCTTGCTAATGTTTAATTTGCAACGGTTGATCCAACGCTTGTAAGGTACGAACCTTACCAACCTATGTTCATTAGCATTCGTAGCAACGTTGAAATATGATCGAGTATTTAGATAACTAACGTGGCATTAATTACCTGCTGTACCCATCCAACCCTTAATACAAAAATATACATCACGGTTATGGGGAAGAAAAGTCCATAACTGCTTTCATACCATCACACTTCACACAATACAGATCATAATCGTTTATTAAGTATGGGTTAATTACAATATACCATCGTTTCACAACTGAAGATTAATTCTGCCAAGTACCGAGTTGTACAGCAGCACACCGCTACATATTTTGAAAACCAAAAGCTCACATTTTGGAGGCAACAATGGGATGTTGAACACTACAACAGAAGCAAAAGCCTTAATGAAAAATGAAATTGCATCACAAACCACAGAGACGCAGATAAATTGCATCACCTGAACAAACATAACGTTGCACTTTCCTCCAGTTTTAGTCGGAATACAAAATTTGACTACTGTATATGCATAAAGCTTCTTGACTTTCATCCAATCATAATATACACTCATTCTTACAACTACCAGTAGCAGTAGTCACCTGACTGCATACTCATAATCGAACCATCCATCCATTTTCAGAAACCGCTAAATCCTGTCCAGGGTCACGGTGAGCCGGAGCCTATCCCGGCAGACACAGAGTGCAAGGCAGGGGAACACCGAGGATGGGACGCCTGTCCATCGCAGGGCGCCTGGGTAAATTTAGTCAATACGCCAATTGACCTGGCAGCATGTCTTTGGACGGTGGGAGGAAACCGGAGTGCCCGGCGAAAACCCACGCGGACACGGGGAGAACATGCAAACTCCACACAAAGGCCCCCGAGCCGGGATACGAATCCGGGACCTTCTTGCTGTGAGGCGGCAGCACTATCCACTACGCCACCGTGCCGCCCCCTCATGATCAAACCAGTTTCAAAATTCCATTCAATGTACACAACTGCAAATAGCCTGCCACTGGGAAACACCACACCAATGTCAGCCGTCAGGAAAAACCAAGAATTCAATGACTACTGGTAAATTAAACTTGAACAGATGGACATTGGGTCAGAGCACTCGAGGCTGACAACTTTGTAATATTGCTGCATTTTGGAGAAATAAAATCACCATATAAAAACATGAGGAAACCACAGCAAAGAGCCACTTGTCCAGCTCACGTATGGTAACACTGACATTTAAAAAATTACTTTGGAAATGGTACAATTAAACAGTAAATAACATTGGCTATTTCTCTTACCAAAATAATGGAAGCACAGTTCCCTCAATTTAGGCTGATCTTCAAAACACAACTTATGGATTTGACACGAGTAATAGGAAATGTACATGTATACAACCTGCATCGCCATATTATCAGATAAAAATTGGTAGTCTGAGGGCTTATTCTGGCATCAGTTTCATTTTTTTCCAGCTTTTGGCTCTTAAATGCCAAGTTAGCTAACTACACCACAAACTTAAATCTTCAATGTTTTACACCAAAGTGTGTGCATTAAATATCAACTTATAAATTACATTTTCATTACATCAATGAACCAGTTTAACCAATTGGAAACTCTTAAACCAAAACAACCTTCAATCCTGTATTGGCAGAGGCAGATCAGTAGAGGTGACTGTGCTTCCTAGGTCAAATGCCACATTTTGTGCACAAAAGCAATGAAACTTAACAAGAAATCAATTTGATCTACAATAACGACCCAAAACAAACTGCAGCTTAATGGAAAAGAAGAATCCTGTACACAGCCTTCTGTATGCTTCAACTATTCAAAGGGGGCCGTGAGGTGCTCCGGTTTGTTGCCAGCCACGTAGTGCTCCCACATGCGATAGTAGAGACGTTCCAGGTCTCCGCCATACTGCTTGTTGTTGAAGAGAGGGCTGCCCAGCCTTTGCCGCCACACCTTGGCACGGATCTTTTTGAGACTGTAAAGTTGCGAGGGAAAAAAAGGATGATATATTTTTAAAATCAATGTCAGTATGGGGAATTGTTTTTTGTGTAAATTAGACAATGGAATTTTAAGTTGCTTACTGTGGAAGAATAATGACCGAATACAATTCTCCAAAGTTGAAACACAAATACATTTGGGGTGTTACGTACTACTCAGCATCAGTGCCGAGCCTCACGGCAATCTCCTCGTAGTCTTGTCTGTTCTTGGCAACCAGGTCGGGGCAACCCAAGGTGGTCAGCTGTGCAGTTGCCACACGTGACGCGAGTGTCTCAGCTGCCAGACAAAAAGGAAAGCAAACGTAAGCATTGTTCTCATCACTAAGGAGGCTACGATAGATGAATATTAGATTTGCCTCAGGAGAAAAATGAAAAATCTGACAATATGTTCAGACTTTACAATTATCAACCGTGTAATTTTAAAATATTAACCGTCTTAACATTAACCCAGCTTAAGGCTAACCCTTGGCCTCTGACCAAAGGGCCCAAAAATGCACAGCCAATTTTCATGACTCCACAAGCTAGATAGGAACTGATCCTGGATAGTGCTTGCATGGGCAACCAGCAAGTACTGATTATAAAGCTTGTGCAGTGGTGGTGAGGTAGAGCATAGTGCTGCAAAATCCATTGTTATACTGTGCTATTCTCCTTGCCTCCACCACCACCAACGATCAGCTTGGTCATGTACGGTCAAATAACCCTCACGACCTGCACAGAATGGGGAGCTCCCAATTAATTTCAAAACCGTGTCTTTTTGGAAAGCATAATTAATTATGGCACCACTCGATTTTATCTAAGTAGTTTCTTTACTTGAACCAGCGCAACGCACCAGGTAGGGTGACCATGGGCGTGCCAGCCCACAGTACATCCATGCCGGTGGTGTGCCCGTTGCAGAGTGGCGTGTCCAAGCACACATCAGCTAGTTGTCCACGCCGCACATGTTCCTCCTTAGGTGCTACTGGCGAAAACACAACGCGGTTCGCTGCCAGGCCCAAACTCTGCGCGCATGCAGAGATGTTTGGCTCGCCCACTGCCGGAAAGCGGAGCAGCCACAAAATGCTGTTGGGCACGCGCTTCAGGATCTGTAACAGGCACAGGCACGCAGACGTACACACAGAGATAAGCTTCACAGGAAACCAGAGGAGTTGGACAAGTTCCAATGTGGAAAGGGTATATAACAGCTAACGTTTTAATAACCAAACAGCAAAGATATATTCGTGTTTCCAGGAACAATGCCCCTTGCAAGATTCTGTAATTTATTTAGTTTAGTATTAAAATTCTAGATTGTTGCAAAGAACAGTGAAAATAAATAAAGCAGTATTACTCACATTAACCCACATCTGAAGAGTGGCTGGGTCAATCTTGTACAGCTGGTTGAAGTTGCAGTACACGATAGAATCCTCCGGCAGTCCATACTGTGATCGCGTGGTCACCAAGATGCTGCGCGGCACCTCCTCACCTGTCGCTGCTTTGTTATTGATCTAAATACGAAATTGTAAAGCAGGATTCATTAACACTAATGGTTTGAAATGCCATAATTACGTGAAATTAACCTTGGTTGAATTCCCTGAACCGTAAACATTTTTAGTGTTGTAGGCTTTAGAAATACCTATTTCGGTTAAAAGGCAACACTGCAATGTAAATAATACATGCTATAAGAAATTATGTTTGCAGCAGCATGTATGATCAGGTCACATTTCACAATTTCCTCACTGTGAAAATGTTATGCCTAGCAACTACCAGAAATTAAATAAAAGCATAGTTATCGGCTGAAGGATTAGCAACTTGCTTGCGGATTAACGTATTTTTTTAATATTTAAAAATTGTTACAGATGTGGCATACCTATTATACGAACATACCAATCAATCAGGTCACCCTGACATGCAACATGCGCGTCAACTTCGAGGAATGGTGTAAATTGAACCACTTCCGTTTCAGCAAGTTCCCATGTCCTAAACAAATCTTAGCCATCACCAACTTGTGCTTAACAATACAAACGGTTTTAGGTGATTTATAATAATAAAATTCGGAAGTACACCTTTGAAGATGACCGATGAACCGAGCGTCCATTTATAAGCTTCCTTTAAAAAGACACACAAAACCCACTCTCACCTGTGTTGTTGCCAGGCCATTAGTAACAACGAAGTTGTTGATGCTGACCTGCACCTGCCCTGCGTTTATCATGTTAATAATTGCTTCAGCCGCCGTGTTCATGGGAACCACGGGCAGAGAGATGGTATTCTCTTGGTCATCATCACCGCCCTCTTGATATTTAATCTGAAAAATTACGCATTTTCTACTTGTCAATTCAACAGGTCTCACTGCTCACTCTGTTGTCAATTAACAAAGTCTTCATGAATGTACGCGCCCGAGTACTACGTTTACTTGCAAGATATCTTAACACACCATGAAGTACACTCAAGTTTAGCCAATACAATTTGTAATGCTTCATCTTTAATTAGCGTTTACCAAAGCTTAAATTACATTTCCTGTTACTGACATGCGAGGCAAATGAAAAACACCCAGGCTACATGCAAATCTATTGTACATTTAATTCACTGGGGTACTGCCACCATTTTACAGTGGAAGAATCAAGTTTAACCTGTTAGGTAATATAGCTGAGGATTCCATTATTCAAATTGCAGAATGTGCCACCAAGTACTCGGCTCTCAATTTTAGAAACAAGCACAACACTCAACAGGAGATCCCGATGACAAATGTATCCCAAGATAACAAAATGTACTGCCTTTGGATTGAAATATATAACATGAGAAAAGTCCACATTTAATACAGCTTATATGCAAACACAAACAATAAATGTGAAGACGTACTTACACTTTCCGGTAAAATTATTCTAATATACAACATTCGAAATTACTGAAAACCTGCATTATTAGTGGTCTCCTGCTTTACAGTTACAAACAAGCTGGCCTCAATAGTGGCTTACCTTCATGACCTTGACACCATCGCCCAAAGAGTCAAGGAAAGCCTGCATGTCAATGCTGTTGAGAACCACGCGATTGTCATAGACAAGGCCGTTTGCCTTCAGGTCAATCACTGCCTTCTCCTGCAAAATTAGAACATAGATTATTTCAACGTGTTCATAAAGTTGTTTTGGTAAATGCACGAATATTGTTTTTAATGCGTATAATGCAATGTCAGTGGCTTTGAAGTACTACAAACTATCGGTCTCATAAGGTGAAGGGCAGAAAGAACACCAACAGAATAATCATTTAATCGAACAACACGGTCTGTCAAGTGCAGTTTATTGCCACTTGACAGAAAGATAGGCAGTAAACTGAACACCTCATACCTTGAGATGTGGGAACATGTTCATGTGGTCACCGATAAAGAAGGTGTTGGGCATATAAGCCAGCTTCTCGGAGTACTGCGAAGCAAGCTCTATTGGTGACGTTACTTTATCTGTCACGATGTAGTCCATGAAGGCAGCGCCGCTGGTGCCCGGATAACCTAGCCACATGCACTACACATGACAATGCCCAGCACACAACAAAAGACAGACAAGCATCAATTTAGAGTCCCCAACACAGCACGGCGTGAATGTCAATGGTATGGTTACACTGCAAGAGCGGCTGCACTGCAACAGCAGACACGTGACCCACCTGCACAGGTGCAGGGCGCAGAGCAAACAGCTCGTTTCTTGCCCCCTTGGTATAGCCGTTCATGTTGACCAGGATGTGGATACCATCCTGATGGATCCTGTCAGCAGCCTTCCCATTGCAAGGGATCTGTTTCCAAAGAACAGAAATTAGCATTAATTGGGCAGCATTAAAGTTGAGACATTAAAAAGGTACCAAACAGTAACAGACTTCCATCGTAAAACAAAAGCCACACACCTGCGAGAGGTCAACAAAGTGCTGCGCCTCGGACACAACCTTGGAACGGAAGTTTGTTCCATCATCTGGGCTCAATGCATAGCAGAAAACCTGTAAAAACAACACAATCCACATATGACAATAAAACCTACTGCAGAATCTTTGGTCGAACACCACAGAAAAACATATTGATCAGAACACCCTTCCAGCTACGCTGTAATTGGTGCTACTGGCCTCACAGCACAATTATTGATTACGTGTTACCATCTCACCTCAACCTTGTCCTTGTTGTGCATGCCAGGGATGGACTGCATCAGGTGCGATGTGGGGTGGTTGCCAAAGTCGGAGCTCACGTAGCCGATTCTCAGCCGCCCACTACTTGACTTCAGATCCTTCATGTGTTCAAAGGGCGGCTTGTGCAGAACATTAATCTGTGAAAAATAGCGGCAGGTCATTTGACAGCGATCAAAATACACACACTAGAGCAGGGGTGTCCAAACTTTTTTTCCTGAGGGCCACATACAGAAAAATATACGAAGGACTGGGCCACTCACTAGACATGAGGTATACTGCCTCACTTCTAATGCACTAATATTGGTAAAATCAATCAAATGCAGGTAAATTACGCCAGTGTAGGACGTGAAGGTCTGATGTTTCGTAGTTTGGACACCCCTGCACTAGAGGATATGCACAGGTGGGCCAGTGTTGTTAACAAGATGGAAAATAGACCAGATAAGTCTGTGCACCACAAAGTAAACGTCAAAGACCTTGCCAAAATACTAAACCTGGGACAAAGCACAATCTGGTCGAGAGAAACAGATTAGGTGTGCCAGCGGATGACAGGTTGGAAGGCGACCAAGTCAGGGTTAAAGTCAAGCACGGACCTTGTCAAGGCAGAGGTTGCCATGTCGTTCAGCGATGGCTCTGCGGAAAGCATGAGACAGGGGGTACAGCATGCTGTGGTGAGGGTGCACCGATGGAAGGCGGTTCTTCTCCAGCTGCTCTGCCACTATCTGCACAAGCTTCTTCATCCGCTCATCGTAGTCTGTCCAGTCACAAATAATCTGTAGGAATAAAAATTGTAATTGTGAAAACAATACTTTTAAAATAATATTTACAAAACTAATAAAGTATAAAAATGGTTAATGTTTTGAAACACAGAAATACAAGGCTAAACACTGGGTCTTACCTGCAGACAGTGTGCAAGATTGCAATAGGCATCTGGAAAGTCTGGCTTCAACTTCAGTGCAGTTCTGTATGAAGCAATAGCTTCAGGAATATTTCCAGAATCCTGTAGGCAAACGAATACAAAACGCATCATTGAATTATTCAAGAAAATAGGCAACGCATTAAAACAAAACAAGTGGTGCATTGAAAGCAAGGATTTGTTTTATGTTATGATGCATAGCATCAAGTTTCTTCAATATTTAAATGTGCTTATATGTTCAAATATCAAAGTATAACAACAGCAGCATTGTGCAAAGCACCAACTACCACACCTTGTGGATGGAGGCGAGGTTGCTGTGCGCGTCTGCGAAGGCCGGATTGATCTGGATGGCACGCGTGTAGCACTGCAGCGCCCCCTGCACATCCTGCATCTCCTTCAAGGTGTTGCCCATGTTGGAATAGGCATCGGCAAAAGTTGGGCTGATCCTGCAAGGTGGAAATGAACACCCCCGTATTAGGGTAATACTGAGCACCTCTTCTGCTGCACATCTGGCATTCGTCTATGGAGAAAGGCGAGAGGTAGTGTGTTATACCGGATAGCCTCTTTATAATGGAGGAGTGCATCCTGGAGCTTGCCCTGCTGCTGCAGCACACTTGCGAGGTTTGAATGGGCAGCTGCAAACTCCGGAAACACCTGAAAAACAAAAACCATCAACACGTCAGCCTGCAGCACCGGTAAAGAGATAGTCACATGACTGAAAATAAAGGCTCGACAATCAAATATAGAGTATCGTTAAATCAAATGCACATTACACACAAAGGGCAGTACTGTTCGAGCCCACTGCTGCAGATGAATCTAGTCCCACTTTCTAGGATCGTTTCGCTTACGCTTAGGAACTGGTCGAGCCATGTTGAAACCAGTACGACAAGTCAAATGTGTAGCTCACACAAACAACAGTGTCCAAGCCTCACCTCCAGGGCCTTGCGGTAGAGACGCACAGCCTCTTCTATGTTGCCTTGCTCGCGCTTGATGTTGGCCAGGTTGTTCAGGGAGTCTGCATGGTTTGGACAAAGGTGCAGCGCCGTGTTGTAGCATTCTTCAGCCTCCGCAATCTGATGAAAGCACATTTCGACAAAAATACAACATTGTCAATTTGTGCAACAACTTATCACAGGAAGCACTTTTTCTTTACGTGCAATGTCAATTCCAACATTTTAATTGCTTCCTGTAGTGTGAATAAAGCAACACAGTTGTACATTTTTAACCCAGAGCTACACATTCCAGTATAATCCAGCCACTCTAGCTTAGAAGCCAAAGTGGGATATTGGTGCAGTGCTCGTCACTGTGCCAAACCAAGCTACCCAGTTAAATTCCCGGCCACACATAGCATGCACTGGTTATTCCCTTAACCACCCCCATCCCCCCTTCACCAACCAGGTTGGTCCAACCTGCACCAGTTATCATGGCGTAGAGTCAAACCATCCCACATGGAGAAGCTCTCTTGATCCAACTGAACGTTGAAACAAGGCTGAGCACATTCTTTTGCTACGACGTCAACAACTGCGCACACCGAACTCACATTTCCCTTCTCCTTGAGCGCATTGGCCAAGTTGCAGTAGGCGTCGGGGAAGTTGGGCTGCAGCTCAATAGCGCGGCGGTACGTGTCGATAGCCAGGTCGATGAGACCCTGCTCGTAGTAGACGCACGCGAGGTTGCCATGCACCACGGCGTGGTTGTGGTTCAGGCTAAGTGCACGCAGGTACGCGGCCACTGCCCTGGGATGTCAAGCGTGAAAAAAGGTTTCAGTACAAGGTAGAAGCATTCACTTCACGATCCCTGTCAAGTAATACTTGGTATTACCTGCAAATTCTACCAAACACTTCGAAGCCGAGCTGAAAGACAACGATGTCCAGAAGCTCAACAGATGCCAGAAGCCCCTCAGTCTGGAGCAAGAAGAGAGGCCAATGCCCGCCTTTAAGGCCAGCACTGACTATTATACCTCGAAATGTTGAAGGGCTGTCTGCAACTAAATAAGAACTTGTTGCAATGGGAAACTGTCATATCACCATCACGCTTCGAAGAATCGAATCGAGTACAAATATTATTAAGCGTCGACAGGTTCACGGGTGGTTACGTAAAGGGGTGGAGGGTTGTTATGGAGCGTGACAATGACCAATTAGGTTTTCATAAAAAAACACCATCGTAACATTGTTGTATTGACTCATCTTAGGCGATCATCAGATGTGGTCATTTTAATACACTAATACTACACGTAAACAAATATACAAATTTTATCAAAGGTATAAAAGTGTATTTACCTGTCAAAGATTCTGGCTTCCTTCAAGACATTGCCAAGGTTGATATAGGCATCCAAAAAATTTGGGTCCAAGCTTACAGCCTGTAAAGATATTTTAACACCTTAGATATATACTGTATAACAGAGAATAAAAACACATCGGAGAAGAAAGATGGCTAGATGTGCACGTAATCACAATTGTTTGCTTTTCGTTATTAATAGTGTTACATTCACAACGTTACCTTTTCGAAATGATGAATGGCAAGCCATATCTCTCCCTGGCTGTTGAACACGCACCCAAGGTTGCTCCAAGCCACGGAGAAGTTTGGCTGTGTTTCTATTGCCTTTAAGTAACAAGCCTTTGGAGTTGAGGTTTTCAAAGCATCATTTACACAGCGGTAAGTAAAGACGTAACACGATAGGGACAGCGAGTTGAAACGGTAAAAAAAGAAACGAACAGAGGAGAGGGATAAAAAAAAAGGTGGGTTTGGAAGGCAGCGTGGGGGATTGAGTGGATGGGACGGGTGGGGGGAAGGGACGGGGAAAGAGAACAAGTGTTAGTCCAAATAACACTGCCAAAATCAGAGTTTGAGGCAAGCCTGTAGCATGGTTTCAGCGCGCGCGCGTCAGCGCCAGACAAAAGCGCAGGGTGGGGGAAATCGGCCCTGCTGTCGTCGATCTGCCATCCGCCTCGCTGAAATCGCCACAAAGGCCAAGTAGCATGCTCTAGCGCCCATCCAGCATTGTTGAGTTATGGAACATGGGAATTTGGATTTTTAGCCATTTACTTGAAAAATTCTCATAACTAATTCCCCGTATAAAGTTTTTTTTACAACTGAAAGCAGAATAAACCAGAATTTCAAAGAACAAAAAAAAAGAAAATGCGGCATTTTGGTTGGTTGAACAGGGAATTAGTTACATTTCAGGATTTTTTCTTTAACGTTGCTATTCAGTGGGGTCTTAAGTGTCACAACCGCCAATGCTGGATAGGCCGCTTGTGCTCCACGGCCGTTGTGTAAGAGCGCAGGGAGGGGTAGCGGGGGCCGGGGCATGGGTGGTGGAGGGGGGAGGGGGGCAGGGTAGGGGGGCTGGGTCGCAAGCGAGCGCTGCGCATGTGCTGCCGCGCATATTGGACTCGCTCCACTCCAGTCCTGCTGCAAATCGCTCAGCGCTGCTACAGGCCTGCCCCTCGCTAAGCGCAAGTCGCAGCGCAAAACACGAAACAAAACCGGACGACGTTGCAATAAGGACATGGAAAAAAAAAGATACAAAAATATTAGGTTAGCAGTCTTTGTGTTTCTGTAATGTATTTAACACAAATTATATTCAATCGGTCAGGGTCAACGTTAACGTTACTGTTTTGCATCTTGATGAGAGGTCTTTAAAGTAAAATCTCGTTCTGAAGTTCCTTTTTGTCACGAAAAGTTAAGAAACAGACAGTCCAAAGTGACAAAGTACAAAGTAAGGAGGGATGATGGAGGCAAACTGCCGATTTGTTTTCTTGCCGATGCTACAAACCCCTTTTACCATCATTCACTTTTTTCACAGGCGATGCTGGCAGACTGAGCCACTACATCCGGCCTCGAGCTCGTTGCTTCGAAGCCAGGCACCTACAGGGCTTTCTCACCTTCAGTAACCTTTGTCAACATCATTTCAATAACCAAACGGAGAGAAAGAATAAAAAGACAAAATCGTTAGTATTGGTGCACAACAACAGCAACAACAATGAAAGAACAAAAATCACAACGTCTCTAGTACCCTAAGTTTTACACTTCCCTAATATACATGCAATTTTAACAGGAGTTGGGGCCCTGAATTTTTTAGCAATATTTAATAAAGTTAAAATTTTGAAGGCGGCGTGCTGGTGTGGCTGCTCCACATACTGGCAATGCGCAGTCCACTAAAAAGCCTGATCCTGGTTCTACAAATGGAATACAGTAAAACAGGTTACCTTCATGTCTGAAAGAAAAGCATCAAATTCCTATAAACAGCCAGCGCAAAAGTAATCCTATCGCTGCATTTCGCGCAAAGGTGGGGTTGCTGGGGAGCAGGGGGGTGCGCTTCGGGACGCACTGCCGTTTGTGGGTGCCGCTTGATAACGGTCGAGCCACGTATATACGATGGCACTTAACGGATTTACCACGCCAATATGCGTCCAACGTCCTAAAAGCGGCACTACAGCCACCGCACATCCGAAAGGTGCCGCAAGGCGACAAATCAGAGTTGCGGGGCTTTGTGATCTGCGGCACCCAGGCCCGACGGTGCACCCCGTTTTATGGTAGGGGAGTGCGGGGGCGCGTTTGTAGCGCGTGCACGTTTGGGGTCAGGAAGCAAGGGGCTGGAGGCCGCACCTCTCACACAATCGCAGCGCCAAGGTGCATTAGGCCAACGCCCCACACCGTGCTTCCTTCACCCTGTGCGGTTTCGCTTCAGCGCAGCATCAGGCGGCCAGCATCCCAATTATGCGTTATACCCATTCACAGTCAATGATGCAATATTTTTTGCAAGTTGAATGAATGATGGCAAGTCAATATTTATTACTGCATATGGCCACCTTATGCTTGTTCTTATCATACTTTGCCAGCATGTCTACACAAACCAAAGCAGCAACAGTGCCAGATTTTTAATGCTGATTAAATGTATAATTAGCTTTTATTTAAACATAAGGCCTATATAGCCTTTATATGGCCAATTAAGAGCCAATTGCAAGCAAATGTATACAATCTATTGCTATATAGCTATATATATATATTTCCTAACATACAGGACTCTTGGGCAAGCCAATTCATTTTAATATTTACATGCTAAAAGGATTGCTTTTTTACATCTTTGAAATGTTTTGTCTCAGAAATTAAAATGTATTGTGATATGTGGTACCTTTCCAAATGACTGTACAAGCGTCTCCATGAATAAGACATGTAGACTATCTTTAAAGTTGTGCTTGACCAAGCAAACATAAATATTGAAGAAAACACGACATTCACAAGATCCACTTGAGAAGCGCTTCAGTCAACAGGCTATTTTGTTGTATTGCATCTCACTGCAATATGCCCAGAGTCCTTTTTCTGCCCCAGACAAACGGCATAGAGGATCAGAAGTCCTACCTTCGCCTCTTCTAACCGACCAAGAGCTTTAAGCAGATTTCCCAAGTCACTGCGCACGCAGTACAGGTCCTAGGGAACAAAAAGGGCAGGGATATAACGTTAATCGTATTTTTTTTATTCATTACCACATAGGCGTGTTATCCTTACACATAAATCACGCACAAATGTTCCGTCTGGCATTTTAGAGACAACGGCACTGAAATAACATCTTCTCAGAGAGGTAGTGTTAAAAGAGTTGAGTAGGCAGTGCACTCACTGGGTTGTACTGCAAGGCGGTCACGTAGGCCTGCACTGCGCCCTCCAGGTCCCCGGCAGCCACCAGCGCCGCCGCCAGGTTAATGTAGCCGTCGATGAAGTCGGGCTTGAGGCGCACGGCGTGTCTGTAGTGCTCCAGAGCCTCCGCCAGCTGCCCGCGCTCCTTGAACACGTTGCCCAGGTTGGAGTAGGCCTCGGCCAGCATCGGATTCTGCTTAATTGCCAGTGTGCTGAAGTGTGCCGACCTTCACGCAAAGACAGTGAGAGAAGAGGATTAACGATAAAAAAAAATTACGTGAGGCGTTAAGTAGATGGCACTTCACACCTCTATGAAGCGCGTATGTTTTAAGCAGACTTGATAACGCACGTGTAAAGTGATGCGATCAGGCGAATGCCAAGGTGCCCATTACTTCTAGTGCGGCCAATGGAGGGATACCATATTCCCCCTGTCGGAGATACGCATGTTTGTGCAGTTCACTGGCTCCGTTAGAGCAATCCAATCAAAGGGAATGTAAAAGAGAAAAGCTGTTAAGCTGCATTGTATAACATTGAGCACTGTACATCATTTTAACTGAAAGCTAATGCAATTATTCTTAATGTCCTGTTATTATAAATGTTTATGCCCAGTCACATTTCAAACGAACCCTACCTCGTATTTAAAAAACCAAAAATCCCAAATAAAGCTAGTTGCAGCACTTTATGGGGATAAATGGCAGCTCAATAGTCTACCAGGCACATTTAAATGCCAAATTGTTATCCTTAAACGGCGGACAAACACTCCCCACAACCAACTTCAAAGATAACAATACAATTGTGTGTATTGTTATCAGTAGGCTGCACGCTTAAGATAACCATCAACTTTCCATGGCAAAAAAGCTGTAGTTAAAGATTCCTTATTCAGCAAGTACTGCTGTGATAGCGCAACACTTGAGGAATTTTCTCAACACGCCCCGGTACTTGCACAAAGATGGGTTTAAAATGTGGTGTGAAACATTTTCAAGTTCCGTGGTCATACGATAACATTGTCATAAAAAAGCCATAAAGTCATAAAATTCCCACGGCTACATTATTATACTCCAGTAACCAGATTGCAGGTAAAGTTCTGGACCTATTCATAATTCTACATCTCCAAACCACAAAAGCGCCTGTCACAATCTTGCTACTTACCACGTGTCGATTTATCTTTAAAGTAACTCTGCCACAAATCTTAAAGATCTTACGTGTACAGACGCATAAGCTACAAGGCAAGCTCAAGTCTCACAACTGATACAGCTATTAAGCTGGCCTAAGATGAGTGAGCAAGGAGGCCCAACCTGGCTACAGTATTTCCATAATCCACGAGGAATGTTGTTTATGTGGTAAGCACAACAGGTGAACGATACTCCACACACCTACAGAAGACAATGTGACTTCATTCACCACACTGGTCGGTTCATATTTCTGAAAGCAACGAGCAGACGTGGCAGCATAACAATTGATTTTGCAGCAGCGCCCATCACGGACGTAGCCCCCTCGGGCACTTTACGGCTGTGGCTACCTATGTATACATACACACACTATCCAGGATCAATGCCGCTCAGCTTCTGACATCTGGGTGCATTCAAGGTAAAGCGTTATAGGGTAAGAGCTGATATGAGGCCTGCGAATGTGGGGGTCGTGTGCACAGGCACCTGTCAAGACGGCGGCACTGGAAGTGGATGGACGAGAGCAGCAACAGCACGCCCGTGTTGTCCGGCTCCTGCCTCCACAGCTGCATGCAGTGCCTCTCCGCAGCCTCGTAGTCCCCCGCCAGGTACTCACGATGGGCCAGCTCCGCCAACCCTTGGAATGACAGTACACGTTTCGTTTGGTCTGGGGAGGGACCCCGCGCACATCGAGGGAAAAGGAAAAAAAACAAAAACAAATCATTAGTATGAGGGGGACGGGGAATTTTTTTTTGGAATAATATTGATTATGTTTAGCAAATATTGTACTCACGGAATTATTACTTCAATTTGTAGCTAACCAACGGCATTGAAATTTCACTGAAGTGTTTGCAACTGTGGCCTTACCAGGAAGGAAGACCTATTTAAGAACTGAAGGGGGGTATGCATAAGCACACAAGCAATTTAATAATCCAGTCAATCATCATGCAACTGGATTATTCAATGGCGAATTGAAATATACAATGGGAGGAGGGTAGAGGTCATGAGAAAAACGAAAAGCCAAAAGAGTGCGCATCATCGATAAGAAACACAGGCACAGCACTCAGGCTGCATAACCAGAGTACAGGAGAATATACTCACCAGGACAGGCATAGAAAAGCTAAATAATGCAGCTGATATAGATCAAGAAACAGACAGTGCAAAATGATAGACAACACTTCCTTGTAGATTGTACACGTATATTTGACCAAAAAATGGATTTAAAAGCAAAACAACACACAAGGCGAGACTTTCCGTTTCACGTGCTGCGCCTTGCACTCCACACTTTCTTGTGGCACTTACCAAAAATCACGCCGAAAATAACCTACCTAGACATCGACTCCAGAATCGAACGCGTGTAACCTTTATTAATGTACAGAATGCGTTTTGTGTGTGTAAACCGTATATTTCATGCTAAACCACCGTCGTCAAATGTTAAAGCCTGGGTGGCGTATTAACCACGCTGGCGCGCCCCTTAGCGGACGTCCTACAGCGGTGCTTTAAAAAACACAGCCTCATCATTTCGTGAAATGGCGTCTAGTTAAATATAGTACACGGTGTTTTGAACACACCTACGACACACGGCGTCAAATTATTCCTCGCGTCTTCAGTTATTTCTTTACAGATAGTTTGTCAAACACTATCGTGAAACATACATTGTCTGTGGCACGAGTTAGTCAAGACCTCAACTCATACTTTACGCCGTTGCAGTGGCTAGCCGTGCCAGCATCTCATACCTCCGGACATACGTTTTAAATCTCGGATTAATGGCTGTGTATTGTTCAATAGGGTAAAGACTCATACATACTATTTAGAAAGTGTGAACGAGTTCATGCGCTCTAAACCAGCGTTGCAACATTCTAACCAGCCCCCCCCCGCGACGCACGCACAGCATAAACAGCAGCTGTGCGTTGTAAGCATATCAAGTCAGCTGTCGCAATTCCAGGCATTGATCCGACCTCTGCAGACGCATACTGAATAGACACATTATCTGGTGATGCTTCTGCGCTAGCAATGGTGCAAAATAATAAGAGAAAAAAAACTCACTGGTCAAGTGTGGTCTTAAAAGCAAAACACATAATAGGGGACATTTCGGACATAGAACCTTCTTCATAGCACAAACACCAAATACATATCTAGTATAATAATAATTTTACATTTATAACGCGCACATATTCATTCACTGTCGAAAGTATTCATTCGACGAGAGAACGACTCAGAGGCGCGAGGAAAGCGCAGAGGCGGAGGAGGCAGCCAGGCGGTTTTGCCGACGCCATATTGCCGGCGCTTGCAGTGATGCACAATTCTGGATTTTAAAAAAACCCTCACATTTGCCATGCCTGTGGTATTAAAACTGAAATATATGTGCAATCAGGAACATTTCTGCCAATGACTCCCTTCATCAAAACGCACACACAAACAATACATTTCTAGCAAGAGTTACACTTCGAGGCCGAGCTTCTTCTTCTTTGCGATTCTTCGAAGCACGATGGCTAGCTTCTGGACATGGTCGTCTTTCTCAGCTTGGCTTCGAAGTGTTTGGTAGAATTCGCAGGCAATACCAAGTACTACCTGACAGGGATCGCGACGTGAACGCTTCTACCTTGAGGCCGAGCTGAAAGACAACGATGTCCAGAGGCTGACCATCGTGCTTCGCAGAATCGCAAAGAAGAAGAAGCAAGAGTTGGGTTCCCATAGTAATGGGCGCATGGCCCCCAAATTAAATCACACATCGTGTTTAATTAGCGCCGCAGCTCTCGCTTTATCCTATCTCACCCCAACCCAAGCGGCGCCTCCCTCCGCGCCTTGTCGAGAACCGTCTCGAGTCGCCATCGCGGTTCAGCCTCCTCTGCCGGCACAATACCGCCATCCATCCGGCTTACGTAACGCGTCCGAACCGCTTAAATGCTGCTGTACAGAATGTTCGTGCATGCTTTTCAATGTCACTTTCATCGCACGAAAATGCCAGTGAGCATAGAAACGCCGCCCCGTGTACCTAAAATGTTACGGAGACATTAGCAGCAGCGTAACACACGATACTTCTTCACGACGCGTTCAACATCCTTTTTTTTTACACGTTAGCCATTTCCAAAAACAAATGTTACACCCGCATTCGTATAATACATTCAACGGGTCAAGGTAGAAGCGTTCACGTCGCGATCCCTGTCAGGTAATACTTGGTGTTGCCTGCGAATTCTACCAAACACTTCGAAGCCGAGCTGAAAGACAACGATGGCCAGAAGCTGACCATCGTGCTTCGAAGAATTGCAAAGAAGAACGGCGTCACATACTACGGCTGGCTAGTATTTTCTCATAAGCCACCAACATACATATTTGTGCTAAACAAGTCAAACTTAAACGACAATTAACCTTGGTATAAAAACATAACACGTTTTGACCGCTAGCAAGAACGACTGGGTCTCCATACACCAGCGCCCTCCACATCAAGAGGCGAGGCAATGGTAACCCAGTCTCATATCCACGCGTGCAGACAACACGAGAGCCCCGCTAACCACGCTCCGTCACCCCGCGGGCGTGGACCCCGCTCCCACCTACGGTCGCGCGGGCTACCCCACCCCGCTAAACAACACTAACAAAGAACCACACAGCTCAACTTGTTCCCTTCCATCTTAAATACAATTTGACCGACTGCACTGTTCGGGGAGAGCGCGCCGAGGCCTAGCGGGAGGGGCCCTGAAAAGAAGCCTGCCACTCGCCTTACGGGCGAGAGGCCCAGCGGCTCTCGGCCTCCTCCTTCTCACCTGTGGTGTCCGTGACGCTCGCCACTCCTCCCACGGCGTTCGCCATGTCGGCCGGCCTTCGACGAGACGGTGAGCTCAAACTAAATAAGTACGTTTAGTTAAACAACGAAAAACAAATGACGCTTTTAAATATTTAACAGCGGCCACCGCTAAAATAAAAGATGGAAGCGAAGCGCCCAGCGCGCAAAGACGCGTCGCCTCCAACAACGACCGGCCCTATTTTCCCCCACCCCCTCCCGGCTCACCGCGCTTTGGTAAAATAGCACCTTCCGCCCAGCCACATCCCCAAATCCCCCTTTGCAAAAAAAATAACACCCGCACATACACAACACCCGCCACACGCTCGTTCAACGTTCGGTCGAGATGAGCGTCGCGCTCGTTATTTCATGAAATCAGTCACACCCTCAGCTAGTGTTATAGAAGAAAATTGAATTACGTGTTGTGGATTATACTTATGGTGGGGATTGTGTGTGTGGGGGGGAGGGGTAGGCCACTGCGGCAGGCGGAGGGATATGGCGCGTCGCCCTCCGCGTGTGGTCGCACGGGGGCGCCACTCACAAAGGACGGCGGGGTCGCTCGTCACCCGGGTCACGCAACAGCGTGCGGGGTCCACATAGGTTGGTCACAGTACTGACGGGGGGGCCTCTATACTGGGTGGCGCACTGAGTGGCGGTGCCACCCCACAGCAAGAAGCCTCACTGTTCAATTCCCGGCTCGGGTTGCCGCCTTCCTGAGCCAAGTTGGCGGGTTCTCCCCTTATCCGCGTAAGGTTTTCGCTGGGTACTCCGGTTTCCCACCATCGTCCAAAGACACGCTGCTGCTGCTGCCAAGGATAATTGGTCTGCTGACTAATTTGCCCCCGGTGTCCTGCGATGGCCCTGTGTCTGCCCGGATAGGCTCCGGCTCACCGCGACCTTTTACAATATTAATGAGTACTCCCAATGCTATGAATTGTGGGTGCGAATTAATATATTTGTACGATTTGTTACGTGTAAGGGGCGGCACGGTGGCGTAGTGGATAGCGCTTCCGCCTCACAGCAAG
>JAZEWU010000016.1:4197108-4220042 GCA_036362915.1 Geotria australis
TGTATAGGATTAAGCGGTTTCTGAAAATGAATGAATGAATGAATGTTACGTGTAAAGTATTCCATATTTTATTTATCTCTGTCGTCACCAGTGTTGAGAGCTTGAAGATGCTTCCAACGTGGGAGGAGAGGGGGAGATGGCTCGACAGCTTTGAAGCGCAACCATCATGAATCGAGCCGTGAAAACGTACATCAGTACAGTTGTTCACATTGCCCCAACGTTTCAGGTTTGGAAGTGATTGACCTGTGTTGTGCGACGTTAAAACTGTTAGCAAGAACAGCGCACTACCCGTTTCTAACGCAATCTAATAGCAGAAAACCAGACGGTGGAGACCCAGTAAACATGGAACAATCGACCAACGCTGGTTCATCGGTTCCACCCACGAACCAACGTATATATCTTTTATCTCCCTGACAGTAAATCAAACTGATATTGTGTGTTTATCAGCGTGTTGTTTTGCGTACATGTTTACTAACGAGCGGTCCCACGTCAGTCAATGTCAATATAGTATTATTATTATTTTCATACTAATGGAGCACACGTGTCATGTTGAAAATGTGTACGATTAAGCTGATAGATTCACACGTGAACGTAAATTGCTCCATCCCCATCCTAACGTGAATGAAAAGGTCATTTTTCGTATGACGTCAATCCCTGTTCGTAAGCGACCGATCCTAACGCATCATAGACCATTGTTACGAGTATTGTCTGACACTCTTTTGCAGTAATGTAGCTCGTTACCTTTAGTCCAGTGGTTCCCAACTTTCTCGGTTCACGGCGCCCTTAGTGTATCAGAATTTTTCCCACGGCGCCCAAAGCCAGAAAATATATGGCATATATCGAAAATTTGGAATATCGCGCGGTGCCCCTCTGAGTTAGCTGCGGCGCCGCGTCGCACACTTAGGGAACCACTGCCTTAGTCCATGCATTGCCGCTGTAATTCCCAGCAGGGGGCGCGGTTGGAGTGGCTTTTGGTGGCGGCGGTGGTGATAACGATGGAAATTTACAGACTAAATTTGGGATTCTTGGGATTCAGGTCCAGTGAAATCGTGAGCGCGTGGGCGAATGCTGGCTTTTGTCTCTGACCACCACGTTGAAATCCAGTTCATTTCATTTCAAACCAGGTCTCCCTTGTAAAATACAAGTCTGGTCCCAACGGCCTCCCACGTGCTTATCACGACCGCTGGCTCTCTATATCACAGCTCCACGGTCTATAAGATAAGAACTGTACAATTTCGTGTTAAATCAGCAGTGGTAGGACCTATAATTTTGGATGTGCCCGCCTGATAGGAAAGTGGAATTTCCACAAATGAATCAATTCCGTAAATAGTGAACGAGCACCTCCCCACACTAGTTTGAAATGTAACCAATACGTTGTTTGTTGTTATAAGTTAACGCTACGGCGGTTGGCAGTGCATCCTATGACTGAATGCCTTGTGTGAGAGCGACAGGACAACACGTGCTGGAAAACGGTGACGTACGTGGTTGACTACCTGTCCAAATTCCTCCCTTTTACAGGCTGGTTCCTGGGTTCCTGCCTTCCCGTGAACCCCAATGGACTTGTACCACCTGCACAGCTAATAGCTTAGCCACTTCTTCCAAACATCTACTATTCTGTGATCTTATAGAGCCAATTATTTGCCTTGGACAGTGTCTATTTTAATGCCAATATTCATTCTACGTGTATATTCTTCTACATAACATTCAATATTTAAATCTGTACTAAACAAATGTTTCCATCATAAATGGCGTAGAGTACCAATCTCAAAGACAAACTTCCTTAGCATAAAAAATATATACTTACACGCTATCGATTCGGGTAATGACCCTGTGTGTGTATTAATGTGGGCACAGTGGTAAATTGATGGAATCCCACGAGTCCCAGACACTGAATGTGTAACATGAGTGAAAATTGGTATCGCAGACTGAGCTGAGTACTTGGCGTGTGGCGTGAACATCAGCACTGCCGAGAGACAAAGGTGGCGAATTGCTGGCAACATCACACCCTTCTGTGCCCAAGGTTCCCAAGAGAGGTGAAAAACGGTCATCTGCCCAGGGCCCCACACAAATCAGGGCCCCGTGTGGCATTCAATGGTTCTACTCCTCCCTTCACAAAACCGTACTGACCAGCACGGTGAAGTAAGGTCAATTAACGCACACAGGCACGGAAAGGCCCTCGTCTAATGGAGGATTGGCAAATACGTGATACAACAAACGCATATGAGCAACATGGTTCTCCGTTACACAATATGTTTACGGTAATGAACATGGCACACACTTCCTGCTTTCCTTAGAAAAATCATCTTTCCGTCGATAAGAAGAAAAGGATGTGACTCTTGCATAGCGTGTGGCAATACCACGTTTAATAAGGCCACGTCTCGCATGCAGTCCGTGGATTCTCGTCATATTGAGCAATACACTTCCCATACGTATTACGTGTTGCCAACCACAAACCTCCCTCCGTGTAGTCGTATCGACTTTTGAAGTGGTGTTTGCGAGCACCCAATAAGGGTCACAGCACTCGACGGCACAAGGTGGCAAACATCACGCTTGGCCACCATTCTCACCACAGATGTTGCTCCGTAAGGCTGAGTGGACCTAGGGTAGGTGCAGGTCAAATGTCACTCGCCAGTTGTGTTAGCACTTAGCAGTGTAGCACCTTGGAATCATAGGTTCCCTGGGTTGCTGCACAGTGTGTGAACCACTGAGCCACCACCACCCCATAATTTTACAAATACACAGATACCCGCAGTGTTCAAACCCGCACAGGCACAGCATAGGACTCGACACATACGTAATTCGTTATTTACTCTAGGGTTAAGTCTCACTTAATTGGCAAAGTTTAAAAACGTCGCTCTAACTCAGTGCGTCAATAGACCAAACTGTTCTGGGTGGGCGTGACAGAGAGAGCACAGTTTTGAACGTGAAATTTCGCCACGAATGAAAATATAAATATGTTAATGACAAGTATCACGTAGCCTGCACCCGACACGCGGCTCGGCTAAAACGAACAACACAGCTCATTGTGAACCGATGATAAGATGGGGTTTTGACAGCACATACAACACAGGATTGTATTGCAGGGTGCAAGTTCACACCCTTTGATTTGCTGATGTTGGCTGTCGAAACAAAACAAAGGCCACACTAATGCCTTTTTATACAGAAGTCCACGGAACACATTTGTTTAAAAAATATACTTTACAAAATGGGCGGCGCGGTGGCGTAGTTAGTAGCACTGCCACCTCACAGCAAGAAGGTTCCGGGTTCGATTCCCAGCGCTGGTGCCTTTCTGTGTGGAGTTTGCATGTTCTCCCCATGTCCGCGTTGGATTTCACCGGGTAGTCCGGTTTCCTCCAAAAAAATATCTACATAGCTGAGCGGTTCATTCCAGCGTAAAAACAAACTGACTGCTATATATTAGTCAGTCCTACATCTAAAATATTGAAATGTTTACAATTAAACTGCATGTATTTTGGCCATGTCTTCATATATGCATTGCTCCGCAGTCTGTGAACAACAAGGCAATTGTCACTTAATGTAGGAATATCCAGTCAAGACAGAGACAAAGATCACCCGTATAGCCTTAACAGACTGTCGGGGCAAGTGCCGTTCGCGGCTTAATGGTAGGCGTTGAAGATGCCTCCAACATGGGAGGCGAAACGTCGCAAAGGAGAGAGGGGGAGCACTCAACACAGCTATCCCGAAAGAACAGCTTTGAAAAGCAATTGTCATAAATCAGTGGGTTTTCTTAGGTGTAAGGAAATTATCAAGAGTGATCATGGAACGTGTTTAGTTTAGAGTGGCCATGCGTTGTCATCATGCTAATGTTGATAATTTCACTGCCAGCGTAATAGAAGAGTGTGACAATCGGTTCTTCACTGAGAGTGACGCAACTTCACTCAGGGACCCCCCTGTGTGTAACACAATTATTTCCAGCACCATCATTGTGTCATTAAAACCTTCCTGTAAAGGCTATAACGCAACTTATCACGAGTCACGAATGTGTGAACTCATTTGTGGTTTTTCACAGAATTATATTAAATAAATGAGCACATTGAGTTTTAATTCTGGCTTCGCTTTGGTCATTAATTCAAGGTCATGAAGTGGAAGAATTTTGAGTTCAGTGAATTTGTTACGCCGATGATCCCGTTTAGTCACTTTCCCGGCTATTGAACACAGTGACAACACAACGCCCCGTCAATATTGCAGCGAGCAAGTACAGGGCCCGTTAAGGAATATTGCACAACTAACAAATGAGGTATTTAACGGTCGTAATTTAACGGTCAAAACAAGCGCAAATCAAATGAACAGTGTAGGTGTTTGTGTGTTGAAATCTGGCCCGGCGGCTGGACATGATGAAAGGACTTACAAGTTGATTCTCGAAGTGGATCATGAAACAGATGCTCACCCGGGCATCAGCTACAGAGGCAATAGTCACATGCCACCTCTACGGAGGAATACATTACACTTGTGGCTTCCAAAATCCCATTCCTTGTACATCCAGTGGCCAGTCAATATCCAAGAATTTACCCCCCTTCTGCGTCAGTGTCTTTAAATGCGGTAGCAGTTAGATGCTACAAAATTCCAAATTGTATTGAATACTCAACCTCGGGTTCCAAGTTAATATCATGAGGCTTCAAAATACTCCTTAAATAACTTCGCACTGGTCAGCACGGTGAAGTATGAGAGCTACTGTCCAAAGCTGTTCTTTCGGAATAGGCGTGTCGAGCCCTGATATGGCTATCCCAGCGCTCGACACGCCTATCCCGAATGAAGAGCTTTGGAAATAAATTCTCATCCACCGAGCCCTGAAATCCTACATCAGTACATGGTGAAGTATGGCCAATAACCCCTATGACCCTAACACTGTGTGGGGAGGGCCAGCAGTGGATTGATTAACGGGCTTTACCTGCTAACGTACATACATCCCAATTGTGTTGCTGTGATAACTACATTGTAAATCGGGTGATGGTACACATTGATGTATAAACCTGGAATCCATGGTCACAAGAATGAATAGGGACCGTTCCTTCTATGGAGCCAATTTATTATTTCAAATCCACAGTAGTTTAAACTATTGTGACAAGGGGCCTTTACTCCAAAGACTTCTTAAAAGCGTGGCGGTTTTCATGAAGCTCCACACCTTCCATTAAACAGCTTTAGGAAAGCCCGTAATTTAAAAGAGATTCACTCACGTGTGTTGTGATCGCCCGCATGGTCACATAAAGCTTCAAGGTGTCAGGTAGAGCTGAAACATGCAACGCAATCGATTGACCACGATACTAATGGCGCACACGCAAATTTAACTTAAACATCAAGGATGAACGCGCACAGCACAACAGCGCACCCTAACACCGGCTGATTTAAAGTGTGTATCAATAGCACCGCGTTAAGTGCAACATTGCAAACATAACGATAACCAACGCTTTTGAAAAAAAAAAAGTCAAATTATATGTGTTGGTGCAGACTAAATGTTGCGAACACCTGCGCTGGTGGCATTAGGGTTGTATTTACCGGAGGGAGCCTCAGGCAGGCAGGGAGTAACCGTTTCCAAAGCTGGCACCTTGGTCACAAAATCTGGCAGAGACACAGAAGGATTCTAAATGAAAGCACCGCTGATATATGAGAGCGCTTAGGCTTTCACCATGTGTACGAATCATGTAACAAGACTAAACTTTATTTATCAACTCTACCATATGTACAGGACATACATAAAATCGAAATACCGTTTCTCTCAGAGTGATGGTTGATAAATTGTAAATCAGGGGTTCTCAACCTTTTGCACCTCAAGGCCCACTTGGCCCACCTGGTTCTAGTCTCCATAGACGACTAGGTGGGGCTCGCAGCCCACTGATGGGTCGCGACCCACCGGTCAAGTGTCGGCTGTAACTAAAAGGGTCCTGTCACGTAAATGGTTCTAACTCAGGATGTAATATTGATTCTCACGATGCGAACATTAAATTGCTGCTCTTTTTCATTGTTTCGAGTTCACATGCCACATCCAGCTGCACAATGTAATGTGTTTTCTTCTAAATTCTTTATTGTAATCGAATACAGTGTCCCAGACAGTATAAGAATCATTGATGGGCTTTGAATAGAAAACATGATTTGTACATGTTATTCATTATTTTAAATTGCATTCCGCAAAATATGTAATTGTTTACTGTTATGGCGATAAGTTAAACATTATCTAAGTCTGTGCTCTGCGGTTACCTAGGTGAAAAGTGGCCCGTGTCCTTGTACAATGCTGGCCAGGAGGCTCAAAAACGCACCGAATGTAAAAAAACCACACGTGGCTTAATTTCTCCATCCATCCATTTTCAGAAACCGCTTAATCCTATACAGGGTCGCGGTGAGCCGGAGCCTATCCCGGCAGACACAGGGCACAAGGCAAGGGAACACCAAGGATGGGACGCCAGTCCATCGCAGGGCGCCTGGGGAAATTTAGTCAGTACGCCAATTAACCTGGCAGCATGTCTTTGGACGGTGGGAGGAAACCGGAGTGCCCGGCGAAAACCCACGCGGACACGGGGAGAACATGCAAACTCCACACAGAAAGGCACCCTGAGCCGAGATTCGAACCCGGGACCTTCTTGCTGTGAGGCGGAAGCGCTACCCACTACGCCACCGTGCCGCCCTGCTTAATTTCTCACGGAACATTTTAAAGGGGGCACCCCCGTGCGTGACACCGCTTCACCCACAACAAACATCCCCCGTATACCCTTAACAGACTGTAGGGGCAAGTGCCGTTAGCGAGCACAGATGAAGGTCGACACGGCACACGAGGGGGTGGGTGACCAGCACCACGCCCGGCCGCCTTTGTCTCCCTAGTGGCAATGTTTACACACTGGAAACATTTGGGGCTGAGTCGACCTCGGGAAGGCCCAGGACCGGTTCAGAAAATCGTCACTGGTTGTTGGCGGTGAGCGGGATTCGAATTCGGGTCGCCAGGTTTATAGCCCTGCCTTGCACCCTGTGTCTGCCGGGATAGGCTCCGCATCACCGCGACCCTGTACAGGATTAAGCGGTTTCTGATCATGGATGGAGGTTTGCACCCAGCGCGCTAACCAACTGAGCAACCCACCCACAAAGACCCCCTGTATAGCCTTAACAGACTCATTTGAGGCTGAGTCGACCTAGGGGAGGCCCAGAACCGGTTTGGAAAATCGTCAGTGGTGTTGGCCGATGAGCGGGATTCGAACTCGGGTGGCAAGATTTGTAGCCCAGCACGCTAACAACTGGGCTACCGCACCCAACGCAACATACCCACGCCGCACCGCTCACCTGCATTCGTCGCTGGCCGCTTCGCCAGCAGGCGTTTTTGCAACAAATACGCGCCTGCCACCAAGAGCATGATCGGGGGCACCAGCAGCAAGCAGTGCAGCAAAATACGATCCAAGCAGACCTGTGCAACTGGCTCCGTTGACAAGGTGACCTGCGCCAGGCGACGAGAGAAGCTTCCGTTTAAGGCCCTGCCTGTCGGGCAGGCGCGTCGCAGCCGCAGGAAAAAGTGGGAGGGATGGAAGCATGTTACTGTGAAAGTGCGGGTGTCGGCACACCCGTAGCACCCGCGGCTGCGACGCGCCTGCTTCCGGGAGCGCTGTGTTATTATTAAGATCAACTGTCGGTTAGCCGTGGGTGGATTATCCTGGTTGCGAACTAACCATGCATACGAAGGAAAAACACGTTTGTTTAAGGCTTCGTTTATGATGGGATATTTTCCTCCCCCCCCTGCCATCGGCTCTACCCGCACCCCCCACAAGAGCTAAACACTGGACAGCTGAACGTTAACCGGGCACATTGGTTATATTAGTTGCTCCTCACTCGCTGAGGGCCAGTGGCTCAGCGCACAAGGCACCACAAACACGTCAAATGATGACCGTATTTTTAAAAAGTGATTAAAACAGACGGTTCGTTATGCGTCTTCAACACCCCCGCCCCCCCACGTCCACATAGGTACACGACACATGTTCTTCGCCCAAGTGACAAACGTTTAGTATTAACCCTGTTTTGGTTTAATCTAGAACACCCTCCCCTCCCATGACCGTGGATAAGTGAGAGTTGCGTGTATGATTATCATCAGCATTACTATTATATTGTATATAAAAAGTAAAGCTGCGTTTACATATTACGGACAATCATTTTCGATTGAGTATGCTCGTGAATGAATACCTGTTCAGAGGACGCTGCAGTTGTGCTCGTCGTGCTCGTTCCTGACACATTTGTTAAATGGAAAAATAAACACACTACATCAGCTGTAGGTACAACACGATGGGGTGGGTGGAGAAGTGGCGCAGTGGTTAGCCTACTGCGCTGTGCAACCGAAGGCTTCAGCTTGAATCCCAGGTCACGACTAACATCAGTGGCAAGTAAAATCTGAAGCAGTCCCGGGCTCTCAAATTCACCGACCCATGCTGACGAGAGTGGTCAAGTATGATCAAATAATTCGATCCATCCATCCATTTTCTAAACCGCTTGTCCTGGTGAGGGTCGCGGTGGCAGCAGTCCATGGAGAGTGGACCAGACATCCCTTTACTCAGCAACAGATTCCAGCTCTTCCTGGGGGATTCCCAGGCGTTCCCAGGCCAGCCGAAGGATGTTGTTTGAGGCCGACCCAGCGTGTCCTAGGTCGGCCTCAAACAACTCGATGACCAAAGCAATGTGAAGTAGACTTAGTCTGACAACGGGTGTAGAGGAAGCTGGGCATGGCACACGATTACAATAAAACACAATCTGGATGTATACCGTTTTTAAATGCCACTTCATCTCAGAAGGTCATGGTGTAAACATTGAAAACTATGGCTTTCAATCAGCGTTACATTTATCCAGACCTGGGTAATAATAATAATAATAGCGTTTTATATAGCGCCTTTCACCCGAGGGTCACAAAGCGCTGCACAAGGGCCTCGAAGAAACGGCATGTCAACAAAAAAAACAAAGGAAGAAAACCCCGCGTAAATCAGGCCCCACTGTCTCCTTACATTTGACTGCTGCTTTGCCACTGAACTCACAGAAACAATTGGACTGAAGACATTTAATAATCGCACGCTCGAGTTTTACAATGCGTAAAATATATTGTTACTTGTAAATTTACGTGCGTGTGTAATATGGATGAGTTTCGAATTAGAAGATAAAACTGTTGTATTTTTAGATTTCGGATCGTTTTTTTTCCTTCCGATTTTTAGATAATTTGCCTCATGTAGTAAAGTAACGTGCCTTCGTGCTCACAAAAGCGACCTTACCGATTAACACGACCCCACGTATGTTGGCAAAAGCAGGGAAGCGATGTAGCATGCGGCATTATTTCACACGAGATCATACGTCTGTTCCAATAAGAAACAAAACGGTCACTCAGATCTTGTTCCGGATAAGTCCAAAATCAGGACCACATCCCTAGTTGTGGTATCCCCCTGTTCTGCGTGGGTTTTCTCCAGATTCTCCGGTTTCCTCCCACCACAAAAAAAAACCCCGACTCATGAATTCATTGACCAGTAACAATGCAGTCCACATATACACTGTCCTATAATATCACAGTCGATGTCGTCATCGTATTCACTGACGTGACAGTACATATTCTTATCAGCGGAAAGTCAGATCAGTTCAACAAGCAGTTTTTTCTTCAAAACAGGACATCATCATTATCTGTACCCGTTTAATCCTCTACAAGATAGCGGGGTGGGGGGCAGCACAGCCCATCCAGGCAGAAATAGGGCGCAAGCCAGGGCTATGCCCAGAGTGAGAGGCCAGTGCAGCGCAGGGCACCGGGGACAATTTAGTCAGCAGGCCGATTAACCTGGGAAGCAGCATGTCTTGGTGGGAGGAAACTGGAGAACCTGGCAAAAAAACATGTAAACCCCACACAGAAAGGCAACCCTAGCCGGGAATCAAACCCGGTGAGTTCTTGGCGTGAGGCGGCAGCGCTACCCGCCTGGCCACCGTGCCACACCCCAAAAACAGTACCCCCATTACAATCCATCACAACTCACCTATCGCTGACAGCACGATAAATTCTGCCCAAAGTGGGACAAGATATTTCCAAAATCCATGCATAGTTCCTTCTCGGATCGGCTGGCGGCAGAGATGATCTTCTCCGTGACTCGGGGCCGTGTTTATAAACCCCGTGGCGCCCTGAGAGCCAGAAGTTGCGGTGGCGCCAGATAACGCATCCCCAGCTTTACGGGAACTCCGAGGAGACACGCTTCTGTTTTTGTTTCCCTGTTGTCAGGATCACGAAGACATACGGATGGTGCGTGCGGGAACTACTTCTACGCACTTGCGAAAGGTTTGTGGACGTTCGACCATCGCGCTTGGCAAAAACTGGAGAAAGCAATACAGATTCCCGTGTGGCCTACCATTGCAGGCTTAGATTTGGGCTTCAAGGAATGTCTTCGGTGAGCTTCTTCTTTGCGATTCTTCGAAGCATGATGGTCAGCCTCTGGACATCGTTGTCTTTCAGCTCGGCCTCGAAGCGAAGCTGAATTCGCTATATATTTAGCTATTGGGCGGCATGGTCGCGTGGTGAGTAGCGCTGCCGTCACACAGCAAGAAGGTGCCGGATTCGGTGCCCAGCACTGGTGCCGCCTTTCTGTGTGGAGTTTGCGTGTTCGCCCCCGTGTCCGCGTGGGTTTTCGCCGGGCACTCCGGTTTCCTGCCCGCAGTCCAAATACATGCTGCTGGATCGGTTAATTGGCCTGCGAACTAAATTCCCCCCCCCCAGGTTGCCTGCGATGGACTGGCGTCCCATCCTGTGTAAAGCCCTGCCTTGCGCCCTGTGAAGCGATTTCTGACAATGGATGGATCGGTGGACGTACCAGGCCCTCGCCGGTAAATGTCGTTCGTTGCGCAGCGCTGACCTGAGATTCACGCAAGCAGCAGTTGCGCAATCGACGCCCCCGTTTGCTAGTCGTAAAAGGCAAACAAATTGCAATGCCACCTCTTTCGCGTCGGAAACACGAGAGCGGGCATGTGACCGCATGCGCCGCACAACGGCCAGAGGGGCTTCTCAGAGCAGCCACTTCAAAAGAATCCGGCTGACACACGCCGCGCGGCAAAGCAATGACGCGAACTCTGAAACCTCCGTGTCATGTGAGAGGGACTGTGAGAATGTTATGTAAGGGGATTTGTATTTATTTGTTCGCTTAACGCTGGTGTGGGCGTCGTGTGTCTGTAAACGAGCACGGCCCTAAACGGGGTGGTTGCTTTGCAAAGCTGTTCTTTTGGGCTAGCAGTGTTGAGAGAGAGAGAGCGCGCGCTCGACACGGCTATCCCGAAAGAAAAGCTTTTTAATAATAATGATAATAGTAGCATTTATAGAGCGCCTTTCACCCGAGGGTCACAAAGCGCTGCACAAGGCTGCGGAGAGAACGACATGTCAACAACAACAGAGAACGGAAAATCAGCAACCATTATTTTTATAACGCGCACAAATTCCCCGCCCAGCCGAAGCGAGACGCAGATCATTATGAATCTAGCCGTGAACACCTTACATCATCAGCACAATATTTTTTGTGCTTTATTTTTTTCAGTGAACGTGCAGCGCCATCACCGATGGCATCGGGCAACCCGGCGGTCATTGCTTAACAAGCCTGGCTCGGCTGCTGGGACCAAAAAGGTGAAAATCAATATCGTTTTCTCTGGATGATAAGGTGCACTTTTCCCCCTGTGTTTGAAATAAACTGTTGGTGGGGTGTCTTGTAAATCCGGTGAGTGCGTGAGTGTGAGATACTATATCTGTGTAGCTCTATGGACACTGGGCACAAGTTTGCGGTGCGTCTTACCGTACTGATGCATGGTTGTCACGGCTCAATGTGTGAGAATTGCCCTCCATAGCTGTTCTTTCGGGACAGCCGTGTCGCGTGTTCATTCTCGCTCCTTCGCCACGTTTCGCCTCCCACATTGGTTGCCTCCAAGACACAACACCAGGATGCCTCCAAGACACAACACCAGGAGTGTAATGTCATCTCAGTTGATACCAACATGTCAACACAGGTCTGTGCCTCTCCTGTCAACTGTGCTTAAACAACAACAACCACCATTCACCACTAAGTGGCGGTGACATCACCACGGCTCGTCTGCCAGGCCATGTGCACCTTGAGGCCACGTGATGCGTCGAAGGCTCGCTGACAGGAGGCCACAGGACAGACCCACGTGTCATTGGCTGTCTGACCGAGATGACTGCCAGATGCACGAACCTGTACTCCCTACTGTGCCAACTCGCCGTGTTTTAGCCGCCCCGGCGCTCCGCTCGTTGTTGTGAGCGCCACTCCTCTGCCCTCCGCTGTTACTGGAGGGCGACTGCCTCCAACTGCTCAGTTGCGACCTTCACAACCATCACCACCAGCACAGGTGGGGAGGCAATGCAGGTGGGTTCGAGTGGTGCCCCCGGCTACGCTCGGGGAAACAAAAGTGCATCAATGTGGTCGCGTACTCGCGACCCCGGCCAACTCGTGACAACGCGTAGGACTTACGGCCACGTCTACGTGAAGTACACAAATAAAATTCATTCATCCAGTCGCTCAACTACTCTTCCACCCAAAGACAAAGACACAGATCCCCTATATAGCCAAAACAGACTGTCAAGGCAAGTGCCGTTAGCGCGCGCACAGATGAAGGTCGACACGGCACACGAGGGGGTGGGTGACCAGCACCACGCCCGGCCGCCTGTCTCCCTAGTGGCAATGTTTACACACTGCACTAGGTGCTCAATTGAGGGCTGAGTCGACCTAGGGGAGGCCCAGGACCGGTTCAGAAAATCGTCACCGGTGTTAGCGGGTGAGCGGGATTCGAACGCGGGTCGCCAGATTTGTAGCCCAGCGCGCTAACCACTGGGCCACCGCTCACCACCCACCCATAACACTGACTCACTCACGCACCCACTCAGACACATACACACTCAGCCACCGACTGGCGGCAATGCAGCTAGGTTCGCGTCGAGGTTACGCCCGGGGATCCAAAGATGCGGCTAGTTGATCGAATATTCATGATCCCGGGCAACTTGTGACAACACTTAGATCTTACAATCACGCGCACATGCATTAGACGAATAAAATGCAGAAAAGCAGCAGAGGTTTCTTAAGTATCACCCGAAATAGACCAATAGCTACACGCACAGCCGCTCTGTTATATAAACACACACACCCCGTCGTGGGCATCGTTCGCGGGTAGGGATGGGTGAGAAACCCGAGCGTCAGGCTCAGTGTGAGCAACAGACGCGGTGGCGCCTCACAGCAAGGAGTGGCCGCGTTCGATTCCTGGATCGGGTGCCTTTCTGTGTGGAGTTTGCGTGTTCTCCCCGTATCCACGTGGGGTTTTCGACGGGTACTCCAGTACCTAAAGTGGTTTAGTAATCATTGGCGGTTTGAAAATAAAGGCAATCCGGACGAGTTAAGATGTTGAAACATATTTCTTACAGCCCTTTTGTCAAATTTCCGAACTGGATAAAAGCCTCTACGTGCCATTTGTATCATGGCGATTGTTTAATAATACTTCATGATGCCGGGCAGTGTGAGTTGGTGAAAGGTGGTCCCAGGAATGGTTCACCTATAAACATGTTAGTGATGTCATCAAGAGACCAGGAATACAACTCAGGCAAGCTAGGCGTATAGTGCAGTGCGCAAATCGTGACCCCCCTTTTCATAGTTGTTTTTCATCGGGTTTGTGATTGTTCACGAGCCCATACACTCAATCCAAGATAGGTGCTTATCTATTATTACAGCAGAAAATATCCAGTGAGCTTACAGGCTCCGGATGCGAGATTCCTGCGATGCAACAAACGTTCCAACGAACCAATGGAAACAACGTATACAACCACAACGACAACGAATCGGCAGCAATAACTTGCGAAAGGATGAAACCTTACCCACAATCATCCGGTACAAGCCGTTCTTCGTCATTCATTCTGTATTGACACGAGGTCATTCAATACAGAAATGAATGAGCAAAGGAAAAAAACATGTTAGGGGTTAATTAAATAATAATAATTTTTATAATAACAATAATTTCACAATTATAACATTATTTTTTAAATGGGCGTCACAGGGGATCTGCATCACCCTGTAATTTTCAAGAGGCTGCTCATGGCTGTTGGTGAACGCACAGATGCTCCGCGCGTTTGGTATTTTTGTGTCGTGCGTTTGAAACGTATGGATTTCCGGCCTCAACGACTGTGGCCATAGACGGGATGTGGCATCTGGAGCCATTAAATGAATGCCCTCTTACGTAAACTACCCGGTGGTAATGATGTAGGTTTTCACGGCTCGGTGTATGAGAATTGCCCCTTCCGAACTGTTATTTCGACACGGATATATCCCGAAAGAGCAGCTATGGGAGAAAAACTCTCGTAAACTATGCGCTGAAACGATGTCGTTGCTGGCCAAGTATACACATGTAAACACGTTAAAGACCATTTAATGGATGGCTTGTAAACCCCTATGCTAGTAGAAAAACATAGCTGGCACGGTCAGTGGTGCAAGGAATGAAATGGACCTCCTGTCTTGTCCCCCCCTTTCTGTGTGACCCAGTGTCCGGTCCGTGGGGTCGGGTGCAGTTCCACCCCCTGCACACCCAATAGTTATTTGATCCATCGTTTTATACTTAAGCAGATATAAATGTAACCGATGTTTTCGTACATTCGTTTTTATAAAAAAAAAATCACAGCACAATGTATTATTATTATTGCTCTTAAGAGCTGCTCTTTCGGGATAGCCGTATCGGGCGTTCCTCCTCTCTCCTTCGCAGGCGGAGAGGAACGCAGGACACGGCTAAGAGCAATTCTCAAAACTGTGGACTTCTTGCAATAAAGACATAAACTATGAAGATTTTCATTTAAAATGTACATCCCTGGTGTCCGTTGCGAACAGAGATTGGGCTGGATGGGCTCTGGCCTTGCAGAAGGAGACTGTGCCTGGTAGATCCGACCAGGACATTGTCTAGAGCGGTAACACAACAATGGAATGTTTTAGTAGACCGGCCTTCCGACCATCGCGGCTTTACGTCAGAGGGGAAGTATACCAAAAAAAGCCTCGCAATTGTTTATTTGCTCAGGTCTTTATTTCTGCCCTACCACGAACTCAGAGTCCGCAGCTTCGTCCACTCGCTTCCTCCTCTATTTCAGCTTATGTTGACATCAATTTCTCTACACATTGAATCTGTCTGTGTTGTAGCGGTTCTCTACACGTACGCATGTTCTCAAAGCCACGTGTTCCTCATCCTATTCTCAGCGTAAATTCCAAGTACGGACCGATTCACTGAGAATAAATCTAAGTAATATTGGGCAAGACGCGTTGGGATAGCCGGAGCCTATCTCGGGAGACACAGGGCGCAAGGCAGGGCCATGCCCAAGATAGGACGCCAGTCCATCACAGGGCACAGGGGGCATCAGTAAAACACAATATTTTAAGTTTCCAAGATTAACAATATTGTGAAAAATGTAAAATTATTATTAATATGGGGTGGAATAAGTGGTAGCTGGGCTGAGAGCATTACTTGGCCACACTTGAGAGCCAAGTTTAATCACCGCTGGAGTTTGCTCGCTATGATTTGAACCTGGGATCTAAGCCAGCGTCAGCTCAGCGCACTGACCTCTAAGCCAGGCGGTCACTTCCAGGAGGAACGGTCACCTCCACTGACGGCACCGGCTCCGAATTCTTCATAAGAACACATTTCTCAGCTTTTATGTCTGATGCTTCGCACTTATTCATTACTTTTGTAAAACTTCAGCGAGCCAGTAAATGTTGCCAGAAGAACGTGTTATACGTTTGGAACAGGATCGGCCGTAGGGCTGCTACTCCTGCCAGTCCTGATTATGTTCTCTCATTGAAATTCATCACTTACGTAATTTACAGAATGTCGATGCGGTGAGATCATTGTACAAAACACAATGGGAATCGAAATGATGGTTCTTACCCTCGTGATGGCTGCTCTTCAGAACTGTTATTTCGGGATAGCCGTGTCGAGCGATCTAGTTCAGTACAGACCTTAACATTCAATGAAACGCCTTGCTTGTCAAGGCGAGTACATACACGGAATTCATGCAGGGCCTCTCTGTGAATCTACTGCTGGATGAGGCCCCCCCCCCGCACCGTGCGGTTATTTGTACATCCTTCGGCACTCTGGTCAGTGCTGGTTGGTGAAGATGGGAAGCATAAACGCTAGACAATAGTACAGTACAACAATGTATGTTGCAGCACCGCGGTGATAACGCAGCCTCACAGAAGTCCATTCAACACGTGTTTTATGCATGATGGTCGCCCGTCCAATGACAACCCAGGCTTAACCCTGCTTAGCTAACGCTTCTGAGATCGGGTGTGTATATTGGGCGGCTTGATCATAGGGCGAGTGGTATTTATTATATTCGGTCGAAGTTAGGTCGCCCGTATAACGAATGGTCTTATGGACTGGGCTTACTTAAAGGGCGCCAAATAGTTTATTGTAACAAATTTCCATATATTTCAAGCCCTGAGTCATTACAGGCTCATAGCCTACGTACACAGCCATTTATAAAAGTCATTTGTTTGGAAAGGAGGATATTGATAGATAGATAGATGTTTATTAATACTGTACTGATGTAGTTTATTATTACAGCAGAAAAAACCCAGTGAGCTTGCAATCTCTGGATGGGGGATTCCTGTCATACAACACTGGCTCCTATCTCTAACACTGGCTCCTATCTCTAACACTGGCTCCTATCTATAACACGTGCCAGCTCTGGATGCAGGATTCCTGCGACTCAAAATACGTTCGAATTAAGACAACAAACGTTTGAGGAGGAGGAAATGCGCCCAAAAATAGGGCATGGATTTGTCTGGGTGTGGAAGGAGATGAGGGATGAGGAATGCCCCCCCAACATCACTCAGTTGCTCTGTGACAAAGTACCACATTGCTGCTACGCCGCAGTGCATATGTCACTTCCACATATTGTCTGTGCATATGCATTGTGACCCTTGGGTGAAAGGCGCTATATACATTGATATTATTATTATTATCATACCATCGAGTTCTTTACTTTTCTTTTTGATACTCGTACTTGTATGTTATCGTACAGACTTTGTTTTGCACGAGTTAAGAGAGAGAAAACGGGAACACAGAATTTCACTGCCATGTATGATCTAATAGCGGCGGCACGGTGGCGCAGTAGGTATCGCTGCCGCCTCACAGCAAGAAGGCCCCAGGTTCGAATCCCCGGCTCGGGGGCCTTTCTGTGTGGCGTTTGCATGTTCTCCCCATGTCCGCGTGGGTTTTTGCCGGGCACTCCAGTTTCCTCCCACCGTCCAAAGACATGCTGCTGCATGGGTTAATTGGCCTGCGGGTGTATTCTTAGCAGCGTTAATCGTTTATTTTTTGTTGCTTTGGTTTTTATTGGTTGTTTTTTGTTTTGTTGTTGACATGCCGTTCTCTTCGCGGCCCTTGTGCAGCGCTTTGTGACCCTGCGGTGAAAGACGCTATATAAAATGCTATTATTATTATCCTGGGTGTGGCCCTGCCTTGCGCCCTGTGTCAGCCGGGGTGGGCTCCGGCACACCGCGACCCTGTATAGGATTAAGCGGTTTCTGAAAATGGATGGATGATAATGGATTATGATCTAATGTGTATGTGACCCATGACACCTGGGTCTGTCCTGTGACCTCCTGTCGACGAGCCTTCGCCACTTCACGTGGCCTCAAGGTGCACATGGCCTGGCACAGGCGACGTGGTGACGTCACCACCACTTAGTGGCGAAAGGCGGTTGTTGTTGTGATCAATAAACTAAACGCCACGCGAGCGAGCGCGTTTCTTCCACCATCAACTCACGCACACCGGGGGCGCGTCTGACACAGGAGGGAGTCAACCCCCTCTCACGCACGGCAGGAGGGGTTGGGGGTCGGTCTTACAGGGGGTGGCAAGCCCTCCTCTGACTGAGCCGCTCACTCACACGCTCACGCGGCAAAGAGAAGGCAGGGCAAGTTTGCGGGAGCGGGATTTGTCAACGCGCTCAAAGTTTTCAGACAAAGGCGAGCTAGAGGCGCGAGCAATTTTGCAAGCGGAGGTAACAGCAGTTCAGCCAGCAGTCGATAACCAGCGACCACACCCCATCGCCTTCTGTCAAGATGTTGAACACTCAGAAAGGCTGCACCGTCGTGTGCATTGCACTGGTAGCGCTCGCCTACCACACTGCAGGTACGTGTCGCGATGACTACCAAGTCACCGTGCGCACACACACACACGCACACCGAACACGTACTTGCTGGAGATCACAAAGTCACAATTACAAACGGTGGCGTAGTGGATAGCGCTGCCGCCTCAAAGCAAGAAGGTCCCGGGTTCGTATCCCGGCTCGGGGGCCTTTGTGTGGAGTTTGCATGTTCTCCCCGTGTCCGCGTGGGTTTTCGCCGGGCACTCCGGTTTCCTCCCACCGTCCAAAGACATGCTGCCAGGTTAATTGGATTAAGCGGTTTCTGAAAATGGATGGATGGACTATTACTATTACACACACACGCGCGGGCGAGATCTGGTCAGCTCGCTACACGTTTTTCTTTTGGGCAAAATTGACCGTTTTTCTTCGGAGCAAAAGTCAGGACCATTGATCAAAAACGTCGGTTAGACCGGGCAGAGAGAGGCCCACGTCGCCTCGTGTTGTCTCGCTGCTTCGGTGAAAAGCGACGGATCGTTTGTTGAACAGAGTTCACGGGATGTATTTCAAATTCCGCACGAGATTTTGCAGTGATGGAGCGGTCTGCATTGCGTGTCAAGACGCTGCCCAGGAACAAGGGTATTATTCAGTTTCGGACGAGAGAGGCAAGGCAGCGGGAGATAAGCGACGTCTTGATCCTTGATAAGGACAGGACGCAGGGACTCGACAGGGCGGATGGCTGGTGGGAAGGACGAGTCACACTTTCACGTGATTGCATCACGGCCTTCAGTAACCGCCGGCAGGATTTTCCCCGCCCGCTCTTTATCGGCCTTAGCGTCACACTCTACGGTTGGCGAATTACTCGGTTCACCCGATGACGGGGGGTCGGGATATCTTATTTCAGCCGTTACCACGCGACAAAGGGTGATTTATGGCGTTAGGCTGACCCTGCTCCAGAAGAGGCAGCTTTCATCCAGCAGTGGATTGATGAAGGACCCTTCGTTAATAAACGGGTGCATCCCTCAATTAATTGGCCGATAACGTCATAATATATAGGACGCAGTGAGTGGCAAAATGTTGGCGCCGGCAAACCGCCTGGCTGCCTTAGCCCCTCCCCCGCCTCTCTGCGGTTTCCTGGCGCCTCTGAGTCGTTCTCTCTTCGAATTAATAACTTTCGAAAAATGTCATGAATAACTGCCACGCGTTATAAATAGCATATATTATTATTATTATTACGTCTAGGATACGTATCTTATCAAATGTGTGCCTTGCATAGGATGTCTAGTGGAGTCTATGGAAGGCTCTGATGCAGACGGGCTTGTACACAGCTGTTGCGTGCTGGGAAGGGAGTGATAGATGTGTGTGCGCGAGTGTGTGTACGCGCCTCCCTCACTTTCAAGGGCAAAAAACAATGAACCTCTTATATGTGCCGGGCTGCTGTGTAATTCCTTGAGACCGTACTTCATGCCGTTATAGCACATGAGCTGACTTGAAAATTTGTCGTAGAAATCGTTGAGCGATATGCGCCTGCACTCATACTTTTCGGGCTTTAATGCGTTATTGTATAAACAACTTCCTGTTACTTAGTTAAACACATGATGTCATACTGCGGTTGATGTATTATGAAGATAAATACGACTCTACAGATATACGCATATCCTGTGACCACAACTTACCGAATATGGCCGATTACATCACATAGAAGCCAAGCAGGAGTTAAGCCTGGTTAGGGCTTGGACAGGAAGTGATGGCAGACTTGAGCGTCTGCCCCTGTTGTGCACGGGGTTTCTCCGTGTAACCTGGTTTCTTTCCACATTGGGTCACATTCATGGAATGGGCCAAACATCCCAATGTGTCACAAGAACATCCCTGATAAAAAAAACATTGAGTCTCAATGAGGCTTTGCTGGGTGAATGTCTGCCATTATTATGACATGCGTTTGCCTATGCAATACATTGTTTAATAAAATCTGGTATTATGGAAAACCACCTGTAATTTTTTTCTTGCATTGTTTACATTTTCCTTTGCGCATAGGGCTACTGTATAGGGGCCACATTTCTAAGTCACGGATGATTAACGCCATGCATTTCTTGAGCCCGCGTGCAGTAGAGGCAGTCTGGTGTACAAGACGGGTTATTATAATAATAATGATAGCATTTATAGAGCGCCTTTCACCCGAGGGTCACAACGCGACACAAACCGACCGTTTCTCAGCCTGTCTCAAGTCAGCTCAGCTACGTTTAAGGTCACCTCCCAATGCGATAAGTGAGCGCAAATGTAATGTATGGGCGTACAGGCTGTCTGGTAGGTGGGGGGGTTCCCCTGCAAGTCTGGGCAGGGTGACTGATGTCAAAACACGCTGGATTGTAAGTTGACAATATGGCACCGTGGCGAACGAAAGATTTCGCGGTTGAGATGCTTGGCCTCTCCAAGGTGTTCTCGGGTTGTGCAACGTGTCGTTCTGCGCGATGTCAGACGCTTCGCACCATGAGCTACTTCAGGAACCTGAACAACACGTGCAATAGCCCGAAAACATATGAGAAAGTTTAACTTTGGGGTAGGCGTAGAGGAATAATGGGGCTAGGATTTGCGTTGGGAGCATTGATTAAATTAATTTGGGAGGGAAAAAAAGGACTTTTATTTAATCATCCAGGAAAGCCTCACTAAGTTTCAACATTGGTGTTCCCACGAATGAGTTTTTTTTGGAGGAAACCAGCGTTCACAGTGAAAAACACCCCCAAGCATATGAGAGAATAGCACTCAAAGCTCCGCACAGATAGATTCAGTCGATGAGCGCACTGCCATCTGCCGCTCACCTTGTTACCGCCCAAACCTGTAACACCTGGCATTCCCAGGCAGTCCCCATTACAGGTAGGAGCCAGGCTCAGCCCTGCTTCACTTCTCAGATGGGGTGGTATCAGCGGGCACTCGCGGTTATTTGGTGAAAACGAGGCGCTCTCAAAATCAGAATACTGGAATTCCCTCGCTGCCACACAGCTGATACTCAAGGATCATTCCAACAAAACTATTTTAAAAACTCCCGTCATTCAGCACAGCAGGGAATAACTTTCTGTCAACGACACCGCACATATTGACTGAGCCACACCCACACGCTGGGTGGCTCAGTCATTGCGAGAATAAGATTTTATTCGGCACGGTCGTGAATCCGCTTGTTATGCCGCGCACAGCGATCACAGCTAATACGGTCGCTTCGACCAGATTTAGTCATGTTTCTTTTCGCATAACGTCTTGTGTGTGCCTCGGAACAGTTGCATAACAATACTAAATAATAATAATAGCGTTTTATATCGCGCCTTTTCACCCGAGGGTCACACAGCGCTGCACAAGGCCCGTGAAGAGAACGGCATGTCAACAAAAAAACACAAAGGAACAAAACATATGATTAAGGCTGCTTCGAATATCCGTTTGAGAATTCTCAAGAGCTGTTCTTTCGGGATAGCCGTGTCGAGCCTTCCTCCTCTCTTTAGAGACGTCGGAGGCGTCATCGGGATAGCCAAAGATCCCCCGTATAGCCGTTACAGACTGTAGGGTCAAGTGTCACGTTGAGAGCAGCTCTTGAGAGCAATTCAAATACATCGTGTCGTGAAAGCCTACAATAATAATAATAATAATATCATTTTGTAAATCCACTGCTGGATGAAGACCTCCACACACCGTGTTGGTCATGGGGGATGTTTAAACCCGCCCTTATCAACCGGTGGGTCGCGACCCATCAGTGGGCCGCGAGCGCGAACTTAGTCGTTCGTGGAGACCCTAACCCAAGTGGGCCTTAAGGTGCAAAAAGTAGAGAACCCCTGGTTTAAACCCGTATTTCACCGTATTATTAATAGTGATACAACTCGTAACGCCCGAAAACGTCATGCCTGGTCATGGACGAGAAACGGACACAGAGGCACGCGAGGAAACTGCAGAGAGGTGGGGAGTCAGCCATGTGGTCAGTCGGCGCCAACCCGCCAGACACCGCTAGTGGGTGTCGGTTGTTGTTTTGTGGGGGGCTCATGAGCAGGTCCAGATGTCGCTCCCCAATAACAGATTGGCACAGTGGTAACATCCGCGCCTCACAGAAATAATGGTTTTGCCGGAGGCGGTTTGATTCTCGCCCCGGGGGCCTTTCTGCGTGAAGTTTGTGTGTTCTCTCCCCCTGTTCTGCGTGGGTTTCCTCCGGGTTCTCCGTTTTCCTCCCACAACTTAAAAAAACACACTCATTCATTAATTGGCCAATAACAACATAATATTATAGGCTGCTGTTTTGTGGCGATATGTCGGCGACGGAAAACCGCCTGGCTGCCTCCTCCGCCTCTCTGCGGTTTCCCCGCGCCTCTGAGTCGTTCTCTCTTGAGAATGAATACCTTCGACATTTAATGAATATGTGCGTGCGAGAAATACCATTTATTATTATTATAATTTTATCATTGGCTGCGGTCGGAAATCGAATTCGCGTCGATGGCTTCTGAGCGCATTGACCTAGCCGCTACGTCAGCGCTTGCATAACGCTGTTCTTACGGTTAAAAAAGCCACAGGTCCCTAAATGCGTCTCAAAAAGCGCGTCGTAAACCGACACCGCCTTTGTTTAGTAACGCGAGTCCCCCCAGCGCGCATGCACGCACACACACGCACACAGCCACCCGCACAGCCTCGACACAGCACGCTTTCCACCTTGTCCCATCAGAACGGGCGACCAAGGACGACATTGAAAAGTTTCAAGATTAAGTGTATCTCGAGACGAATAAGCGAATAAAGCAGTGGCAAAACAAAGGCCAGCCTTGCCTGTTACGCGATACCAAAGACAAAGATCCCCTGTATAGCC
>JAZEWU010000016.1:4230761-4244319 GCA_036362915.1 Geotria australis
TAGCTCTGCCGCCTCACAGCAAGAAGCCCCGAGGTTCGAATCTCGGCTCGGGTGATTTCTGTGTGGAGTTTGCATCTTCTTTCCGTGTCTGCGTGGGTTTTCCCGGGCACTCCGGTTTCCTCCCACAGGTTAATTGGCCTGCTGACTAAATTGCCCCGGTGCCCTGTGATGGCTTGGGGTCCCATCCTGGGAATATCCCTGCCTTGCGCCCTGTATCTGCCGGGATATGCTCCGGCTCACCACAACCCCGTACAGGATTAAGTGGTTTCTGACAATTTTCTGTAATTTGTAGTGAATGTGAATTGGGCTGTAAGTAAGACGTAGGCTGGTGGGGTGATGGCACAGCGGTTAGTACACCACTATACAGAGCGGGAGATCTGAGTGCAAGTTAGGGCCACGGATACCATCGGTGGAAGGAGATATCCACATGGGTCGTGGTCATTCCCACCCTTCCTCAATCGGCACTGACCGGCACGATAACGGTCGGTCAAGCGACCCTCCAGGGAGGCCTTCGCCCAGCAGTGCAATGACAAATTGCTGTATCTTGATGAACCGGTTGCCCCACGAGCAATCATCATGGTATCCCACCGCAACTACCGTATTCTCAGGATAATAAGACGCGCTTTCCTGCCACCACCCACCCTGTATTTTAAAGACACATCTGGAGGCGCGCCTTATAGTCCAGTAGCTGCATGTGTGTGCCGGAAACCGTATTTGTATAACCGTATTGACGTTTAGAGTACGTCTTACTATCCAGAGACTTCCTTACAATCTGGAAAATTCAATGCTAGGATCCACGTGGGTTTTCGCCAGGAACTGCGGTTTCCTCCCAGAGTCCAAATTAATGCTGCTGGATAGGTTAATTGGCCCGCTGACTAAGTTGCCCCCCGGTGCCCTGTCATGGACTGGCGTCCTATGTTGGGCATAGCCCTGCCTTGCGCCCTTTGTCTGCCGAGATAGGCTCCGGCTTACCGCAACCCTGTGCAGTATTAAGCGGTTTCTGACAATTAATGAACGTATCTTCTCCCCCGCTTGGTATACAGGAGGACGTGGGTTTGATTCCAAACCTGACTGCTGTATATTTGGCTTTTGCGTGTTTTTTCTCTCCTTCTGGTCTCGTGGAATTTCTCCAGGTCTCCTGGATTTGCCCACCCTCCACATTTAGAAACACGCGTTTACATTATTGGGCTGCTACTAGAAATTCCCGCGTGAGATGATGATATCAGACACGTCGACGAGCTATAACGTGCGACAAGGTCGCCTCTGAAAAACAGCTAATAGATCGGCCGAGCCTTTACCCGTTAGAATAAAGTCCGTCAATTTTAGTTTATACATGAGTCGGCGAGCTTGAGCGATTTAGAGGAGGAGCCGAAAAAGCAAGGAGCTGCTAATCAGCGCCGCCACTGCTGGCTGCTAAACGCTGGCGCCAGTTGCCGCATGCCAGAGCGGGTTTTTTTTTTGCTCTCAAATCACCGTTTCGCGTCCACACAAAGGGGCGCATTGAAACGCACATCTGGGTCGAGTGAGCGAGCGGGGTGGCACGTGCGACCCGCCACCTCCCGCCCGGTGAGCGGCGGGTCCGGTGAGCCGGGTTGAGGCGCTTCGTCGGCAACGCAGCAGCCACAACTCCGGCGCTCGAGATTTTGCGCCGTTTTTTGCGAAACTGTTCGGTCAGTTTTTTTGTTGATGTTTTTAAAGCTGGAAGGAACCGTTGAGCTATGTCAGCTCCTTTTAACAGTTGTCCGGCAGGCAGCGGTAAGGAGGTTACGACATCACAGGGTACCGGGGGCGATTTAGTCGGGACGTTTAAGCTAGGTAGCGTGTCTTTGGACTGTCGGAGGAAACCGGAGTACCCGGCGAAAACCCCCGTAGACACGGGGAGCACATGCAAAGTCCACTCAGAAAGTTAACCGAGCCGGGAATCAAACCCAGGTCCTGTTTGCTGTGAGGCAGCAGTGCCACTAGCAGCGCCACCGTGCCGCCCTGGAGCTGAATGCATGGAGGAACGGGGTGGTGGTGGGCAAATTGACTCCAGAATACGTAACTGACTTTGTCTTAGAAGAAGAAATAAAGCCCAACTCTGTGCCGTCTAAAGTCTTCACATGATCGCCGCCGCCGTCGTCGTGAGCCGTGATCGATCCACTGCTGGATGAACGCCTTGCCAACGTTGTTGCCATTTCCCACGGTTCCGAGATTGTGCAATTCCTACAGCACCTGCAACCGAAATGATTTCATCGCTCAATTTCCACACTTGACATCCTCTCGCGTGTGTTTCCGCCTTTGGTGGCCAACGGAGACCAGCCATTGTCCATGTTGGTGACGTGTCCTGTCGTTAAAATGGATGGTGTCCAGCGCGAGCCCACATACTTTTTGCAACATTTCAGTACGATGTCTGTACCTTTTGCGCGTTCTCTAATCAATGGATATCTTTTTATTCTCTCGATGGAATTCAAAGGATCCATCTGTCAATTTTCCAAGTTGATTTTGTTTGAGTTGAAAGTCATGAGATGAGGACAAATCTTGTTTGTAAGAGTGGCCTGGGTTAGCATTATGATAGAAGCAAAACAAATGAAGTACAGCAACAAAGCAAATAGAAATATATGTTTTTGCACACTTGCCAGTTTTTGTACCAATTTTTCAGTAATGACCACGTTCATGAACATATGTCATAGCAGGTAGTATGCACTGATTAAATACGTTCTTATTGGACATATTGATGTGTTAGCCTGCATGATCAAGTTTAGCTTTCAAACAAGCACTCCAACATGCTCTGGTCCACATTTGTATTTCCCCCATCCTGATACCGATCCACTTTAATCACGAATCGAGCCGTGAAAATCTACATCAGTACGGTAGCTTATCCGCGTGTTATGCCGCGCTCGTGTGTGCTACAGGGCCTGTGGACACCACCGCACCCGGCACCGTCGAGACGACAACAACAACGGAATCCCCACCCGTTTCCGAGTCCACAACCCTGGGGACTGGGGCCAGCGAAGCCTCAACCACCGCCGCATCGTCATCCAACACAAATCCGTCCACAGAGTCGACCACAGGACTCGCAGACACCACTCCGGAGCCGTCAACACACGGCGGTAAGAGAGGTCTAACAACGAGCACGGTAACTCGTATCCCTTTTAATAATAATGATTCCAATTTATAACGCGCGCATAATTCGTTCAATGTCGAAGGTATGCACTGGAGAAGAGAACCGCTCAGAGGCGCAAGGAGCGTGCAGAGAGGCGGGGGAGGCAGCCAGGCGGTTTGCCGGCGCCCACATATTGCCACACATTGCGTCCTATATATTATGATGTTACCGGCCAATTCATGAATGAGGTTTTTTTTTAAGTTGTGGGAGGAAACTGGAGAATCCGGAGGAAACTCACACAGAACAGGGGGAGAACATACAAACTCTACACAGAAAGGCGCCCAAGGCGGGAATAGAACCGCCTCGGGCGACACGCTGCGTTTGACGTCTACCGAATTGGTTCGACACAACCCTGGCGTGGTTGACATGTGCCAGTGGAATGGGAATTTGTGTAACTGAAGTGGCATATCTCTGCCAGTTTACTTGTGTAATATTGAGATGTATTGCCTTGTAGCAGTTTGGCAAAAAGGACACATCTGATGCCAGGCAGCTTTTAATTAATGTGGTGTGTGTATATTTTGTGCGTGTGTGCTAATACTGTGGGAATGTCCCTTCTTGAACACAGCACCTGCCACACATTATATGCATTTATGCACAGTTGAGAGGAACCAAAACCAGTGCAAGGCAATTAAGATGAAATAAAGCAAAATAGATGCGTTTAATGAATAATTTATAAAAGCAAGTATTTTAAAAAGAGACAAACACAGTTATGTCCCGGATTACAAAAGAAGAACTGAAAGCTGTTGAAACTCTTGGTATATTTTAATATTTATATATGGAAAAAATTGGTAATCTTTTAACATGTACACTTTTCTTCTAGACTATGTAAAGCAGCCTAGAAGCACTATATGTAGCACTTAAGCATGCATAAATGCAAATGCTTATCTTAACTTGGGTAGAACGAGGCACGGCGCTCAATCACATGAGACGTCTCTCTGTTTCGTTAAATATATTTGTTTTTAATTTTATCCCAAATGTGCTCGTAATGGCATCACGTAATGAGACAAAATATGCAAATCACAGCGCAGTGCAACTCTTCATGTGAGACAACAGCCCACTGAAGTGGACATCGCAGAGACACTCCTGAAACTTGACGTGACCTTTGGTTCACACACAGTCGAGGGCAGCACTTCCCCACCCGCTCTGTATATGAGTGCAATGCTCGTCACATGACGGACAGATATTTGTAATTCTCACAGCCAGGAACCTATCCAAATTAATCGCAGAACCAACGTGACCGCCACAGGTTGCCCGCGCAAGCCGCTGTTGACCGGGTTGACACCGTCAACTCGATACATTTGAGAACCGTAGTTTAATCATGGGCAGCTGCTTGGATTCAAACCCAGGATATCAGCGGTGCCAGCTCAGTGTGCTCCGTTCGCTGAGCCACCCGGCCCGTGGGACATGTCTCCAAAACAACGTTTAGTTCCGCCCTGAATCGCGCCGCCCGTTGCCGGTCCCTCGCCGCTCCGCTGCAGCGACGCCAGCCAAACACAGGCGCAACGGTCAGAGGGAAAAAAACTCCACGTGGATTTGCCGTTGGTGTCTGCACAGTGGATCATTGAGGTCGTGGTGCATTGCTGCGCTCTTCTCGGGTGACCCCCCCTCCTAGGACCGTCGGAGACCTCGCAGAGCCCAGTGGCTTCCACAGTGGATTCCAATGTGCCGGCCAAGCAGGATGACGGAGCCAACAAATCACAGCAGGAGGGCACAGCCGCGCCAAATACGGGTGAGGGCGGTGCTGATCCGCGCTATCTGTGAAACGGTATTTTTGAATTTGTGTTTGTGCAAGTTCTCAAAAAACAGCGAGTGCCGCTGTTGCGTAAAAGTCAAGCCGGCGGACACAGTTAAGTCTTTCAGGGCCGCGCGGGTCGCGTCTCGATCGCGGGTGTGTGCGTTTGTGTAAGAGTGTGTGTGTAGGAGCGTTGGGGAGTGGGTGCTGAGCTGCGCAACGAACCTGGTGACACGAGTTCAAATCTCGCTCACGGCCAACACCAGTGATGATTATCGGAACCAGTCCTGGGCCACCAATAGATCGACTCAGCCTCAAATGAGTACTCAGTGCGATGTGTAAACATCGCCACTCGGGAGACAGAGGTTCCCGGGCGTGGTGCTGGCCACCCACCCCTTCATTTGCGTGCCGGGTTTCATAGGCTCGCCGACAGGACGTCACGGGACAGACCCAGGTGTCATGGGCTGCCTAAACGGGATGACTGGCAGATGCACCACCTGTGCTGCCCCCTACTGTGCCAACTCACTGTGTTTTTGCTGCCCGGTGCTCAGCTCGTTGTTGAGAGACTGATATAGTCACGTAGCTACAGGCCACGGTGAGATGTATACAGGATGTGGCGTGCCGGGTGTGTCAATATTTTCCGAGTTGTTGACCTGGAGAGATGCGGTTGAATGTGAGCCCTTACGCGGGACTGTGGGTACAGAACGCACCGTCCCTTGGTTGAACCGCGTGCTCCCTCGCGTGCTCCCCCTGTGCTCCCCACAGGCGTCGAGAACGAGAGCAGCTCCTCCAAGGTGGGCGGCATCGTTGCGGGGGTCATGGCGGCTGTCATCGCCGCTGCCGCCGGATACTTCGCCTACTACAAGAAAAAGTTCTGCTTTGAGCCATCCGGTGAGCGGTTCCTTCCCGGTCATAATCGCGCGCCTCGTGTGTTCCGGTCACCCACCCGAGCCCTGGCCAGGACCAAACCAGCTTGGCTTCCCAGGTGTGACACGTACTGCGCTCAAATGTCTAGGCCAGTGGTTCCCAAAGTGTGTGCCGTGGCGCTGCGGGGAACCGCAGCTAACTCACAGGGGCGCTGTGGGATATTTCAAAATTTGGATATATGCCATATATTTTCTGACTTTGGGCCCTGTGGAAAAAATCCGGATACTGGTATGGACACGTGGAAATAATTGAAGTATAGAACTGGTATGGACACGTGGAAATAAATAAACGCAATAGGTCATGCCAAAAGATACGTATCAGATGGAAATGCAAGGGGAAATGACAAGGGGCGATCCAAGTCAGAGGCAGAGAGAAATCCTTAAGTGCCCAAAAACAACATGAGTAATTTATTAATGAAAACGCCCATTTATAAAAAAATGAATGAATCACTGCTTAGATAAAAACTCTGATACGAAGTTGAGCTGGCTGGCGCAGTATATAGCACAGTCGCCTCACAGCAAGAAAGTCCCTGGTGTCATCCCCGGCTCAGGTGTATTTCTGTGTGGAGTTTGCATGTTCTCCTCTTGTCCGCGTGGGTTTTCACTGGGTTCTCCGGTTTCCTCCCACAGTCCAAAAACATGCTGCCACGGTTAATTGGCCTGCTAACTAAATTTCCCCTGGTGCCCTGTGATAGACTAGCGGCCTATACTGCGTATGGCCCAGCCTTGTACCCTTAGTCTGCAGGGATACGTTAGTGTCTAATTGTTTATGAATGTGTTTCTAACCTTCTGTCCTGGCTCCCCCACTCACCCTCACAGACAGCGAGGTTGGACAGTCCCATGGGGCCAAGGGCGCAGCACAAAACGACCACCAAGGTTTGAACTTCTTTGTTGCTGGGGTTGGAATTTTCAAGGTCTAGGGAGCAAAGCAGGAAAGCAGTGGGAAGTGGGGAGCGGAGGGTTACTGGGGGCACGGGCAGCCAATCGCTCTGCAGACGCCAGACGTGCCAAACGGAAGATTCAAATGTGTTTGTCGAACACTTTTTTTTCCTTCAACACTGTGTGGTAATGTGGCCAGTGCCGGATTAAGGCATGGGCTTTAGGGGCTGCAGCCCAGGGGCCTCCGCCAGCTGGAGGGCCTCCAGAGATTAAGTGAAAAGTTATTTCGTTTGTGAATGCTGAATCAAAGTATAAGTACTATAAATTATCTATTTAAAAAAGGGTTAAACTAATATACTGTATATATATTTGTAGTAAACATACTATGGCAAAAAGTAACACTGTACTCTATACATATCGTATGATGGTTTGTGACGCCATACAGACTTTATAATATTACTGGGGGCCTCACGGTACCTGTAGCCCAGGGGCCTAAAAAATCTTAATCCGGCTCTGAACATGGCCCAGCGGTAGCGCATTCACCCCTTGTTGCAGAGGTTCACGGTTGGAATCCAGCAGCCGTCCTGCTTAATACTCCGTGTTTTACAGCGGAAATACGCACCGCCTGCTTCACGGTGAACATTAAAGATCCAGTGCTGTCATTCGCTAGAGTAGCTGTTGTCCGCTGGTGTCATGGTCCAATTTTGGCGAAATTGAAATATTACCCAATTTGGATTCAAAATGGGTGGCACGGTGGCGCAGTGATTAGCACTGGCGCCTCACAGCAAGAAGAACCTGGGTTCGGATCCTGGCTCGGGTTCCTTTTTGTGTGGCGTCTACATGTTCTCCCCCTGTTCGGCGTGGGTTTCCTCCGGATTCACCGGTTTCCTACCCCAAAAAAACTGATTAATCAATTGGCTGATAACATATGAGGCAGCGTTTGGCAAATGTTGGCGCCGGCTAGCTGCATGGCTGCCTTCCCCCCCCCACCTCTATGCGGTTGCGTTACGCCTCCGTATCCATGTCTCATCCATTGCAACACCTACCCAGCCATTAAGTACACGGTACGTTCGGTTAGACTGATATAGCGCTCTACGTTGCGGCAACATAGTTACCATGGGCAGCTATACAGTTCCCACCAAAGCTGTTGCTATAGGGTATCAAGCAATTTCATAACACACCCCCCCCTGTAAGGTCTCTGAGAATTCGGAAAAACTCGCCCAGTATCTGGTCCCACCATCCAGGATGCGGTTTATCGCCTTGACTCCAGGCGATGCATGCTTTATAAACGGCAGCTCTTCAAAACAACCAGACTGTCTCATTTGTATGCAAATGCGGGTGATACTCATGACATACGGGTGTTGATTGGCTGAAAATCAAAGCCAAAGCCGGTTTGCCCTTGAGGGAAGGAACTTGCATTAAGGTGCACGCGTTGAATGGTCTGAAGTGTGTGTAGGAGTGATTTTTTGCCCAACGTGTGTGTGTTGTACCAAGTCTTGGTAAAGCGTTCAGTGCGATGCATCATGGGGTTATATAGGGTTCAAACGCGACCACATCTCAAGGCGTCATGGGATCTGTGTGATTTTGTTGTTTCGTGTGATTTCTTGATTACTGACAATCAGGTGTCACCAGAGACGTTGTTGTTTTAGAGACCATATAAAAAACAGACCGAATGTCAATAACACTGCCTTTTAATGGAAACAATGTATCGGCTGATGTTTTGAGTAATGGCCCTTCCTCAGAAGGGACAGAACATTCGTTTCTTAGCGGCATACATGCCGTGTTTTTTTTATTATTATTTGTGCCTGCACACCACTATCATTGCAGTGTCCCTAAAGATTTATTTCAAAGAAAAAAATGTTGATTCATACTCACGCCATTCAGTACACGTATTGTTAGATTAAGAATGGTTATTAATCAAATAATCTATCAATCATCACAACCCCTACTGAATACTCGAAATAGATTTGCCTCACATCACCGACGTTTATATGAGCACATGCGGCACGATTAAATAGATTTGTTTTAACAGGTTACCATCCATCCATAGTCAGAAACCGCTTGATCTTATACAGGGTTGCGGTGAGCCGGAGCCCATCCTGGCAGACACAGAGCGCAAGGCAGGGCTATACCCAGGATGGGACGCCAGTCCATCACAGGGCAGCGGAGGCAATTTAGTCAGCAGGCCAATTAACCTATGCAGTAGCATGTCTTTGAACTGTGGGAGTAAACCGGAGTGCCCAGCGAAAACCCACGCGGACACTGGGAGAACATGCAAACGCCACACAGAAAGGTACCCGAGCCGAGATTCGAACCTGGGACCTTATTTCTGTGAAGCGGCAGCGCTACTCTACGCTCCAGAAGTGCCGCCCTTGACCGGTTACAATTTAGTTTATTTTAAGGCTAGGGGGAAAAATAATGCCTTGTCAACACTTCCAAGGACGTTTTAAGTTGAATGTACGAGCGATTAAAAAAACTGAAAAAGTTAGTTGCATTTCACAAGCGTGTGTTTTTTGTTCCCCCCCCCCCCGCTTGCAGGAGCCACGGCTTTGCTGGAGACGCACAAGGAGGGGGCCCAGTGAGGCGGCTGCAGCGCTGCACGTCCTGCACCACAGCACCACATCCCGCCAGGGTCACAGAGGGAGGTCACCGTGGTCACCGTGGGTGCAATGGCTGTGCGGACACCGCCAGGATTCGTAGATTTAGCGCAGATACACCCACGCCGTTTAAAAACATGGCTACAGCACCCACATTTTTTTGGGATGCAAAGGATGGTTAATTTCGAGTCCGTGCATTTAATCCCCTCAATAAGATAAGATTAATGGCTGCGATGCCGATGAGGGAACGTTTTTAAATACACAGCAGTGCAGGACCGAGTCAGTAGACAATACGTAGTTGCATGGATTTACAATAATTAGAGTACAGTGGAACTCCTTGCTAGCTGTGAAAAAGTTAGGGTCAAACTTAAGGAATCATATTTGCAATCTGACCAATAATCTGACCAATAACCACCGGGAGCCATGAGCTAGTAGGAGATCCCAAACTTCTAAAGTGTGGCTGTGGCTTTGCGACAGGGGGGCACGTGGGAGCATGGGGCGGTAAGGTTGGCTCGGAACCTAGTTGGTATTTTTAATCGTCTCCGAAACAAAGACCCACATATTTCATTGTTTTTTTAATCTCCTTGGCAAAATATTTATCGCACAGCCTTCATAAATAAAATGTTGCCTTCTCTTCCCGTCCGCCAATTCCACCAATTTCCACAGCCGTCCGCTGCCCACCGCCACATACCCCTGCCACCTTTCCCCCTCGATACAGTGTGCGAGTCCTTGGGTGGAGGAATCCTGCAAGTACAGCCTTGGAACGCCGGATGCTCAGCAAAAACAACGCACGTCATAACGACATTTAGACGCAACACAAACACGCGGCACAAGTGCTCGCAGTTCCCCTCGTGCAAAATCGCCATCGCTTTGCCTGTCTGGTCAGTGTGATTCTGTGGGAATAATGGGGTTCATGTATAGATTCGGAGGTCCGTAGAGTGTGTAATAGTCAATGTGGTGTACCTTTCGTATAACGGGTCCCGGTTAAACTGTTAATTTGACGATGACCTGCTACGTGTGTGGCACTCAGTTAAAGCTTACGTAAATATAGGTAATGTCAAGGCTTATTTGTGCATATTCCTCGCTATGCGATGATGCAGTTCGGTTATACAGTCACTATAAAGATTTCCAGCAGCGTTCAAAAATCTGACGCTGAAGAGTGTATTTTAAATGTGCATCAAATCGTAGCTTTGTTCACAACATTCCGTGGCATTTTTGGGTTTCCTAATTTAGGGGATGAGAGCGAAGGAACATTTCCACGGCGTTCTCAGATTTTTCACACTGGGTGAAGCGAATGGTTGTTATTTACGCGTGAACACTTTTGCCATTTGAAAAATACCGGGTTTTGGGCAAAAATGCGTGTTGCATGTGGATTCTTTGATAATTTTCATGAAAAGATAAGCGACTGTCCCAGTGAGGGATCCAAACTCTTCCCCAATGTTTGTGAATGATCGTTTTCCCGAAATAGAGACGCTTGTTGTTCATGCCGAGTAAAGCATGTTGTGTCGATCGAGTTGCATTAACCACTGTAATCATGACGCGCTGTTTCAACTTTGTAAGCTTTAACCTTGTCATTGTTCTTTTTTAAGGCTCAAAAAGGGTGGTGATGTTTTGGCTCTGAAAGTGAGACGATTGTCTGCTTTAAAGAGTAAACAACAGTTATTTTCTTTTCATGCTCTGTTTTGTTTTATACACATACTGTAAGTGCTTGCGGTAATAAAATAAAATTGGATCTAACACTGTAAACGTTACAGTAGTTTATACTGTTGAGTGCAGTACTACACTGGGACTGCCTGGTGTGAGATGTCTCGACACAGCATATACAGATGAAGATACCAAGTTATCTTTGTTGCACGCTGTTCACTCATTTCAGTTTTGGGAAAGCCGTTATAAATTATTCTCCTGACATTTTAATGACTTTCTCCGCTCCCCTAAAATTCCTCCTCTTTATGTGGGGAACGTTGTATCCACTGATGTTATTTCAAGGGTACGCCCCATAGATTTATAGTGTAGTGTTTTGCATTATTGTTGCTAGGTTTATGAAACGGCAATAAATATTCCTCACTCCTTCCCCTGTTATCATATAGATGTTGTTGCTCGTAGTTTTTTTCTACGGGGGACCTGGGCTGTGAATCAGGGAACGCTTTGAAACAGCATAAATTAAATGCCCTACAATTAAATTACAACTGCCTCCAGCAAATGGTAATTCCACCATATTCTTACTGCAATGCAGAGGGGTTAATAACCGTCAAGCATTAGACGGGATATTGAAGTTCTCCAAGTTGAAAGATGCAGAGGACCCACATAGAGAGAAGGGGAAAAAGCACTGCAAGGAGACATCAGTGAAGGAAATAGTCATGCTCGTAATGGCCCCTAAGGCCGTTAAGGGCCATGAACATTTAGAGTGGAAATCCCTTTCACTGCTAAACTAGTGTTTGAAGTGAATCATACATTCTAAAAAAATAAACTTAAGGGAAAGTGTTCCATTGGCCATGGTCATAAATTGTACATTGTGAATTTAGCACTGTACATTTAGCCAAGGCTAAATCGATAACAATACTACATTTCAAATACTGTTCAACGCTGTCACACACAAACGACTTAGTCACATAGCCACCGGTATATAGTTTTTAGATTTAGATATTTGGTTGTCTTGGTAACGTCTGCTGTCATTACTTCCAATATTTTTTTGGGCAATAATGGAATTTCCTGCCAGACCCTTAAAAGAAATGAAAATAATGTTGTTAACGATGGATGTAATACAAATATTCACAACATAATAATAATAGCATTTATATAGCGCCTTTCACCCGAGGGTCACAAAGCGCTGCACAAAGCTGCAGAGAGAACGACATGTCAACGACGACAGAGCACGGAAAATCAGCAACAATTTTTTTGGGTTTTTTTTTAAAATATAATCCGAACTGTGGAGAGAACGGCATAACAACAACGGGGAGACAGAAAACTGAGAGTCAAGCGATAAATTGCATGAATAAAAACAGGAAATATTTACAGTCAAGGATACATGGAAATGATTTCTGCCAACAACAATACGCTGCATATGGGTTAAAGACAATTAAAACTGTTAAGTTGGCTTGTCCAGACACGTCACTAAATGCAGTGGTGGCAAGAGCGGCAGCCAAGGTCTTGAACACATCTGAGAGGACATACACCTAGGAGATGGAGCAATAACCCCTAGTGTGCAGATGCTAAGTGGATCATTACATAGGAGAAGCTTGGGAAGGGCCTTGAAGCTAAATAAGTGCAGTGTGCAGGACGTATATTTGACCGCTAAGTGGAAATGAAACGCTGTTCGGCTTGCACAGCGCCTGCAGTAGATGCTATAGCTTTGAGTGTCCAGATTCTAGAATAACCTTTGTCCTTGGGCGACAGTGGCGCGAGCCGGATATTTAAAGGCCGCCACCCACGCACCCGAAGGTTTTTGCGGTTTGTGTGTCGACCAAAGCAGGGCAGTGAATTCATAGTTAAAAATACACTCCCCATATGAGTTCAAATCCTGGGTAAAGATTACTAAAGGATCATTTTCCGAGGGTCCTGCCAAGTTTTCACAATGGGGGGGGGGGGTCAATGTTGTTAGTGCAATCCCCGCGGAGTTACTGTATTTCCAGGTACATTTTCAGCACTGAGATGGTTGGCCGATATCATTTACATGTTTATTTATTTTAGCTATGGGAGGAAATCGGAGAATTTGGAGAAAACAATGAAGAACATGGGTGGAACATACAAACGCCACACACATGTAGCAGATACAACCTCCACGCACACTGCAGATCACAGGAAGAACACATAGGTAGAAACTCCACTCTAAAAGGCGCACGAGTATCGAATCGAACCCAGGCTCTTGCTGTGAGCTACAAGCGTTACCCACCACGGTGCCACCCTGCCACCCTATGGCTGGTGCTGGGACGACATGCCTACGGGGCCGATGGAATCTACAACGTTTATATAATACTGTAAAATGTTTATATTTCGGTGGTGAAACACCTATTATTAACTAGGGGTTTTCCCTTCCAACTGATGTCACATCCACCTGCCTCAGCCGCCCATCACTGTCGCAGCATAGCATAGGGTTGCCAACTATTCAGCTATTCCGAGTAGAGTTGCCACCTCGGAGGCACAAAAATCGGGACACCTCATGGGGGTAAACAGAATAAGAGAGACGACTATACGTGTAACTTAACTCGAAGGCTTTCATGACCAATGGTGTCCATAGTGAAGCCCTGATGAAGCTGAGTGGAAGTTTCAGCGAAACGTCGGT
>JAZEWU010000016.1:4244423-4291905 GCA_036362915.1 Geotria australis
ACGGGGGAGAAACATGCAAACTCCACACAGAAAGGCACCCGAGCCGTTATTCGAACCTGGGTGCTTCTTGCTGTGAGGCGGTAGCGCTCCACAGCGCGCCACCATGTCTTTTGAGGGGGACTTTGAAAACACGCCACCCCCCACTCCCCACTCCCCTCCGCCCCCCAACCCTCCGGAAGACTCTACCGAGTGTTCGTGAAGCTGTTGCGGCTCCCCCAGTGGCAGAGGACGGTCACGAGTTACCGAGGTCGCGTTCGCGTCGCGGGGTTACTTTTTGTCGATCAACCAGGCCCCTCTTCGTCTGCGAACCTTCCTCGGCCATCGGTGGGATCGTCGCCGCTCCTCGTCAGCATCCCGGCCATGGTGCTGCCGCCGCTGGACGGAGCGTGAGGGCCCGAGTCTCGTTTCAAGGACGAAAGCGCTGAGAATGTGGCGGATATACGGCGCGCTCCGCGGTGAGTGAAAATGAGGGCTGGCGGAAGTGCGAGCTTGTTGTTGTTGTTGATTAATCGCGGCTCGAAAGCTTCGTCGAGGTGGTTTCATGACCTCGTAGCGAACCGTACACGTGTGGGGCGATGGGGTGGATGAGGTTAGAGGAGGGGAACCTCGGAGCCTGGTATGGCGTGTATCGCCTACTCTTGCTTTCAACACTGAGGCTTGGTGACGCCGTGACGCAATACCCAACACTGGCGCCAGCAGCCACGTGTTGTAATGTGCAGGCTGGTCCACACTGGCTTAGTGACGCCGTGACCATCGTGTAATTCACCCCTGACTAACTTGTTTTCCTTTGCTCATTCACTTCTGTTTGAAATGCGTAACCCATAATTTGTTGCAGGTTCATTAATTTTATAAGTAGTTTTATGGGTTTATTGGCCTGACTGAATTGCCCGTGAGATGTAACTTTGGTTAAGGTGTTTTTTTAAATATATATTTTATTTATTTTTGTAAATTTGCGTGTTGTGTCGCAGGAATCCTGTAAAGAGCTTGCAAGCTCGCTGGGTATTTTTCTGCTGCATTAACTTGACCCCGTTGAATGCGATTTGCACGTACTGTTAGTTTGCTCCTGACTTGCAATGTATTTCACCCAGATAGAGACGATTCTGATGATCCTTGTACTGCTGATATAACCAACCGCAACCATTCTCTTCCTTGGTTCTCAGCTATCGGGCGCAGCCACTGCAATCCGCAATGCCGGGTCACTCCCCAGCTCTCCCAACACGGGGAAGATGAGCTGGGCAACACACTCGGCCCCGCTCGCTGCGTGTAGGTGGCACACGACGTATCACGGGGCAGGAGCCCACACCCAGCTGCCAAATGGATTCACTTCACGATAGCTGCACGTTCCAATGTATATCTCTAAAGGCATGAGCACTACTTGTCTGGAATTCCTGGGGTTGAAGTCAGCTCGTGTGCAGGTGCTAGATGGATTGTTGTGTCACAAAAACATTCCGGCAACGGCTTGGGGAGACCTTCAGTCTCACAGTGGATTAGTCGTGGCAGATACCAACAATTAAGGTGTTGTGTTGCTTTAGGTTAAGTGGTTAATTTGCTCTTCTGCCCAATTGTTGATGGTAATTGTGTCAGTATAGTATTATTTCAGTAGGTAGCTTACTTTTATTAAAGGCCGAATACACGTCATTTCACACGAGTGAATAAAACTAGTGTTCACTGTTTTTATGGCAGCTCGCAGACATTGGGGTCAAGTGAAGGAAGCTCTCAGCAACAAGAAGCAAACCGGGCAGAGGGCAGGAGGACAAAGCGGGACAGACGAAGCTCCCGCTGCGAATTCATACACGCACCACCAATCATCGATGCTTTCTTCTGGGTAAGTCTTCTCCCCTTGTCGCTGAATGTAAACATTGATTGAGAAATAGCATTTATCCTTGATGCAATATCTATGTACTCTGCCTTTTAAAATACAGGCAAAACTCATCTATTTATATGAAAGCCAAGGGTGCCTTCGCAATTTGCATGCAGTTGTCTGCTTTTGGCAAGTAGTTGAAGGTATATTGTGCGCCATAAAATGCTATTGCTTGCACAGCCGTATTGACTCATGAACGGCTTAACACGATGTTGATAACGTTTGAGTTTTATCTTTAAAGAAAGGTAACATTTTTCTTGAATAAATATGATGGGACTCTCAACTTGCTTAATAGACACAATGCCTACAATATGGGAGGCGAAACGTCGCGAAAGAGAGAGACACATTACTCGACAGGTTCAGAATAAACTGTAGAGAGCAAATGTTGACGTGAGCTATGGCTGCAGACGTGGTACCGTACTCACGTGTGACCTGTTGTGGTTGTGCGCAGGGAGCCTCTGCCATTCTAGCACTGCAGTTCGTCAAGCGTCTGCACGCGTATCTCCCTGGACGCAAAGATGAACGTAGCGATGCCACCTGCTCGAGGTTTAGCCGCCGCCTCTGCAAGCTGGTTGGCGCCGCGCTGCAGCCATCCTCCCTCGGTAAGAGCAAAATTTGCCATGTTTGAAAATGACACCGCGGATACTCATTTGGGATTATACTTAATAATCGCCGACCCTCACTGGAGCAGTAGTGCTTCAGGTCAAGCTCGTAAATCGTGTGCTCATGGGTTCTCGCCTGGTTAAACGAAAGGAGCTTGAAATGTGCGATTGATTCTCACCTCCCCTGCACGCATAATCAGGCCTCACAAAGATTAACAGATCAGCGCCTTGTGAGCTCTGAGTGAAAGATGCTATAGAAATGTAAAGTATGAGCATAATGTGTTAATGCCACGTATTTTAAGACAACTTCTCATTCGTGTGTTGCTTTTTTAAACAAACATATTTTAAGGGGCCGTAGTAGTTTATTGCGTGTATCACGCCAAGGTGTTTCTTCAGTTTTAACGCAACAACCTGTGTGATTTTTTTCCGTGATGGTGACATTCAGGCTCGCAGCTCAGCATTCTGCCAAAGTCGTCATCCAGTTCTGCTCTCGAGTCAGAGGGATTGGCTGCACAGGGACCAGCTGACCAAACCAGGGCCGCTACCGTACCGCCGTCATCATATCGGAGTGGTCAGTGCCCGCTGTCTTGTACCGTGGTTTTACTTCTAAATATAAACAACACGTTAAAGCATGAGTGGTAATTCACGTGATAAACTTCACTAACGAGAAGCCACAAATCGCTCGCTTAGCAGTGAATACCCACCCGTGTAATGATGCTTTGTTCTTGTTTACAGAAAGTGGAGTGTCAGCTGCCTCATCTTTCAGTGAACTATCCTTGAGTGGAGATGCTCCTGAAAAGGTGACTGCTGCAATACACTTTCATACCTTTATCTTAAAGTTGTTGATGTTGCCATTGAGACCATCTAACAGAGTTGTGTGTGTGTGTGTGAGACAGGACTTTATAGTCGACGCTCAAGAGAGCTTAACACGGGCTGCTGAGAGACTGCAATCAGTTTCAGACAAGTCTGTCAGTGTTGTTTTACACATAATGGGTAAGGAAGTGACTTGCACAAGGCCATTAGTTTATGCACCAGCAATCATTGTGGAGTTTGTGTGTTCTCCCCCTGTGCTGCAAGGGTTTCATCCTGGTTTTCCAGTTCTCTTCCATACAGTGTAACTGGTATTGGCCAAACATCCCAATGCTCTGAAACACTTACGTTGGTATGAAGGCTTTCGTGACCAATGGTATCCATAACATATATATCACGGACACTTCAGTCGTGTTTACACATAACAACATTGCCTTCTACTGTAAAAACTTGGCAGGCCCCTCCGGAAAAAAGGGCTTGAGACTCAATGAAGTTTTCCTGAGTAACCAAGCAGAATAATAACCATCGTCATGCACCAAACGATATTGTAAACAGTCACCACAATGAGTGGTGATGTAATTTTGCATTGACTGCATCCTGCCTCTGTGGGTTGCCTGGCATGTCCTGCAGGCTTGGAGAGCGCGAAGAGTGGAGATTTACACGGTGCTGCTCAGTGGTTCACTATGGCAGCTGAGAAAGGATACGCCAAGGCACAGTACAATCTTGGTCTCTGCTATAACACTGGACAAGGAGTGCCCAAGGATGTTGACAAAGTAAGTATTCCCCCCCCCTCTGCAAGTTTGCAAAGCGCAGATGGTAATAGTAATCGTTTACAAACCATAACCCACGATGCCAATGCGTTTGTCCAAATTCATATTAACAATGTCAGTGCAATTGGTGTAAAAAGATAGAGCCTTTTAGTCACTGCACTGCTTGATGAAGACCTCTCCCTGTTGTTGGTTACGTGGATTTTGACTACTTCACTACACCGGTTATTGTGGATTGGGGGGGAGCGGCTCGCTAGTGCTAGCTGTGATCGGGATCGAACTTTTGTAACCGAGTCCATTGCACAGTATGCTAACAAATACACCACCGCTCTATCCTACATTGCGGTACTGTACGGTAGTCATATACGTGATGTGTATGTTCACTATAGTCCATGGGACGGAGTAGGAATATGGTACCACCTTGGCTAGAAAAACGTCAGCAGTACCAATGTATTAACATATCGAATAAAGGTAAATTACTTGATAACCCCACTCAGTAAAATATCTACTGCGAGCTCACGGACTAATACGGCGAGGCAGGGTCAAGCGGGGGTCATTGCTGAACGTGACATGGTTGGGTGCGTTTTGTGTGACAGGCTGCAACGTACTTTGCTCGGGCAGCGGCACAGGGCCACGCGATGGCACAGTACAACCTGGCGATGTTCTTCAAGAAGAAAAGCGCCCAGAACGCCGGTGCCGTTGAGCGGCTGCTGGTGAAAGCTGCTCACGGTGGACTCAGAGAGGTGGCCGCTTGCTTCACGCACGCTCTTGCCTCAGCAGTGTGAACGGAGCACTTTATGCATTGTTGCTTCCGCCATTGGTGCTTAATGTATCAAGTGTGAAATAGTAAATATGATAAATTGTTACGTTTCACCACTTAGGCCCAGTCATATCTCGGCGTTCACTACACAAAGGAGCCGCACAAAGATTACAAGAAAGCGGTCGTGTTCTTGAAAATGGCAGCAGAACAGCAGGTAACCTATAAAAACAAAACATTTCTTTGCAGGGCCAAAGTCCAACATGCCAATTTATGTATTTGCACTCATTATCCTTCTGCTTGGCAATGCACATCCTCTGCTAGGCAACCATCATAATGCCCCTGCAATCAGATAATCCCAGAGAGCTGTGGCCATTTCGTTAGGGACTTGACCTTGGAAACCACATTGCTTGTGACTTGAAGGCATTGAAGCGCAGCGATAAGATGGCACGGGCAGATGGTCTAGATTAGAATGGCGCTGGATTGGCAGCCTGCCCACTATTTTGTGGACCTGAGCTCACTTGTTGGGATCTCAGAGGTAGCTCTAAAATCCGCTTTCATGACGAGTTTCTGCTGTAATAATAAACATCTATCTGTCTTTCTTAACAATGGACTAATATAAATGCCACCTTGTGCCTCAGGATATGGACAGCATGTACCACCTGGGAATTTGCCTTCAGCACGGGTGGGGCGTGGAGGCCGATTTGGTGGCCGCCAGGCGTTGGTACGAGCGGGCGGCCGAGAGAGGCCAACCTGACGCGCAGCACAACCTCAACATCTTCCAGCTTCTGGACGTCGGAGGTGTGGCCCTGACCCACTCGTGGCACGCAGCTTCTGCTCCTCCTCGGTTCCAGTTTCAATGCGATTCTGCCGTTAGCGGTGGATTATACCGATGCTGCCACTTACCCTTGTCCTCTGCCTGCGTGTGTGCGCGTGTCTGCGTGTCTTTAAAGCAACCAACCCAGCCTTGCCTGCTAAAATAGAGGGAGCAGAAGCGTTTAATTCGTGGTCGATAGCTACCAGAAACCCAGAGGCGTTGCTCGGGGCCAGGCGTGCTGCAAATGGTGCAACAGGTATGAGTCTTAAAAGTAAACAGCTACACGCACGTGGTTATTTTCCAGACAGCAAAAGGTATGATTGGGACCTATGGATTGGTCTTCCCATTAACCTTGCACGTCATGTAATATCACCATACTGAGTATATATTTCATACAGCCTTGTTTTAGGCGACAAACTTGAGAGTAAACATACAGCAGCGGCAGGGCATCGACAGCTGTGTACCGGTTCATTCTTAGTAATCACGAGGACAGTAAAGCTAGAATTACCCACTGCTGAGTATTCCTTCGGGCTTTTTGTGGGCAAGCACCGTGGGGTCAGTTTGGCCATGCCAGTTAAACCAATTTAACTTTCTATAAATGGCCCAACTCGCCCCGTTGTACCTTGGCATGACTTGCCTCCCCACGCGCAGGAAGGGGCGCTGTGCCCGTCGCTCGCGGCCTGGAGGTCGCCGTCGGGTTGCGCAGCGTTGCATCATCTCCGGCGCTCTTCCCACCGCGCCACTCTGACCGCTGCGGTGGGCCCTCCGCGCTGCCCGTGTGGATGGACGATGCCCGCTTGAACATGTCTCTGAGCAGCAGGCGGCTCGACAGCCTGCTGCTTGCCGGGGACAACCCGAATGTCAGCCACCTCGAGCGAGGGCACCTACAGCAGATCCCATGGGCTGTGGGCAGCGGAGTCTAGTATACCATTTCCACGGACGCATTCGAGCCGAGTTAGTGCCAGGCCCTCACGGTACGGATGGTTTTACACCGAATGGTTTGGGGCCAAGTAAGGCTAGGGCTAATGACGTGTTCATTGCGTGAAAGTGGCACACTGTGAAGGACACGCCGTCGGGTTGTGGTATATATGCGTTTTGATACGTGATGTTATCGATACGGCTGGGCGTCGATGGTAAAAACAACAACCTGGTGCCTCCTGAGCCACTCTAGTCCAATATGGCCCAGGTGCAACTCGGTTATACAGTGGAAAAGCTCTAGGATCCAAGGTTTGTAGCCACCACATTGAAATGTACTTAATCACCAAACCACCACTGCCTTTTTGTGCTGAGATTGTAGCATGGATTTTGGAGATACCGATTTTTTTTTTTTATCAACATGAAATACACTTAGCCAAAATGTTGTAAGCTATTGGCTTAAAACATTTTCATTTTGGGAACTATTAAGATGCGGTCTCTTCATTATCTGTCTTGCGAAAATCTGATATTGTAACCTACACACGATAAAGATTCAGCTTAAACTCACGGAATCGTGTGGTGAAATCTGACCTTTCTTGCTGTGCCATTACCTATACTGTATTAAGTGCGCACAAATTCTGAATGCTTATGTATTGAAATGAACAGTTGAACAAAGTATAATTACGTATAGGTTGAAATACAAGTCATTTTAACACATTAATCATGTTACCTGTAAATGTATTATAACGGGGCCTCTAATAACCGTACAGGAATCCCCCGCTGTAAGTTGCCACGCGACAGTGTGTTTTGTATATACGTTGCCGATTAAATGGGGAACATATCCTTACAAATGTAATGTTTCGAATATGCATACAAAAAACACTAGGAACGCATGAAATAAAAACGGGACTATTTTACTATACCCTACTATACCCGCATAGTGAGTCCCACCAAAAACATCTCCGCCACGTATTCGGCCTCTGTCTGCCAGCCCAACATTTTCTGTAGTCACTGTGCACATTACGTAGAAAATCTGTCTTTGGACAATTTTAACCATTATGCAATGGAGCCAGAAGGTCTGGAGAACCGCCCAGAAGACAGCCAGCTTCCTCTCAAGAATATTGCTGTTGCTCCGGCTTCATTGTCAGACGAAGAGACAGGTGGTCCTGCCCCTTGGTCTGCTCGCCCGCTAGGAACACAACCCCCGATTTTAACATTTTCATAGTAGGGGATTCCTGTAATGTGTGAAACGGAGATTGTATATTACACTGGATAAATTATGCCACTTTTAACAGCTGCTCTTGACTCGAGCCTCATCTGGTGTTATAGTGAAATTTGTACTTTCTCACTGTGCCATCACCAAAACTGCATTGAATACGCACAAATTGTGACTGGTTGTCTTTTTTACTCTTGTAAATTGTATAAAAATGCATTTAGATGCTAAGGCTTAAAAGGTTATAGTGCTTAATATATAAACATCTAGTATTTAAAAAAATAAAAAAGATGCATTTGCAGTTTGCTTCCGTTTACTTTCTAGAATGATACGGTCACAAGTAGTTTCACAACATGTATGGGCACAGTTCACTTGCTTTGGAACAGGTGTAGCGTGGACAACTGTACAGAGATGTAGAAATCAACAAAATAATGTCGCATTGCCTGTTGTGGCACTGTAGATAATGTTGTTTTTCCAGCCAACGCAAAGTCCATGCTTCAGATGCTTGCGACAGAACACTGCTGGCAATTCCAACCGATTAAAAAAACCAAGGTGCTTTACCTTGCCATTTTCCCACTAGCCACTATTTGCACAAAGAATGGGTGCATGTTTGTTTCACAAAGGAAAAGTGGATGTGTGCCACGTACAGTATATAGTAATATAAACTCTTAATAAACCAGACATCTACATAATGGACACTACAAAACAGTTGGCCTTGCTGCAATGGCAATGGTGGACCACCAAAACGAAACATTCGTTAATAACACTGCCTTATAGGGAAATACATAGGTTACAATTCAGGCAGTGGTCCTACACAAAAGGGCCACAAAAACGTTACCCCTGTTTTCCTTTTAATGCAGTGTTATTGAGGAGTGTGGTGAGTTTAGATATTTCGGTTTAGATTGTTGAGCAGGTGGATAGTTTTTACCCTGAAATACGGACAGCAAAGCAAGTTCCTCAAGCGCTAGATTTTAATTTTCCCTACGCATCTCAGACATTACCCTGAAATGGCAGCTTACAAATGAATACAACACATCAACAGGTGAGCTATCCGATGGAGTTCAGAGGAGAACAGTTAAGACTTCTCAACGTTTCATAAATTGGTCACAAAACCAGATGTCACCACAAACGAACACTGGAACACAGCAGTAGTTTTTAAATGACTACGATACTTACTAATGCAATTTTAACCAAAGTATTAATAGGCTAATTTTCCATATAAGCCACATTTGTTAAAACAACATTACTCTTGCATTTTACTCGCTTTACCATTGCAAGCCAACTTATTAAAGAATGCGGGGTGAAATGACTCGAATCGACAACTTATAATGGTGAAGCCACATTAATGGACACAGCGTACATACGATTAGATTTTAAACCATATCGGTGGATTTTAAGGTGCAATCGTAAAACATGTGCGCACACGAGCACAGGCACCATCCACCTCCAGTGAACAACGAAGTGGCCACAAACAGTTACCATAAAAAAACACAAAAGCGCAAGACTTGAGAGTGCAATAGATACATGCACACAGCAACACCTCCGTATATTGGAGCTTTCGGTAAACAAGTGCAGATGGAACATGATAATTGCGTTCCATAGCCATGTTGGAGGCATCCTCAGGTGTACCGAGAGTGAGTGAAAAGATGAGTGGTGTGCTACACTCCTCTTTTCACTCATCACACCACACTCATCATTTCACTCAGTCTCAGTACGCCTAAGGATGCGTTCAACGTGAGAGGTGAAATATCTCACAAGGAGATAGGGACAGCGGTCGACACAGCTACCATGAAAGAACAGCTTTGGAAAGCAATTATCGTGCATCAAGCCATAAAACCTACATCAGTACATGGAACAGTCGTTCATCTTGTGACAAACTGGACCAACGGCTGATGAGAATACAAACGTTGAGGCAGACTGGAAACTGCTAAAATGCGGCTTAGTGATGGCTAATCGTGTAGTGCCAGCAGCAATTTATGATATATACCTTCTTGAAATAAAAAAAAATCAAGTTACACATAAATAAAAACATGACGGCAGACTTGTAATATAAGGCGACATATCCATGCACAAATGCCCTAGTATCTTTGGAGGGGTGATGGCCTTATGTGAAGTAACTACTCACCCTGTTTTCTACAAGTGTAAATGTGGTCTTGATTTACTAAAGACCACAGACAACTGTATCTCTGCACCGCAACTTTAAACATAAAATTTAAATAAAGATCTGGGATCGGTCAGCTTTATTGCAATGCCTCAATGGACGCTGCCATTACAAAAAGCCCGAGGAACTTACTGCGTTACAGTATATAATTCAATCTCGGTAAATAACTGTTGAAAAACAAAATGTGTTTTGCAAGTGAGTGTGTCAAACTAAGACCTTCATTGGGGAACAGGATGTGGTGGGTGGAAAAACGGCATTAGACTGCTCATGTTGCACGTGGAATCAAACCGTTCTTCTTTGGCTGAAAGAAGTGCTCCACCATGGCTTCTATCAAGTCATCCAGCTCTTTGGCCAGACCAACCGTGTCTCTGCAAAACAACGTTTCACCCATTACACGAAGAATATGCAGGATGAGTTTTATTCAATTATGTCGTATAGCTCTGTGGTGTGCTGTGCTGTTCTCTTCCTGAAGCCTCCAGCATGTACAGTGAGACGTCGGACACTGTGCTCAACAACACGCGGTACAACGCAAAACCCCAGAGCAATGCATTACACTGTAAAACCAAAATGAACTAAGCCGGTCCTTTTTAAAATTCTCAATCGTGAAGCCAGCGTGATGATATGGTATTGCACATCTGAGATACTTTTAGCACGATTTCACATTTTTAATAATTGACATTATATCGCTATTATGCACAAACTACAGGCAGTACCACACCTCCTAACCCTATTGATTTAAGCGGTTGCTGCCAATTTTTAAACCTTTTTACTGATAATTTACAGCCAAATGTCAATCCACTGCTGGAGCAAAGCCTCCACACGCTCTCTCAGTGATAATTCAACTATACTTCACACTGGTTAGTCAAGTGCAGGTAGTTGAACAGAAGGAGAAACAGGTCTCCTTCAGATATCACCCACCATTGATGTTAACGTGTCGGAAATCTAACCCCGGTCATCAAACTCACGGTGCAGTATGCTAAACACTGCTCGACTCCCAATACATCAAAAGCAAACTCTGCGTTTTCCTGATCTTCATCTAAAATACTATGAAACAGTACGATGCTTTGAAAATCGGTATGCGCTATAAGCTTTGACAAATCGGCAGCGTGTGGCTCAAGTCAGTAGGGCCTGCAAGCGTTCAAAACACACGTGCACCGAGTGGGCGGAAGGCCGCGTGTGTGCGAGCGGTAACCTCTTGCCGGGCGCGGCACACATCTCGGCGTAGTACTTGATCTTGGGCTCCGTGCCGCTCGTGCGCATCGTGGCCACACAGCCGTTGGAGAAGCTGAACGTGATCATCTGGCTGCTGCTGCTGCTCGGCAACACCTGTGCGACAGAATGCGGTCCCGCAATGCTGTAAACGCTTGAAGCAAATAGCATTACCGTATAATACGGTCCCTATTGGATGAAGGCCTCTCCACGCTGCCGCCAGTCTCGACGTTTGAACGTACGTCGCCACATTGGTCAGCTGAAGGCGGGGAGCATAGATGTGGAAGCATATAAGTACAGTACAAGATTGGATTCTGCTTCACTGCCCTCTGCTGCCCACAACGTAGCTCCACGGCTTATCGCACCTTTACGCATGACTGCCGCCTATTCAAACGGTATCCCCGCTTTAGTTTCGCACATCTGACGCAACCGGGCACATCCTGGGAATTTGGTCACGGGCTCGCGGAATAAATTCTCGCAACGTTTAGCTTCTCAAGCAGGTGTACAACGGAGTAGCTTAAGCACGCGCGAGGCTTACGGCGCGCTTGTCGGCCTGGCTGCTGTCGTAGCCAGTGGTGAGGTCCCGCACGTGGGCGATTTCGTATTTCCCACAGTGCGTGTGGTAAACCGCTTGGCCGCCGCGCTCCTCCCTGCCTGCCCGGCGAAGCCGCTCGAACATTCGCACGATGGTGGCTGGCTCGTGGCAGATGAAGTAGGAAGTGCGCGAGATGTGGTAGCCGTACCTGCACACGAGCAAGAAGGGGTCGTAATGAGTTTGGGGTGGCCGGGGAGTCGTACCGACGAGCCGGATAAAATATCAAACAAACTTGCGGCAAAAAACAAACAAACTTGCGGCAAAAACCAAGGGTGAGGCATACTTCTCATAGATGAGGGTGAGCTGCTTGGTAAGCGTAAGCTTCTGGGTGTCCAGGTGAATCGCCATCTCGGCCGCCACTGCTGCCGCGCTCACGCCATCCTTGTCCAGAACGGTGGTGCCGCACATGAACCCTGCGCTCACAGACGGTGAATCCCATCGTCACGGAACCTCGTCCGATCCGTCGCTCCAGCACCAACAGCGAAAGCCTTGCAACCCGCACGGGCAATGGCCGCTCGCGGAGAAAGACGCGTGGCTTAAGACGCGTGGCTTACCGATCGCCTCCTCGAAGGCAAACAGCACAGTCTTGCCCTCGTCCATAAGCTCCTTGGCACGATTGCCCATCCACTTGAACCCAGTTAGGGTTTCCTGAGGCCAGACAAGTGTGCAAGCAGTGAAGAGCAGGAGGTTGAAAGACACTCAGTGTTGATCTGACAATAAATGGGTGCGACAATTGGGAATGTGCATCGACTTGTGTCTATAATGTGCATTTATGCAATTTTGGGAAGCTCTAAATAGTCCTCATGACCAAATCACCGAATGTGCACCAATCTTGTCCTTTATGGGGAAGTTAAACCGCATTACAGGCTGGGCAGTGCCACCTTGCATAAAACAGGTGTGAAGGACGGCTTCGCGGATATATTAGGAGCAGCAGATAGCAGTGCGGAAAAAAATCCATCACAGTCATAAAACATACACTGCCAATACGGCGTGGGGGTGGCCCATATCCAGCAGAGGATTGACAATTGGTACGTGTACATATACCCACACATAAAGACCTGCCGGGTTTGTGTCTGCAGCACAGGTGCCAGTATGCGTTGGAAGTGCGTGTGCGTTTAAACCTGCCTCGAATTGGAAGCCCTCTTTCTGGGCGATGGCTCGCAGAATCTTGGAGGAGACTGTGCTGGCGAGCATGGAGATGTGGTCCAGGGGAGCGCGGGTGCCTTGGGGCGAGCGCTCCTTCCAACAGTAGAAGAGCCACCACCCGAGCAGCGCTCCCACCTCATTGCCCGTGAACACCTTCCAGTCCCCACTGGGGCACAAACGAGACAACGACTGCAACGACAGGTCGCCGCTAAGCAGCGGTGATGTCACCACAGCGCTTGTGCCAGGCAAAGTGCATTAAGAGGCCACGCGAGAAGTGCAAAAGGATCGGAGAGACCGAGGTGTTACGGGTTAACTGACCCAGATGACTGGCATGCACACGGCTCACGTGCACACACGGCGATTGATGCATACAGTGTATGTGCCTGTACGAATGACAAGTTCGTGCGGAAAATCACACGCATCCATGTGTACTTCCAAACACGTCAGTTTACATGCAGGAACACGTGGTGACATGATGTTAAACTGAGGATGGAATGAAAAGAATGGAAGCATATGCAGAAGGACTTTGGCCAGCAGTGGGATGTTAGAGGCTGTCAACAACGCTGTATTCAAATGCAATGTTTGATGATTTAACGTTAATAAAAATGGCGTACTTTCTAAAGTAATCTCCATACTTGAGCTGTAATGTGCTGTTAGGCATTTGAAGTGAACAGTAGGAATGACTCTCGTGAAAGACAAAACACAAATGAGCGAGATAAAATACAAACCACAAAAACAAGGTACAAAAATATTACTTACTCACTGTTGGACGACAAATAGACGAGGCCGAAGAGAACAAGAGAAAGATAACAAGTCAGATTACAGAGTCTCTGCAGGCATCCTGCAGCTACACTCAGCTGTAGGCAGCCACAGGCGGCTGCGGGCAGCTGTTCAGGTGTTTTTAATGGTAGAGGGCAAACTCACGCGTCCTGTCGCTCAGCCACCGCCAGACGGTCGGCGTCCGGGTCGTTTGCGAGAATCACTCGCGCCCCCTCTTTCTCCGCCAGCTTTATTGCCAAGTTCTGATTTTGAAAGTGAAAACACAGATGAAATGTAAACAAATAAAAATTGGAGATTCCAGAATAGAATTTAGACAATGTACACTATGTATAAACGTACACATTTCCAAAAACTTTGCACAAATGCATACATATGGGATTACATCAGTGTGTTTCAAATTGAAGAGTTGATCGGCAAACACTATTATTTAGGTTTCCAATTTTTATGCTGGAGGAAAAGTACAGTGTCAAGATGAAGACACTGTCATTCATGAGGACCGCGAGTGCCGTTCATCAAGACCCCCGGTCAGACCTTCATTGCTACCCTATAGCTGCTTTCCCACCAGCGAATACAAACTCTAATGTATCGCTATAGGTTTTCAAGGCTCGATGTGTGAGAATGTTTGCTCTTTCGGGATAGCCGTGTCGAACGCTCGGCTACCCGGAGAGTGCAGCTCCACAGAACAGTTCTCAAACACCCTATTATCCATCCTACGACTTATTTGCTCACAACGGTTCGCCAGGGTGCATCGTGGAAGCCTCATTCGTTCTCACAGCACAGAGCGGCAAAAACCCAGGCGTCATACGTGGCATTAAAAGTCACGGCCTGGCGTTGTGTTAGACATCGACCACGGCCCGGCCCACAGGGTCCGCCGCCCCTCAAACTCGAAGAAGCGGCCGCGACGTTAGTACCGCGCTGCCTACCAGCACGTCCTTGCCCTCCTCCGGGTTGGGATACTTGACGGTGGGGAACTCGGGGTCGGGGTCCTTCTGCTCGGCCACGGCGATGGGCGGCGCGAGGCCGAAGGCGGCGAACGCCGACTGCACAAAGTCGTGGCCCACGCCGTGCACCGACGTGTGCACGAACTTGAGGGGCGAGCGCTCGTTCTGCTCCCTGCCGGGATAGAAGCGGGGCCACGTATTGTGTAAAGGCGCGAAACGACTTTGGGAACTGCCGTTTCGTCGACTGCTGTTGGGGTGCGCGAGGTTTGTCGCCACAGTGCCATGTTCACCTGCGGCAGCCAGCACGGCCAGTTGTGGGCGGCGACGGGCCACCGTGCGTGCGGCTGGAAGGTTTAGCGGGAAGGCTCAAGCGGACATGGCAGAATCGCGCATCGGCTGCGCGAGCAACGTCAGAGAAAGGCCCCCAGAAGGAAAAGCAGCGGATGACAGAAGAAACGCAGAACATAACAGAACGTTGAGGTATTGATACACCGAGGCAGCAAGAGTGGGCGCAAGTGTGCCCCAACGGTCGCAAAGACTGATATGAGATGAATAAGTACAAGACACGTTTCCTTGTTGATCACGTGTTAAGCAGACCGTATTCTCTAAGTGGGACAGCAGTACAGGACGGCACCTGTAAAAGCAGAGTTTGAGCAAGTCGCTGAAGTAGTCGCGATTGATGTCGGCAAATGGGTCCTTGCACAGGGGGCTGACGTCAGCCAGGGCTTCCTCCCACGAGCCCTCCCAGGGCTCCAGGTTCTCCTGAATGGCACTTGCAATCCCCACGTCGTGAGGCGAGATGATCTGGGCGCCGTTACTCCAGTACACCTGTCCAATTACGACCGGCGTCAAGGGGGAAAACAACAACCATTCACTTGGGATTTCCAGACTGGCAATTATAATAATAACAGGGCCTTTAATGAGACTTGCTTTCCATAGCTGTTTTTTTGGGATCGCCGTGTCGAGAATTCCTTCTCCTCTCCTTTGCGACATTTCGCCTCCCCACGTTGGAGGCATCATCAGGCGATCAGTCATTCAGAACAAAAGTAGTCATGCCATATCGGTCATGCGGGTTAGTTTCGCTATACTTCACCACGCTGGTCAGTGCGGGTCATTGACGGAGAGGTCATGACCGGTTCAGATATTGCCCAAATTTATCCATGACCAGGTATTGAACTGGGGTCGCTGAGCTGACAGCCCACTGCTGCACCCCAATTAGCGGAGCAGTTGAAGCAAAAACCATATCAAACTGTACCTAATACATTACTGTGGTTAACATAGGGACATGACTCAACGCACTCAAAACTAGACGTTCTTCCTGTGTAAACATATGACTCAGTGAAGACGTTTTCAAGTTTCACTACCGGCAGGAAAACACTGCTGAGCAGCGGAAACATATAGCCACTATGCTGCAACAGCAGAATTACTGCACTTGCCTTATAGCCGTTATCTTGCTTGGGGTTGTGGGAGGCTGTGACCATGATGCCAGCAGACAGGCCAAGATGCACCACTGTGTACGGCTGAACAGATTCACACGAGTATGCACAGGAAAAAAAAGACAAATTACTTCAAAACCGTAGATTTAAACATGAACCACTCTGACGAATCCTTCTGTCTCGTTACAAAATAGGTGGATATCCTGCCGCCTACAGGTAAATATTAGTTACGGCATTTCGTTGAGTGTTCAACAGCGATATTTTCTACAGAAACATGAACTCTAATTATCATACGGTGATGGCGGTGCTCACAAACGCTGCGTCAAGCAAAAACACACAAATGTTGCGCAGCAGGTGCAGCAAACAACGTGGTAATAAAAACAGTATGGCAAAATAATTAACTTCGCAAGCACCGAAAACACATTCGACCAAAAGGCTCAAATGGAGCTATGTAATTAACGTGAAGCATTAACGGTCCCGTGCAAACGCAAGAGTACGTCGCAAATGGAACGCACCACAAATGGAGTTGGTGAAATCTGTGAAAATAGGTAGACAGGCACGCCCTGGCTCAAAAACACCACCGCTGCCAGCCGGGAAAACCTGTTGGAACCACGGACACAACAGCGGTAACATGAGCCTTCACCACACGCATGCCGCACACTCGTCCAACAAGATAAATTCAATCACCCCGCTGCACAACACCCTTCACGGTGACCATGTAAGGTATCACATCCCTCCTGACAGTTTCATTATGGACAGAACGGATCTGTCAGCAGAGGCTACTGTACACGTACAAAATCAGTGTAGGACTGTTCATAAGGGAAACAACTGTTGACGCCACCCTACTGCCGAGGCCGGTTGCACACGTACTGGCTTTTGCCAATGCACTGCTGGATGAGGGCCTCCTCACGCAGGGCAGAACGTGGTGGTTATTTGATCATACTTCGCCCCCGCTGGTTACGAGGGGTGGTGGTGAAGGTAATAGCTTGGACTTGAGAAAACAGGGTACAGTATTATTTTACTGCCCTGCCCTCTGCTGCCCTCAACGTAGCCCTGCACTGCACACCAACATGGTGTGCCTGTGTGGTGAGCACCCATCCAAGCAGTAACTACACTCATACCTGCACAGCTTCTGAGATACGGTGAGATCGGGGGAGCATTCTAGGCAATTTGGTCGTAGGGTATAACCTCAACGTGACAATTGAAAATTGCACACTGGAAGTTATTATATGCGTCAAATTACCATGTAAAATAATGTAAAAAATTCGCGCACGTAAAAAAACATCGAACATTTCCCCAGCGTACTCAACCGTCAAATTACGGCAAACCTGAAACTGCGAGACTTCACTAAAAAAAGTCTACTTGCAGTAACGGTGTCGTCACACTCACAGCGAATCCCTCGTGAACAGCATCAGCCCGTGTCACACACGTGTACCACGCACGCGTGCAATCGCACCTTTTGCTGCTGGAATCGCTGAGAGGATCGGCACGAGCATCGCGGCCGATCACCACTCCTTTCTGCTTGAGATCCGGACACATTTTTTCCAAGTAGCGCATAAAACCCTGGGGCGGCAAAAACATTAGCAATTCAGCATTTTGTTGCAGTAAAATTAGGTAAAACGCTCAACCTTCTATACAGCAAACACAACCATTACAAAGTGCCTTGCCCATTTAAAGATCGTTCATACGCATGTATAGCCCTTTTGCCCATCCACTGCTGGATGAGGGCCTCCCCACACTGTGTGGGACGTGGGGGTTATTTGACCATATTTCACCACTGCTGGTCTATGCATATCACTGAATGGGGGAACATAGAAGTTGCAATTCAAAGGTATAGTGCAATAGATGTTTGCTGCAATGCCCTCTACAGCCTGATATGTAGTCCCACAGTCCCATCGCAAACTGTAACCCAAGCACTTATCTGGGCGTAACCATAATTAGCCTGACATATGATCAGATCGGGTGCATTGCAGGGAAACCTGTCATGCATGATTTAATGTTACTTTGGTAATAATAATGCAGACACCATTACATTGTAATAGCACCATTTTTTTCTTGAAATGTAACGTAATTGCCACATTGACAACAACACACCCTGATGGTCGCTTTTAAGAGCTGTTCTTTCGGGATATCAATGTCGAGCGTTATCTCTCCCTCGCAATATTTCGCCTCCCACATTGGAGGCATCCTCAGGCGTTGAATTCTGAGTGTGGGTGAGGTTGAACGCGTTGTGCATTCTGTTTACGCCCCGCGGGGTTGTGGTCATCCCGATGCAAAACTTCCCTTTCTCAGCACTTGTTGTCCACAAAGGGTGAGGGGTTTTTGCGGCTACAAGTGTGGGATTTTTTGCGGTTAAGTTTTTGGGCAGATTCCTGTCAAGTTTCAAAACACACATTGCTCTAAGACACACCAACAGACAACATCAAGGAATGTGGCTGGGGCAGCACCTGCGTGGTCTGGATAACGGTGAGGTCGTTCATGCACGAGGTTCCCGCTCCCATGGCGGCACGCAGCCCTGCCGTGCCAAACTCCATGCGGCTGCACAGCCTCTCCCGCAGTTCCGCTGCCGGTCCATCCTTAAGCAGCTTCTCCACCGTCGCTCTCGTCTTTTCATTCTGCACGACACAGACACGCACGCTCATCAGTGCCTTCGAGAGCCGGACCCCGAGTTTGCGGGGTTTATTTTTTTGTTTGGATAACATTTTCGAAATAATGTAATAAAAATCGTTGTTAGGAATTTTTGTTTAAATCTCCAAGGCAGCTTTTGTAGTGTGCCCCACAAACAACCGGAACGCCCTTTGCAGACAGACAAACCAACAAGCTACAGGTTTGCTGCACTGTGAAAGAAAAATAGCCAAACTGCGGAATCAGCAGCGAACTTTTGATTTGATGATAATACGACTGCATGTGAATGCAGCGCGTAAACGAAAGCAACTAGTTTACAATTGGCAATGCTCTTTGGGAAACGTCCAGATTTGGAAGCAAACCCATTATGGGGGACGGGAGGGGAACCACATTTACTGGGAGCTGCATTTGCAACATACGCAATCATGCGCCATTGCATAACAAGAAACTACGACATACTGCACGCAGCCTTCTGACGGACACAGTGTGCTTCACGAAGCTGGATTTTCAGGAAGACAAGTCAGTACAGTGCATCTCTCTACGTTGTGTCACCACGCCCTGGTTAACCGCGTCAGCCCGATACAACTCGGCATAAGATCTTTCAACCAATTCATCTGTGGTGCAATGCAAAACGGAGCTACGGAAGGAGATTGATTAAATTAATCTCAAGTGTAAAGGCTGAGCCACTGCAGTAAAGAAGACTACAAGCCCCTGGGAATACATCTTGTGTGGCCCATTGCTAAAAAAACCACTACTGTCCATGAACCCACGTAAAATTAGACATGTGCCAAGTGGCGGAAGCTAGAGTATGGTATTACGGTTTCATCACCCCCAGATCGGCATTACTGTTTACTCCAGCAACCAACTGCAAGCAGGAGGTTCCACCTTGCACCAGTGTGCCACCAACCAGCAGCTCACTCTCTGTTAGTCGTGGTTTTAAAATCGGGAACTCCGTGACAGCAATGGAAAAACACAAGTTACCGGCTTGCCGCATATAATAAGAATAATTTAAAATGTATAATGCGCACATATTCATGCAATGTCGAAGGTATCCATTCGACGAGAGAACGACTCAGAAGCGCGAGGAAAGCGCAGAGGCAGAGGAGCGTGGGTGGCGCGTCAGCCAATCAGCAATGCAAACGCGTGCCGCTTGGGTCGGTTCTCAGCCAACAGCAGCGCTTTATAGTATTTACATCTCATTGTTTACATCTCCTTTGAAACACGAATTACCTTAAAACAATATAAAGTATTATTGGTCTCACTTTACGATGGTTTCACATTACGATACGTGTTCTGGAACATATTAATATCGTAAAGTGAGGGACCACTGTACTTTACACAGTACAAGTTATACATTTGCATACACGCCGCAAACAGAGTGAGATATTTATTTCTGCCCTTCTTTAATGGATGAAAGGAATTTTAAGGCAAAAGAAAAAACAGTGCCTTTCTTATCCAGTCTTCTGATCTTTCCATCCACTGTCGCAAATATAAACAGTTTCGGTGCACTAATTTACAACTACTATTATAGCAATGGCCCGAAAGCAACCAGGCAAACTGCCCACATTCAGTTTGTGCGTGCCCTGGGGACATTTTCAATGAGCTTATTGAGGCCACAAAGGGTCTTTAACAGCTCTACCCATACAGATCAATTATTTGCCCTATCTATACATTTGCGATTTCTGCCTTGGTGGGGCCAAGCAACAGAAATGCAATGTATTTGAGATTGGTTTCAGATTATAATTGAGGATTTTCTGATTATGTTTGAGGTCTACATGTATATTCATGTCTTAGCAACTGACGCAGCGAATACTTAAATATTAATCAGAATACATGGGAGTTAAAATAACAATCTTGGGACGTCCATTTTGTGTAACGAATCTTAAACAACACAAGGTAGAAGCGTTCACGTCGCGATCCCTGTCAGGTAATACTTGGTATTGCCTGCGAATTCTACCAGACACTTCGAGGCCGAGCTGAAAGACAACGATGTCCAGAGGCTGACCATCGTGCTTCGAAGAATCGCAAAGAAGAAGAACAACACAATGTAAGAGTTAGTGCCCTCGCCTTAGCATAATCGATGAAAGGCTGGCACTGATTCATTCATTCATTCATTGTCATAAACCGCGTAATCCTGTACAGGGTTGTGGTGAGCAGGAGCCTATCCCGGCAGAGACATGGCGCAAGGCAGGGCTATACCCAGGATGGAACGCCAGTCCACCACGGGGCACCGGGGTCAATTTAGTCAGCAGGCCAAATAACCTACGCAGCAGCATGTCTTTAAACTGTGGGAGGAAACCGGAGTGCCCGGCGAAAACCCACGTGGGACACGGGGAGAACATGCAAACTCCACGAAGAGAGGCACTCGAGCCGGCTCTGTTGATACTGCTACACTTTTATGTATCATTACCGAAATAATAGCATGAAAATTATTGGAATTACATGAAAATTATGCATGGTACAGTGTTAACAAAGGCTGCAATGTCCATTCAAATATTGCACGGCTTTAAACACAAACATGCACACAGTTTTTTGCCAGTTACACGTACAGTAGTATACAGCCCTATCTTATGCTGTTAAACCGCACGATGTCCCGGTTTCGTGTGCCTCCGAGGTGGCAACCCCTCGTTCCAGATTGAACCGCGGACTTAAATCTGCTTGCGCCCCAATACACGTGTAACGTTGCTGCAACGTTGCTGCCGTGGGTTGAACCATTGGACCGCGTTCCAGGTTGACACCGGCTCCGCCCGCCTTAGAGGTCGCGCCGAAAGGTGAAGAATGCTCGGCACAGGTATTCGGACGTGGCCTAACTTCACCGCGCACAGAAAGCGCCGAGGCTCGGCCAACCCTCGAGACAACTTCAGGCAGAGAGGAGACGCCACGAACATAACCAATGGTCCCGCTTGCCCGGCGATTTGGCCGCGCAGCCGACACCCGCCGCCCGATAGTCGTTTAACACACGCACCTTGTCCCAGCGTAGCCACTGACGCGCAGCCGCCTCCGCTACCGCCAGCTCGTCGGCCATATCAACACGAAGTCCGCGCCGTAAGTCACGGAGACACCTTACGTGGCTTTGATTCGATTTGGAAAAGGGGGACGAGAGCCAGGAAAGCAGCGATAGAGCCGAGAAGAGAAGCTACGAGAGCAGTGGAGAGACCAACCCGGGGGCCTGTGCCGCTACCCCGATTGCATTCCCCAGCGCGGATGCGCGCGGTGAGCGGCGGCCACCAGCCGCGTCGCGCCATCCCATTGGAGCACGGCGCAGCTCGTGTCGGCCGCTCGATCAATCCGAGGCGAGGCCGCGCCTACCAAATTTACGGGATTAAACGCACGTGTTTCGTTGCGCTTAAAGGGATGATGCGGAGCATAGTGTGGGGTGGTCCCGGTCAGTCGAGCTGAAAGACAACGATATACAGAAGCTTGACCATCGGTGCTTCGAAGAATCGCAAAGAAGAAGAAGTCAGTCTGTAGACATGCTGCTGCATAGGTTAATCGGCCTGCGGACTAAATGGCCCCCGGTGCACTGTTATGGACTGGCGTCCCATCATGGGTATAGCCCTGCCTTGCGCCGTGTCTGCCGGGATAGACTCCGGCTCACCGTGACCCTGTATAGGATTAAGCGGTTTCTGACAATGGATGGATGGATGATTTGCGAAATGTTACCACTCCCGGCCACTAGACGTCAGGCTATCCGCTGTCGCAACAGCTCCATTCGATTGCTGGACGTTATTACAGCAGAAAATACCCTGTGAGCTTGCAAGCTTGCAAGCTTGCAGCTGGGTTGGTACTGCTTTTGCTGCTGTCATCCTTCTTTGTTAAGTTTCTTTATGAATCTATTGCAGTTCATTGGTTGTTGCGATGAATGTCATTGGAAAATCTGAGATGGTTCATCTCGCATTATGTTCATGCCTTTATTTCTGTGGTATATTTATGAAAAATATGTTTAAAACATTTGTTCAGAATAACACATGACAAAGAATGCAATAACAGTCCTCAAAAACCCTTTATTAATCCATATTAACCGTTTTTCTCTCTAAATAAATATTCCAGAAGCAAATAATAGATCTGTATGGGCACTCGGCACTCAATTGGCGCAATAAGGCAACACACAAAAAATTTCAACTTTTAAAACACGGTAACTAAATTTTACACAAATTCTGTAAAGAAAGCAGTTATGCTTGTGTTGTCATCGTTGCACTGTTTAGGAAGCTCCGACGAAGCGTCATCAATGCCTACATAAACAAACATTTACAGTATACACAAAACATCACATTTACACTTGATAAATGTGAATATCGCACCTAATCATGAGTTGTACAGATAGAAATTGCATACCATAAAAAAATCCCATTTTTAATAAAATTATATTTTTCATATAACCAATTTGTTTTGTAAAAAATAACACTTTTTTACAGGCATATCTTTAAAGACTTGTAATTTACGTATATACTGAAAGATATATATACTGAAGTTGGAACACAAATTTCAATTATTTAAATCACGTTACTCATTTATAATCATATGAAGATTTTTTTACATTTTGGCAACTAACGGATAATACAAAACACTAATTGTGCATTGTCTCATTGTTAGCCACTTTTTGGTAATTGTCAACTTCCGACAAATATAAAAATGCATCTTAACAGTCAATATATGTTATATCAAGTCAACTTTCATAAACCATAACAAAATTCTGTGTGCGCACATTGGTAAATGTTACACAAGTACTGTTGCTGCAAAAGAAGATCTGGACAGTGAATACTGTACCGAAAAGTGCAACCGATGAACCAAGTGTCACGAGAAAGAAATATATCCACATGTGATCGGTATTACAACTGCAACCGCATTTAACAAGCTGACACCGTACGCACGCAAACACACACGAAAACCTTCATAACCTAAATCAACCACAGCTGGCTCAATCAAGTCGACCAAACATGTCGATACAGGAGTGCCAACGACTGAGACGGCTGCGCAACTGATGCGCAGAGTACGTCAACTTTTTACCAAATGAAATCTACGTTAACGGAGGTGACAAACGGTAAATACTGTGTGGTGGCTGGTGCCCTCACTCGAGTATGACCTCTCTGGTCAATGCTTACTTTTCAATTCCCCATGCTTGAATGTAATTTGCCTATAAAATACACAGCTCTGAAGCCGAGCCATGCTTGGCACATGCAAGTATTGTGCGTGTAGTGTATACTCTGAATAAAGTGTTGTGCCAGCCACCTACACAGTACGTACAATGTTATCAAGGGCACACGTTGCTTTGAGGGAGTACAAAAGCCAATGTATATTCACTTTAATGAGGACATGGTAATCCTGATGACCAAATTTTAGGCAAAAGTTGAAAGCAAAGTGCACGTGTTACTTTGGTGGGCATATTTTGCATTGGAAAGATACTACCGAGTTTTATTGATGTCAATCGTGTGCATGTTATAGACATGGATCATACAAAACCAATAGCTAACTTGAGACAGATCTTAAAGCAATCAAGTAGACATGGCACGCAAGACTGGTGGACATTTATCTGGAGCATTTCTGTGCATTGACTAGCTCTTTAATTCCTACACCAAACAGTAGTCAAAGTTATGCACTTTTCCTTGACTACCCAGCCATATACATATTGTTTCGAGAAATAAATGACACGTCTAACTTTTGTTAAAATTATTTAAAAACAGACCTGTTTTTAATTAACATACCGACCACTACTCTATTTCCGTACAAGAAACAACAGTGAACCAACAAGTTCTTTGCTGTACTTGATGTAAAAAACGGTGATTGTTCTGTTGTTTGGTTCATTTACCACGTTACGGTGGGTGGTGGTGTAGCTGCATACAGGGTTATATTAGAACATGCGTATACAGTAGCTGCTACACAATAAGCTTATCGTTGCTTTATACCGTTACAAGGCTCGTACATAAACACAGTGCCCAACATGCTATGACAAAAGAACATCTTGAGAAATCGCAAACTTCCAATACATTTTTAACATCCCATTTGGATAGATTTTTTTAAAAAAGCCAGAACTATTTCTGAACTAACAATTTGCTCTAGAGACTATGCTTTTTAGCAAAAGATTACGAAAATTATTTCACGTAAACCGCTTCTACTTGGTTCACCGACACGGCTAAGCAATGAGCAGCACAGATAAATTAATCATACGAGTGCCAGTTTATTTCAATCCGGACTGAAACATTGAATAAAGCACGGTGTACCCCAGTGTGGCTAGAAAAGCCAATGTGGTGGGGCTGTTCCGTAGGGGCTAACCAGTTGCAGACTGAAGTCACCATGGCTGGACGTCGGAAGAGGCACTTGTTATTGGCATAGTTGAGTCCTCAGTTACACAAATGCGCACACCTCATGCATATGATTAAACCTCCTGTAATATAGCCTTTCAGTTTGCTTTCCCACACACAATTAAAGGGCGGATGTATTTAATAGAACCAGATTCCAGAGGGTAAGAAAACAGTAAAGTTTGGATTGGATATACTTGGTGGATATCAAGCATGCCCTTTTGTATGTACATTATTTAATATTTTGCATACGTGTTTAAAGCTGCCAAATTGGCTGGCTTGGTTTCATCGCACAAATAGCACATTGATATAACGTCCTGGGAAGCTTCGTGTGTTTGGGTAGTATGTTTATTTTTCACACTAAAATAACGTGTAAACATTTTTTGGAATGTTTGAATGTCAATTATATAACTTTAAATATGGATGTAACCATGGAAAACATCTTGGAACTTTCAAATACTTGTATAGTTTTCTATAGGATCAGATCGAGTATTTAAAACAGAATTGTGTGCTGTCATACGGGAAGAGAATTATAGATGACCCCCTGCATCAAAAGATGTTGCCAAAGGCAGCGTCAGCAAATGACAAATATTAGGCTTCTCCATACCCTGTTTCACGCATACCTGGATATTTGTGGATAAATATCAGAAACTGCACCAAAATAATCACACCAAATATTACTATGATTGCAAAGGTTACATCTGTGACACATGGAGCAGAGAAAGGTCAGAACTTAATTCCAGTGGAACACACTGATGAAAATGCAACTTTTTGGGGTAACCTTTTTTTCCTCTAGAAAACACTAATATAATCGTGATGGTTGATATTTTTTTAATAATTAGACGTTCATTGATTAGGTCTGTTTGCCAGACGTGCTCAATAGATGGTTTTGAGCAGTAAAGAGATTTTTACCACGTGGCACACAACCTGCTGATCATCAAGGCTCCAATCCTTCAGCAGTGGCATCGTTAATTACAGGGCACTGTTACCTTCGTCTCACGTGCTAAGTGGCGCAGGCACGTTTGAAAGGCAAAAGCCTAGCCATATCTTAAGTCATTTGCCACTACATTATTTTATAACAGACAGAAACTCCTGATGAGAATGAAACTGAATATTGATCATAGCACTACAGTTAATACATATCCGCCCTTTAATGTTCAGTTCAATGAACCACACGACCGCATTCCTCAAAACTATTTACAAATGGAAGATCAGAAACGTGCCACAAAGTGTTTTATACAGTGAAAGTCCAACCCACACGTCACCTTGATGAATTATTAGTGTCAGTGATGAATATCTACATGCCCATTTCAATCCATAGCTCAGCATTGCATAAATCGCACTCTCAAACGCTCTTGCAGACAGTCTAAGTTTGACATTCAAAGTCATGGCCACCAGCACCCAAACTGTAAAAAGCACCGGGATCTGTTCTGTACAAGACGGTGAATATCGGCATTGCCGGCACAGTGACACACTTTTCAAAACGTCGAAGAGTTTCCCTCAAGCCCCCGCCAATTTGTTGTCTAACATGGTTGCCTTTATTGGCGTACATACTGGCATTTTTTGATATCTGCAATGAAGCTGTCAGTTTGTCTGGCAAAATGCCCTCTGTAGTGGACGTCCACCAGTGCAATAAAAATGCGATACCACTATACTAAAATAACCAACAGCTTAACAAAATTTCCTCGCAGATTCAAAATGCCGTTGAGATAAACAAATCATATTGAAATTTCCCTTATGGATTCATTCCACATTTCTGTATTGGACTTCATTCATGCTTAATATGTGCAAAATTAACTGGCGTTTGATATAAGAGTCCGTTGAGAAGAGGCTGCGTCAGCTCCCGCTCGGCAGGGGGTTCAAAACCTCGACGATTGCATCACGGGCTCCCCCTCGGTGTACGCTCCATCTCGAACCATTTCTGGCTCGGGATAAAAAACAGAGCAGCCCACGGTCGTGAGCCTAGGCACATTCAAGCCCCTATTGGGTATCCCATGCACTGCGTTATAGTCCTGCCGCTCTGCATGGAGGCCAGAGTTTGAGTGGTTGGTGTTTGAACGCTGGCGAGGCTCGGGAGATGCTTGACGGAGATGGTCTGCGTTGTTTGTCGCGCCGGCGGCCACCGAGTTGTGGCGCCACATGGGTGCTGCCTGGTATCTTTCTGCCCTCGCTGCAGTACTTTGAGGTGGCCGGGAGTTGGACACATGCTGTTCGTGGACCCGTGGGTCGGAGGCGAGAAGAGGACGCGCCGTGCTGTTGTAAGACGGAGAGACAGCTCGGTTGGCCAGCCGGAGCTCAAGCTGCTGCACCTTCCGGCTCAACTCCTCCCGCTTTGCCAGCAGACTGCTGCACAGTTGCTCCACAGGGTCCTGACAAGTGCAAAGCAATCAACTCAGGAATGCATGCACCCCACAGCATTATTTTAAATAAAATCACAAGTATAGACCGACGCTGGCAGATTGTGTTGTTTTGCGAACAATTCTTAGATTTTCCGCATAATGACCGAGTTGATTTTTGGGCTCATTTCTGGAAAATGGGCCACTTTTGAGCTCTTCTGTCCAAAGGTGTCACGCCATTTACCTAAAACAAATATCTGACAGCGCAACACATTTTTGGTCTTATGTGAGTGAAGAAAGCTGCACGACCTACACGGCAATTAATCAATTACAAGCCCAATCACCAAAGTCACCAACAATTCTGACAACTATCAAATTCAGCAAACGTATAAATAAACTATCGGAAATAAACCGACTGTACAACTGCATGAATGTAATGTGCGACTGGAAAAAAATGCCATAAACATGGACCCCTCAGTACCGGAAGCTTAGCGATGGGGTCCCAGCGGATGTAGTAGGAGACCCACAGTTGGAGCTGCCTCATGCTGTGCACAGGTGTGAGCACACGCGTGTACTCGCGGTCATACAGAGGGCTTAGGAACTCCTGCGGCCGGCTGTTCACCATGGACCACAGCGACACGGTCTTCTCATGAAGCCTCTGTGACGGGTTACAGCGGAACCATGGGAAAATGTTTTCACAAAATAATATCAGAAGTCATTAAGCTCATGTTTGCTTGCTCCAGACACGCCCTGCAGTGACATAATAAATTAAGTTAACTAAGAAGATGGGGGTCAAGGTAGAAGCGTTCACGTCGCGATCCCGGTCAGGTAATACTTGGTATTGCCTGCGAATTCTACCAAACACTTCGAAGCCGAGCTGAAAGACAATGATGCCCAGAAGCTGACCATCGTGCTTCGAAGAATCGCAAAGAAGAAGAAGACTAAGAAGATACATTTCGCCACAAACTATGTCCCTTTAATTTAATAACATGCAAAGGGATTTACATTTTTAAAGGTGAAATGTGTGTAACTTTACAATGTAGTTTTTAGTAAAAAAGACAACAAAGTATATTGGTGATGTGTCATTAAAAGAGAGTAAACAAGGTTCATCTTCACACTCACGTACCTCTTGCCGCCTGGCTTTTTCACAGTTGCCGATAAAGGTGCCGTAAAGGCAGCTGTACAGGTTGTCCAGTAGCATGATCAGAAAGTGCTCATTAAATTCAAACGCTGTTGGGAACTGCACACGCGCACACATGCACAATGGACGCTGATGAGATGCTCATCGTTTGCTCGTTTGCTCGTTTACTAAAAATAGAACTTAACCTGAGATCCTGGATCCCAATCTGGGATTGTGCTACAGTTTGATGAAGCAGGGCAAGCTGAAGACCACTGGCGAACACTGAGGTTCTTCTAAGATTCCTAGTAAAAGTCTCATTGAGGAACCCACCGCTACTCTGCACGGCTCTAATCAACTAAAAAAACTGCCATCAACCTCTTCTGAACAGCAACCGGTCACTGCGCACACCTCTTCCACAAGTGGGAACAACTGCATTCTACACCCACTCTCCGGCAGACTGGATAGTATTAGTCGCACTACTGAAGCAAGCACAGCCCACAAACTTAAACCGAGATGACCTTGGTGTCGTGGTGATTGTACCTGTTTCGTTAGCTGCCACACACAGTCGACAAACTGTAGAAAAATCGGTGAGCGATCCGAGTCCGCGTGATTCTTGTCTCCGTGCCCCACTCTCTGTACACACATTCGTGGGCAAGACACCAGAGTTAGCTACATGTTACAGGCAAGATGGCACAGTGATTATATCTGCACCTCACAGAAAGACAGCCCTGCCCGAGGCAGTTTGATTCCTTGGCAGCCTCCCCCCCTGCCTCTCTTGCGGTTTCCTCATACCTCCATATCTGTGTCTCGTCCATGACCAGGCCTGGAACTTGCGTGCATTGTAAATTGTATCGTCATAATTAATACTTAGATAAAAGCTGCAAATTTAACAGATATCAGAATGTTAGTTTAAGAATGCCACGTCGAAAATTTAAAACTCAATAACACTGTAGCGAAATATTCACGGATGCATTTAAACAAATCCTGATCACTATCAAGAACTGAAAATAATCCAAAAAACCTCATTCATGTAGTCAGACCATACACAGCAGCCGACGGTACTCTGTGAAATAAAATTTTCAAGCCGCTGGTTATAAGAAGCATTCACAATTGTGACCCATCACCTGTTGGAACTTGTGTCCAGAGCTAACCCACTCCTTCTCGATGAGGACCTCAAAGCCACGCAGGGTCCGGTAGTAGGGGTCGAGGAGGAGCATGGCGAGCGCTGACAGCTGCGCCGTGCGGTCCCAGCCGTCCGAGCAGTGCACCAGCACAGAGGTGCGCTCTACCTCCAGCTTCTCCGCTATCCGGATGGCGCCCGACAGCACGGCCTGGTGGGAGGGCAGTGTAATAACGAGGTGGGTGAACCCGCAGAGGCGAACTGCGGCTCCATGTGCTCTCAATATGCTCTCTGCAGCACTTGAAAAGATGGGGTGTGCAACCCGGGCGGCACGGTGGCGCTGAGGAGCACCGCCGCCGCCTCGCAGCAAGAAATCCCTGGGTTCGATTCTCGGCTCGGGTGCGATATGTCACGTTTGGAAACATGATGTACATGACGCCGCTCGCGCTGATGTGACATTACGTTTGCTAGTTTTTCACCAGACCCTCTTAGCGCGGGGAGAGCTAATAGAGGCTCCATGTGGCGTATGCTTAAAACGGTCGTACACCACTGACTCCTAACATATTAATTACGATGCACGTTTGAGTGTACGGAAAACATTAACTGGCAAAACATCACCAATTAGTATTGACATTAAAGCACTTGATGAACTTCGAAGTGCTCATCACCTTGATGTGTTCGAGCCAATGCGTGGCCTCCAGACTCGAGAGCCAGCGCGTCTCGGTGACGGTGGGGAACACGAGCTCCTTGAGCTTGCGCAGGCTCTCCCGCATCACGTGGATGTTGTGAATGTCCAGGAACACGAACTCGGCAAACGGGTAGCCCTCCTCCGTCTCATAACCACCACCTTTTGCCTGCCGAAGAGACGGGACACAATATCCTTCATTTGCACCGTTCTTGGACTGCTTTGTAATGAATTGAAACCCGATGTGTTACTACAGATCAACTTAACTTTTTAAAAATCTGATATACATCAATCAACTTCATGGCACCTTTAGAACAGCATACTCGCAAAACTTGCGCTCCACTCGACAAAACTTGACTCGTTTAAAATCACAAAAAGTAAGCGCCACAGAGAGCCATGCCAATTCCCACCTTGTTGGCGATGGCGTTGACACCTGGGCGCGCATCGTAGATGGTGAGGCGCCGCGACTGGCTCGGGTTCGCATCCATGATCATGTGCAGGTAGCGCTCGTCCTCCCGGCTCCGCTTGCCGCTCACTCCCACCTGCGGCTGGCTGCAGCGCGTCAGTGAAGCCAGGTTCCTGGGGTGCAGCCAGGACAGCACCTGTGCACAAGTCGGTCCCAGCGGGTAATCAGGTCACCGTTTGCTGGCAGAGCGACGCAGCATTTGAGCAACGGTGATGCTAACATATGCACACACGCAACGAGTTTAAATGGTCGTCATCCAGGTTGATTCTGGTTGGTCGGTTAACCCCAATAGATGGGGAATTAGAGGAGATTCTATGACCGAATGCTCTTTCTGACGCCAACCTTCTTTTGTCGGAGGGTGTCCACACTGATATTTGTCTGAAATCTCCCTCCAGGCCTGTTCACCAAGGGAGACCCTAGCAGCAATGTGCAACTCAAAAGCGATATGAAATATAATTTCCCTACCCAATGCAACAAAGGTAAAATATCGAAATATTAAGCAGAGTACTTAACGGTCTCCAGATATTAGCCATAACGTGCATCTAAGTGGCTTAAACAACCAATTATGAATACATATTCCCATGAATTAGGTTAAACCTTCCACTAACCCACTGACATCCAATTTGTCATTTTGTCTTGTCCTTAATTGTACCTTCAACGGAATCAAATTTCAACAAGATGCGAGGTTTTTGCATTTCAAGGCCAAGTGATTTTACGCAAAGTTACTCTAAGGTGTGTTTTAATGTGTGGCCTGCAAAATACTTGACAATCCTATTTGGTCCTCGAAAGGATAAAGCTCCCCATCCCTGACAAAGACAAAAAACCAACCAGGAGCAATATTCCTATACTTTGTGGACGTGTACCCATACAAGCCACATGACATAACATTGATTAAAATGTTAAGAAACAAGGTGGCGCTCTAACACAAGCTCGTCCCTTGTCCAGTGATGAGGGACACCATGGCAGCAATGTTGATGAAAATACAAAATATTGTGACAACTATATAACCTCACTACAAGCATTATGAGAAGCATTGCTGATAGGTGACTCAGCCAGTAACACAGATTTAACGTATTTAATTTGCTGAGCACTTACAGAAATCAATCGTGTGTTTGAGTTGTACATTTGACCCACAGATTAGCACTCTGTCAATCGAGTCAATCCACTGTTGGATGAAGGGCCTCCCCACACCATGTCAGCCATGGAGGCTGTTTGATTATACTTCACCATGCTGGCGAGTACAGTGAAGGGAGGCCCCAAGACTGCTTTATCTATCGATCACCGCTGATGTTATTCTGTTGACGAGAAACAAACTCGCTTTGCCGGGTTCACAGCGTAGTTCCAACATCCACCGTACCATCCTCGTCCAAGAGACAATTACTCATCAGCTCAACTATATTGAAAGCTGTATTACCAACAGCCCCCGTCCCTCCCACCATCACGGGCATCCCGGGACTCACGGGCAGGCGCCCCCGCGAGCGGAAGGCGGCGGTGCGACGCAGGTCGTCGTCCGTCGCGCTGCGCGGCACCATCAGCACCAGTGGGTAGGTGTCGCACAACTCGTATGACTCGTTCAGCGTCGAGATTTTCCATGGCGGGTCATTCATGCCGTGTACCTGATACGCACATTCGCAAAGCATGACGGCATGAACGCAGGCGTGCACAAAAATGGTCCGCGCGCACCGTGCAAACGCGCTAAGTTGACACGCCTGCGCGCAGTGATAAACAGGAACTGATTCGTCGTTGCATTCCTCAATTGAGAATTGCTCATCAGAAACAATAATTTATTTATTTGAAATAGCATCGCAAATGGCGAAAAACACGGAAATAAAAAAATAATTACGTTACAATTATGTAACCTAAACGGTGTACCAAAACAATAGTTGACATCAGTTTCCTATTTTCACAACTCCACACGAGGTAAAGGAACACTGACCATTGAAAGTGTTTTTTTAATTATAGGGTTACATGTGGGGAAAAGACTTGTCCTTTCAAAAAAGAAACATTTCCACGAACCAAAACACAAGAGGTGGCTTCCAAATGCTGGCACTCTGCTAATACCTAAGCAGTAGCTGTTTTAAAACTAACTGCAATTTGCAAAGCCAGCAAAAACATACCAATACTGTACACCTAAAGTATTTTCACGTCAACTATTTAAGGTTTAGTTGATGGACAGGACATGTATGGTGGGGTAATGTGTGGTGACTCTCCTGCTTATTCCAAAATGTCCGACTACAATGGCAGAGGAGGCCAAATACCCTCTAGTTAGGCTCTGTCTCGAGCACCCTTTAACGCCCGCCCTTTCACCAGTAATAGTATGAGCAAGGCATTTTTATTCTCCTTCTACATTAACTTACATTAACTGTGCTGATGACTGTGGAACGCCTGATGATGCCTCCAATGTGGGAGGCGAAACATCGCAAAAAATAGTGGCGGAATACTCAACACGCCTATCCTGAAAGAACAGCTATGGAGAGCAATTCTCTTCCATTAACTTTTATTTTCAGTCAAGTAGTACCCTACAACAGGAAGTACTTTTTTTAAGAGGAAGAAAGAAAACAAATTACGAAATAGTAGCACCCCACATCCACATTTCCTCAACATTGTTTTAAACGGAACAACTCTGAGTGCACACATAATAACAATGACAAACATCTAGGCAAAATAACACACCAGTTTTCTTTCTGGTAACGTAAGGCTGCATCTACTGCCTTACCAGTCGCTTATACTCCTTTTCAGGGTCATAAATCTTCCAGCCATCCTCAAGGAACCGCTCCTTGTAATCGAAAGCAAACAGCCTCTGCCACACACAAACAAATACAAGTACTAAATGTCATTCATCGGTGATTTGCAGAGTATTTAAAAATGTATAATGCACTCAGATGCTGGCGTGTATACATGTGTGACCACAAATTCAATCAAAACCATTTCAATACTCTTCAATATCATTTTTGCCAATGTGACATAACAGTGTTGCTGGTGTGGTGCAACGTCTCGTGCACCAATCCAGAGGTCGCAGGATCAATCCTCCAGCGCACAAGGTGGAATAAAGAGAATGTTTCCTAAATCCTCCTGCATGTCTCTATTCAGCAGTAAATATGGGTGCACAGTTAGAAGCGGTGTGTAGTGGTGGGATAAAATGTGGGCACTCACACCACTTCTAAGATGTCTGGCCAGCATGGAACAGTATGCCAAAATACCTTCTAAGAGGGGCTCGTTAGATCTGCCTCTGGTGGAGACTCTTACAGCAGCAGTAGTGGTAGTAAGAAATTGCAGGGCTGCACCTTTACCTTTTACCTATGACATTTTATGTTGGCCACCTCAAATTATAGGAACAAACTGTGATCCCAATGTGGGACATTCCCCCAAGGCGTGAAGGCAGCTAAGGCTTGTGTCTGCAGCTAGGTTGCGGCCCAGCATCTGCCTGTTTATATCCAGAGTGACGTTCGTTAATACAATGCAATGTGCCACACCGCCCATTGCATAGTTGTGCTACATTTCCCCAACCATAAGACCTAAATTTAACACGAAGGCTTTCGTGAACAATGTTTTTCATAGTATATCGCTTTTTATGGCTTAGGTCACGTAAACCCGCATCCAACATACCGGTGTGCTGAACTAGTAAAGAATTTACACGTTTTGTTCACGTGACAAACCTTACTAATGTGCTGTGTCGGGTGGAGGCGGGTTTACGACACTTGTTTTTTACAGGACCTGACCAATAAAAAGAGGTATACTATGGATAGGACCTAAATGCCTGATGTGAAATAACAACTCCAACAGCAGCCTTGCCAGTTCGACAAAACAGAACAAGAAGTGTGTTAGCAGTGTTACAAGATAACTCCGGAAACAAAGCAGGAAGGATAGCTGTTTTAATGTAACTGATTATTTTAGTTGTATTTTTAAGTACTGGCCCCGGCGTGTTCAATAAATGCACAGCGTGAAAAGCTGGCACTATCTCTATAAAACCATAAATGTGGTTTTTAAAAGTGCCATTCGAGTTTACAGCTGGTTTGCACTCAGGTTTATTTAATTTCACCAGGTAATAACTTAAGCGATCAGGACAAGTCTCATTTTACAGCTTGACCCGGATCACCACAAGAACAAAAGTCAACCAAAGTACAGTGAAGCAAACAGAAATCAAAGCAATCAACAGGTCTGCATTGTTTTACATGTGTGCACATGTAGCACGCACTGCACCTTTGCCCTATTCTATCAGCCAATTTATTTTTTAAAGCATAAGGTAATACAGCACGAATAAACTATCGAGAGCCGAATTTCAACTTGTGTAGGAACACTATGACGAAATCAATCACGCACCATAAAATGGAATCAAATAGTGTACGACAATAAAGCATTAACAGTATTGCACTTTAACCAGAAATACACTGTACGAGCCAGCATGAACACGCAGAAATGCAGAGGTACGCACCAGGCCATGTGAGAGGGGAAACGCGTACTTGACGAGAGTGTCAAACACCTTACGGCGAGAGTGGCCTTCCTGCCTGTGCGCGAAACGTAGGTTCCTCAGATCCTGTGGATTAAAAAGAGAAAAGGCCAGGAGGTTGAAAGGACAAAAAATGCCAAGCCATAAAAACCACCGCAACCAAGGTGTGATGATATTTAGTGACCCGTAACACAGGAGGGTCAGAAATTATCAAATGTCACTAACCAGCATTGAGCCTCAACAGTCCTTGGAATGAGCATCGATAGTGCTTGTATGGGTGACCACATGCATCTGCATTGTCAGCAGAGGGCAGTGCACCAAAATCAAGTGTTGTACTGAACTTTTATGCTCCCACATCAACGCTCCACATCTTTACCTACCCACACTAATCAACATGGTGATGTACAATCAAATAACCCCCTAATCCAGCAGAGGAATGACAAAAAGGGCCATAGACGTACACATGATCATTAAAGGATATTACTGCCCTTAATATTGATATTTTCTTTAGGTTTTGCAGGACACCGCATTCCAATGCACGCAACTACGAATCTATTTTTTGTTATATTGTTATATTGTTGTTTGTTAATTTGGTGATGCAAATAAAAAAACATTAACAATAATAATGTTGTCATTAAAATTAATAATCCGCATTGATAATGAAAGATGATTGTTTTTTGTTGGATGGGCAGCAAGTATAAATAGCCAAAATACAAACACATAACTTTAACTGGAACGTTACAGCCCAATATTAAAGCCATGTTATGCCTAGCGTGGGTGGTAACAGTACATTTCCACAATTGGGCCTTTACAAAAAGAAATAGGGAACACATTTTTCCTTTGCTAGGCAGCGAAGCATGAATGCGCTTCACAAGTAGCAGGCTGGGGAGCATCATTAATGCGATGAACTCACTCCAAAAACATGCTTTCATCTCACGGACTTTCTACATGCCAATCTGGATGCATCTCCATGGCTACTTGCCCATACTGTACTTCAAGCTAGAGTCCTGCATCGGGCTAGGTACTCAGAGGTCACCCGCAAATCGGGTTGAAATGCAGCAGCTGTTAGGGCTTGCGATTCGGGTTCATGTTGGGTCACGTTGATCGCAGGTCACCCGCAGATGACCCGTGATGAGTAATTTCTAGAAACTGGGCAGCGAATCGTTTCGTGCCGTTTGTGGAGAGAATAGTGAAGTAGTGGTGTGTGCGTGCTCCAAGCTGAGAACACGTGGGTCGAGTGACAGAAGGTGATCAACAGCCTAGGCCTGTACGTCAATTGTTCCCAACCTTTCAACATTCAATCATTATCAATCACCACTTAATCCTGTACAAGGTTGCAGGGGGGGGGGGGTAGTAACCTTTCCCGGCAGACACAGGGTACAAGGCAGGGCCACATCCATCGCAGGGCATCGGGGACAATTAATCCAGGCAGCATGTCTTTGGTGTGTGGGAGAAAACTGGAGTACCCATCAAAAACCCACGCAGACACAGCGAGAACGTGCAAACTCCTTGCTAACATATATATGCTTTAAACGTCTAATAATGTGGTTAAACACATTGCAGCGTGGGGTTTATATCAGGCAGAGAACAAAATGTGTTTACACTCATTGCTACGTAAAAGCCACCATGTAGTATGTGCTATTAGCAGACAAAGCAAAGTGTGGCATGCGTGGTTAAAGGTTTTAAAAAATGTCTGCCCATGATATAGATATTTAAGCAATTCCGACTCAGGAGCAGAGGTTTTTAAATTTAATGAAAGTCAGTGATTTAACAGATAGAATCCCACAGCTTCCCATCACATACGGATATTGCAAACATGTGCAGATTCGGATCGGATTAAATGTCTAAAGCTGGTCGGAGGTCTAATTGAAGTGGGTCGGGTTGCGGATCTCGGTCGGGTCACAGGACAGTCATTTGCCCAACGCAGGAATCTACTTCAAACCCTACATCCAGACAACACAATGACGAGCTGAGCATTCGGTGTACGAGGCAGACCTTGCATGTGACCTCCAAGCGGTAGGCATCCTCTCCTCGACTCGAAGCTCCTCCGGCCTTCTCGATGCGGTTCACGACCCCCAGCGGAACATCCAGGGTAAAGGGCGAGCCCTCCTCCTCCTAAACGCCGTAAGTATACACTCACGTTAACCCAGAGTTACCCGGTTTCACCGACCGAAAACATTCATTCTGCTGAGCAGCGTGTATACATTGAAGCCATAAACGGCACGTGACGAGGGTGGGTGGCCTAGCACAGCATATGGCAAGTGCCTGCCCATGGCATTTCCTGAAACCTTAAATGGAAAATCGCACCCAGTTGATCCTAGAAAAAACACCCTCGGCTCAACTCCTTTACATCAGAATTTCCTGTAGAAGGTATTACCGTTTTTGAAAACATCAGCCTAAGAATTCTGGCATATTTTAACCAGACACTGCAATATGCATCGTCGATTTAGAAAGAAAGCATTCAAGTTCTACGGGTTATTAAAAGGCCCCTGAGATATGTACAAGGAATGAGCTGCGAATGAGTTTCACATACAAATCTTTACAGGATTGTTGTTTGTGGTGATCCATACAAAAATAAGTATTTAAAGTTTTACATCATTTGCACAAAACCTTTGATATATTTGGCCCTTTTCTTTAAAAAACACATCAGGCCTCTTTATGTCACATGGCTGGCGGCATCAATAACCAGAAACAATGCTTCAGAATGACTGTAGTAAAGTACGTCAATATCCGCCATGTTGTGTTAATTTGTGATCTTTATATTTTTATTGATTTTTGTCAATTCGCGTGTTTGTCGTGTCGCAGGAATCCCGTAAAGAGCTTGCAAGCTCACTGGGTATTTTCTGCTGTAATAATAATTTCAATTTATATAGCGCCTTTCACCCGAGGGTCACAAAGCGCTGCAAGAATAAATATCCATCTTCGACCATTGAACCGCATAACACCAATACGGTAATTGTGCTGTCACTTGAGTAACTGCCATTATTTATAGATGTTCACAAAGATGACCATTTCACACAAAGCGCTGTAATATGAATCTCGGCTGCATTCAATGAATGCACTTCTCAAAGCATAGAAAAGCATCCCCCCCAAAATTTAGAGCAGTTCACACTTTATTTTTGTCCAGTAACCTATTTGTGCACAGTCTCATTTTACAGACGTTAACAGACCTGACCTTGTCACATATCCGACCACACCTCAGTCTGCCAGCGAGTTGGATATGCGACATAAAATTGTAGGCCACGTATGTGGGAGAGAAACTGAAAACTCATTTATTTAGGACTGCTCTTTGTGTATCGTCTCATGTCCCTCCCCAGCACCTCTGATTAGCGTGGTCGGCTACATACGGTACGAAAAAAGTTCCATGTACGAAGAGCTCAGCTCCTCCCTTACCCGCTCTTTACTCTGGAAGTAGAGCCGGTAGCTGGTGATGACGAGTATCCCGCGCAGTTTACCAGCATAAGGACAGAGGTAAGTCACACCCATTTCTGTCAAGACAGTGCGTTGAGATGAGAAATGTCAAAACATAAATGGTAATTAATAGAAATGCACAATGAACATACCAACATCTCCAACTTTGAAAGAATGCTAACCATTTCAACAAACAAAACCTGTTTTTCTTGTTTGTGCGTACGTGTCTTGCCTGGCAACTAGAAAACCCAGGTATGTGTTTAGCTGCAAAGGCATACATTTGCAGGATGCAATATAACACATTCATTCACCTTCAGCCTTTACAGATTCTCCTGGAAGCAATGCCATGTCTTTGGTGATAGAGCTCCAATTGCTGTCACCAAACGGCTGTATATGTAAACACGCACACACCCGCGCCACGTTAATAACGATGCGAGTGTCGCACAAATTACACGTTTTTCACGTTAATCACGTTAAAATGTTCAACAAATGCTGTATTAGTTACATATTTGTTACAAGCATAACTACCGTGAAAGATATTAATACAGATCCGATTAACCTTAAGCCAGTGGGAAACAAGGGTGCAGAAGCAGACAGAAGTACACTACTTGTAATTTCGTGTGCACACCTCTGTTCTAAACTACAGTACATTACTGCAGTTCATCGCAGTACACTCATTTTTGTTGCACAACTATAACTTGAGGTTAACGGCAAGAGCTTGGGCTAGGATTTAAGCGCATGCATAAAATAATCTGCCGTTTGATTTTGCAAAGCAGAAGCAAAAATAAAGCAACACAGCGCTGAAAGAAAAATGAGACGTATGAGAGGATAGATGATTTGACAAATCCCTGATTATAAACCTGTATGTGAGTGGAGTGAGCGGTGAGTGTGGCTAGGCCCGGAGTCGCGATCGAATGCCAGCGGACGTGTCCCCGAGGAGGGGGTTTCATCTGGGACACCAGAAGCAGGGGGCCGTGGGGAAGGGTCAGAGGTCAGGGAGCAAGGGTACAGGGTTAAAGCGGGGATGAGCAAAACAAACAGCTGAAGTGGTGAATTAAAGAAACATCACAGGGCCTGACCCTAATCACTCACAAGTCTCCTCTATTGTTATTTTTACATCTGTCCACAAATAAAAGCCTCACTGAGGCTCTATTTCAGGAAGGTACCGCAAGGTGTTTGAAGTAGGAGGTGTTGTTGCTATGTATAATCTCAATCGCGTAACTTGCAGGTAAATTTTCAGCATTGGTGTGTTCGGCCAATACCAGTTACATTTTACACATTTTACGCTATGGAAACAAACATACATACCCAGAGGAAAGCCAAGCAAAACGGAGATTATACAAACTCGACACAGAAACGTGCCGGAGTTGGGAATCGAACCTATGGCCTTCTTTGTATGAGCCACAAGTATTACCACCGTGCCACACTGCTGCCCTAAAGAAAAAAAATGTTGTCATATTGTAATGATACATGACATAATTATTAATCCAGTGAGTTTTTTCGTTCATTCAATATGCAACCCAATAACTTGAACAAGGACAAGCTCTGTATAGCAGAATTATGTAATCAATCCTTGAAGCAACTGGACTTATGTACACATATAGCCTTTTGTCAATCCACTACTGGACGGTGCCGGTTATGGACTTTATTTGACTATACTTCACCATGCTTGTCAGTGTGAGTTGGTGAAGGCAGTGAGCACAATTTTTAGAGTAAGGCATCGTACAACTGTACTATCCGCTGCTGTACTGTTCACTCCTGATAACATAGCCCCACAGAAGCCCATAATGCTTGCTTTATGACGTCCAACCAAGCACCATCCAGGTTCAATTCTGCTTAACTTCCGGGATTTGATGAGATTGTGCACATTCTGGGTGATTCGGTTCTAGGTTAACCCATTAAAATGATTAAAGTCTTAAACAATTAGAAAACAAAGCCGATGATTTGAACAATCATTTTCAATCATTGGCAGAAATCATTTTATAAAAGCAAGGTTCAAGCAAAAGCAGAATTAGAATTACATTACGTACAAGTTAATGGAATGTGTAAACGGTGGTGGAAGTAGAGCCAAAATACCAACGCCATGTGGACTTGCCCTGTCGGAATCATCCAAACTAATTCGGCACACCTGAACAGTAAACCCTGCTTTTAGCTGGCACTGTGTTTGGCTCCAGTTCCACCACCAAGTACATTCGAACAAAAAATAAATTAAACATAAGTGAAAAAAGCACAAAATTGTTGTAAAATATGCAGTACATTTGCCCGAGCAAATATTTTGGTAGGTCCAGTCAAACCCAGGATTATTTGGGTTTTCACTCAAAAAATTGAAAGCGCTGTTAAGCCGTCAAGCTTGTTTACTTCCAAAAATGTATCAAACCACCGTACATGTCATACCGATGTTGATACGCTTTTCATAAATATTGACCAACTATGTATATCTTGAACAGCTGATCAACATTTTTAAACGGCTTGCACACATTATCTATCTTACATTTTGCCACCTATTTTATATTCTACATTAAAGGCAGTGTTATTCAATAATTAATTGAGTTTTTTCATCACTTTATTAAATCAGTTGCTTTGCAAAAGGCCATGTTTTTTTGCTTTGTGTTGAAAATAGCAAACACAGCCACACTGAATTCATTAACATGCCCAAGCAAGTCGGTGCAACATTCAGAATTTGAGGACTAGCCACAGACACCCAGACAGTAACGTAACATTGCAGACGGCGCATGAATTGGGTTTCTGTTAAAAATCCTAAAACACTTGGAACCTTGCCACAGGCACCAGTTAACCTTTTACGGAAAACATTTTTTTTTACCAAGATCAAATAGAATGAAATGCAATTTAAATGTAGGTACAGTAATATACATATATTTTTTAAATCAGTGATTGTCAGGACTGTATGCTGTTGTGTATTTGAAAGCTGTAATTTCAGATACTTGCAATGTTTTAAAACACGTTAAGCATCATTCCTTCTTCTTCTTTGCGATTCTTCAAAGCACGATGGTCAGCCTCTGGACATTGTTGTCTTTCAGCTCGGCCTCGAAGTGTTTGGTAGAATTCGCAGGCAACACCAAGTATTACCTGACAGGGATCGCGACGTGAACGCTTCTACCTTGACCCCCAGCATCATTACTAAACATACACAATATACAATTCCTTAAAATTAAATTCTGATGCAATGTGCCATGCATAATTCAGGGAGTTTACTGGTCAAAATTATACATTTTAATTTTATTATGTCATCTTCTGGTTAATACATTTAAAAAGGTGATTGCACAACATATAAGCATTTACAATTAAACATATGCGTTCTCAATGATTGCATTATTGATAATATATTTGAACTGTGATGGTAAAATGTTTTAAGTTGTTTAATTAGAAATAAGATTATTAAAGTGGGTTATAGAAGCAGCAAAGACTTTGCAATTATCCATTCATTGTCAGAATCTGCTTATTCCTGTACAGGATTGCGGTGAGCCGGAGCTAATCCCAGCAGACACTGTGCGCAAAGCAGTGCTATACCCAGGATGGGACACCCGACTGTGCAATTAGCTGAATCAAAAAAAATATGTGTAACTAGAAACGAGTAATTACGATGCTGAACAAAATTTTTTTTTTAAGAAAACGGGTTATCCCTTGGTTGTCTGAAATGAGCTACCAAACCAAACTGCTTGCAGAGCTGTACATGTCCACGACAAGCACATTGATTTGCAGTAAAACATATTTATCTGTAGTTTACCAAGTTAATTATGGTGAAAAAATTGGCGAAACTAACTTTACAAACCAAAGTAAAAGTGACATTATGAAAGTGCTCAACAGATGGTACTTGATACAACACGTTCAAAGATTTTCGACGGTTGTGGTTTTGTGATCGCGGCTCGCAGCACACTCACTCTGCCGTCTGATGAGTGGCTCTCTCCAGACCCCGAGGAGGCACTGCCCCGATGTGGCCTCTCTGACTCGGTCGGTGAAAAGGCACTCATGCTACAGCAGGCAACAAGAGTTACACACGCATACACACACGTGAACGACAGCTTTACGCATGTAGAACAAGGACGACAGAATGCCACGCTCTTTATATCAATTTGTTTCCCGATGCTGATGATACATTCTTTCGTGAATCCACTGCGGGATGAGGGTCTCCTCCCTCTGTGCACAACGTGGGTGCTATTTAATTGCATTTCACCATGCTGTGTAGTCTAAGTTGGTGACAGCGTGGAGCAGATGTTGGAGCACCCAAGTATAATACATTAGGTTTTGCTGCACTTACCCTCTGCTGCTCACCATGTAGCCCTAGAGTCTAACAATTTGCTGTGCATGATGATCAACCATCCAAGCACAAAGAGGTTCAACCTTACTGCCAAGACGTGACAAGCCCGGGTGCATTCCTTGTAATTGCCAAAAGCAATGCCGATGGCACATTATATAAAAACAACCAACACAAATGTGTCATCACCTTACAGGGTAAAATAGCATGTGTCATAAAAACAAAGCAATGATCTAATTTAAAAAAAGGTTCACACTAACGTTGGATGGTTATTGTATTTTAAAATAATAAATAAACGTTGTTCAACGATGTGATGCGCGTCGTTATTATTTTCCCCAGCGCAGTCTACTATACCTCCACTGGTCTGCATTGGAGCCAAGCAGAGGCCCTAAATAGACGCGTGGTTTGTGTGTGTTGATTTGGCAAAGCACTAATCAGGACTACTAATCTAAATAAACTACGTCTTTAGAAAATCCTCAGATCTTCATGCCACCAGCTGTTCAGGAGTTCAAATGCTACCTGTGTGCAACAGTTATTTGGATATATCACATTTACATTTAACCCACCTGAAAGATGTCATACATTTGGAATCTAACCTCCAATAAATGCCATCTATCACAAGCATTAAGTGTGGAAATACGTGTGTTTCCTTGAAATAAATGTCACGTTCTTATTTCTAAATAATGCTGAGTTGCATATATTATTGTACAGTACTTACATTTTTCCTACACTAAATTGTAATAAAATTCAACAGAGCATGTTACGGAAATAAATATGAAATTCCGTATACATTTACAGTGGTTGGCAGACAGCTAAATTTAACATTACAGGAAATTCTAAACGCAGTGGACATCTTCTAAGAGCACAACGAGCAAGCACTTACTAACAAGTGGAAAAAAGCACTTTAATTTTACTGACAATACTCCATCTCAACCTAGTTTAGTTAAAACAATAAGCCTAATTAATTACAAATGTTAATTTTATTCAAGGGAGAAAGATGATCCTTCAATCAGATATCATGAAAATCACCAGTTGGGAGGAAAATCTCCTTGCCTCAGAAGTAGTGATATATGACCAAATATAATAATGTAGTCACATGTTTACATGAACACAATTATATCTCAAGTTAAGACATCCTGAAAAAAAATTCTTACAATTTTCATATCCTCCGCGACAAAATACAATGCTTTTAACAGGCATTGCATTGCATTAATGATTCATACGAGGTCATGAGTTACACATCCTGACAAAATTCCTTAGTATAGCATTAAGACATTCATTCAATGAATGCTTTGCAACCCCATTTGCAAAGTCCAAAGGTTGACACCCGCCTACTTTCTGGGCAGGTACTTTTGTATGTTTAATCTTTAACTGGGACTGCTACACTCTGCTCAAAGCAAGATACCTTTTTCTAAGCGATATTTACTGTTGGCACGTTTTAATAGCCTTGGTTACTCGAATGACATTTCAAGTTTTAAGTGGTCCTGTCACTCGTTCTTTTTCCAATTCTCATGAAATCCTGTTTACTTCACCATGTTCTGACGTTTTATAAGCTCCAAAAAAAACCACGCTGCGTAAATGTTCTACTCTGGCAAAAAGTTAATTTGAAGACATGTGCGCGTCATATCTACGCATGTTACAATAACTTATTTGAAACGGAATTGTGGAGCAGTGGTTAGCATATTGCACTATAAACCTGCCAACGAAGATTGACTCCCGAAATTGTCTACGACTCTAAGTGACAAGAGGTATTATGAACTGGCCCTGAAACTTCCCTCAGCTACAACGACTTGCAAGAAACCACCACGGTGAAGTATGGTTAAGCAAGCCCTTTGACCTATACGGCGGGCACATTTAAACGCCTGTGGATTGAAAAAAGAATGTGTATTCATGCAAGAGTAAAAAAAAAACCCACATTATTTTGCATGCCCAATGATTACACACCATATCAGAACAGTATTATAATAACGATGCATCCTGTCAGCAATGATGTCAGTTTAAACGGCATGCATTTTAGATCATGTTACAACGTAATCCACAAATACCTACTGTACAAAGCACTCGAATACACATTTGTATTAACATTCAACATGTTAAATTTAGACAATGTTTACATGCACGAGCACGTGTGCTCCGTATACATTACCGTACTCTACATGACTTATTTGCCGATTGCTGACGTATTTAATATCTTCTTTAGAAAGGCAGGTCTCGAAATACTGTAACTTAATTACTTCTATGGCTGGGGTGGGTAAAGCTTCGTTATGAAAGCACTGGCCAATTGAGTTAAACGCAGAAATGAAATGCTGCCTTGATTTCCCATTAAAAACTAAATAAAGGGAAGCAGTTACTTAAGTTGTTGTATGCAACCAACCACAGAAATAGCCACGGGTGGGGCCGCCTTTACTGAGTGCACCACTAATATAAAACATGAATGTAGCTTCAGTGAATGTACCCTTAGTACCTTCAGTACAATCTGCATACGATGACCGGTCATGCTACTCATATTTCACAACCGCAAAATAAAGGTAGGCGAAGGCGCAACTGAATTAAATTAACAAGGCATGACGTTACAACTACTTACTGTCTGCTAGAGTTACACATGAGTGTCCGTCTGTCTCGTAATACAATTGTGGCGGAGGTGGGGTTGCAAAAGAAAAACAAACGAAGCCCAGACAGTCGACTTATAGTGGAGCTGGACCAGTGGGGGCTGTTTTGTAAAAACGTCTCAAGTGTATTTACACTGCCGTATTTATACCTGGTTCGTCATGTCTAGAATTAGATTATATTTCACTCATGACACACCAACCTATATTAATACATGAACAAAACCCCACACGTTTGTCATTATTACTATGTAGATGGGGGTCAAGGTAGAAGCGTTCACGTCGCGATCCCTGTCAGGTGAGTACTTGGTATTGCCTGCGAATTCTACCAAACACTTCAAGACCGAGCTGAAAGACAACGATGTCCAGAGGCTGACCATCGTGCTTCGAAGAATCGCAGAGAAGAAGACTGTAGATTTGACGTTTGAACTCCAGTAACAGGTATCGATTACCATTTCGATTTAACCAATCTTCTAACACGAAAAAAGATGTTGCCTGTCCCCCACAAGCTGAGTTCGGGAGATAACTGCGTCATTCATCACGAGCAGCGTCGCAAAGTGAGGTTGGCAAGGGGGTTTCCCGCCTTCAAGAGGCCGGATATGCGGACAGCCACTTTTTTAAAGCGCTCCGAATAATCGACCACAGAAGACGATACAACAGTAGGCAACTTTCAATCAATTGCCTGAATAGACCGACCGTGCCAGCTCCAGTCTCAGTTGCCACGGGCCGGTGAGTCCCAAGCTGTTTCTTTTCACGAGTCTTCACAACACATTTTGCACGAGCAGCCACTGTAAAGTCTCCGCTGTCACAGTCTCACTCGGGGCACTGTCTCCACGCCCAGGGCAACTGTGCCAAGACTCGGGCCGTGCATACCGCCGCGCCCTCCAAGCCTTGCCAACATCGGACATCAGCATCACACACACCCACGAATGAACCCGCCTCTCCCCTCCTTCCTCCTCCTCGTCGCCAACATCATCATCATCATCACGAAGCCCGTCTCCTTCAAACCCCCCCTCCCTTCCACCCCCGGCCACGCCGCACTGCGCTGCGGGCTCACGGCGCGACGGAGGCAGCCGGGGCGTCTAGTCGAGAGCGGTGCGCACCCCGCCACGAAGGCCGCAAGGAGGGGCGGGTTTGAAGCCGATCGACAGAACCGCCGGCGGCGACGATCACAAACAACAACAACAACGACAGCCAAGGGCTGCTCGACACAAGCGACAACAAGCAGAAGCGGACGCGGGAAAACTTTTGAGAGCAACAGGTGCGCGCCGCCCGCGACCGAGGGGAACGCGGGGAGTAGGAGACGGAACAGCGGCCGGACCTGTGGTGCGCGTTGTCGGCGGCGTCCGAATCAGAGCGGCTTCTCTTCTCCATGTCAGCGTCTCGGCGGCTCTCGACGACGGCAAATAAATAAAGGGGGACGCGGAGGAGCAGAAGAAGGGAGAGGAGCAGGAGGAGAACGGTAGCGACTCCTCCTCACCGCAGGGCGGCGGCGGCCATGCTGGTTCCGCGCGGTGACGTCATCGGCACCCAGCGACGTCATGCGCGGGCGCCGCCACGTGGAGCACGTGGGAAATAGCAGCCATCCCCACGAGCAGGCAAATTGACAATTGAGCCGGAGCCTATCCCTGGCAAACGGAGGGGCGCAAGGCAGGGCTATACCCTGGGTAGGACGCCAGTACATCGCAGGGCACCGGGGGCAATTTATTTAGCAGGCATGTTTTTGGACTGTGGGAGGAAACCGGAGTGCCCGGCGAAAACCCGCGCAGAAACGGGGAAAACATGCAAACTCCACGGTATTCGAACCCGGGAACTTCTTTAGTCCAATCCTTCACAATTATTTTATCGTACAAGTGCCCCAGATTATTCTGCATGGACCCACTTGCCAACTCAAAACAGTGGAAAGGGAAGAGAGCTGAGGTAAAAGTAGTTGATGATCTACTCGTCGCTGCTGATAAAGGCTTGCCAAGTATTCTTGTCCTCCTGGACCGGAGTGCTGCCTTTGACACCGTCGATCACCGGATCCTACTTGAGCGACTTGAGAGTATGGGGATCTCTGGATCTGCCTTGAATTGGCTGGGATCCTA
>JAZEWU010000016.1:4301280-4343015 GCA_036362915.1 Geotria australis
TTCGTTGTTGACATGCCGTCCTCTTCGCGGCCCTTGTGCAGCGCTTATGTGACCCTCGGGTAAAAGGCGCTATATAAATTTAAATTATTATTATTATTTAATGCAGGACGTGCTGGCTGCAGTTACGGGGTGATCCCAGCATGGGGCGCCCTGTCCCGGACTGGGCGACAACTCAACTTCGCTCCCCGAGTCAGACGGCCACATGTAGTTAGTAGCACTGTACCGCTGTAGTTATAGTTACGTTCATCGGTCTAATAACATCAATTACCTCCGGGGCGAGACAGATACGGCTTAATGGTGGCGTGGTAAAACATATCTCCGATAGCTCGGTGTTCAGTTTCAAGCGACTGACTTCAATCTCGTACCCAACCCAAGCCTTCCTCCATTTGCTCGCCGTGCCTCCGGCCCTCACTGAGAGGGAGGATTCCGCCACAGGCAGAAACAACAAAACTCCTCCAGAAAGTGTATTTTCTTTACTTTACTCGTAAACTTTATATAAACTAGTGATACCAGTTGTGGGCTGGGTGGCACGGGAAACCGTGTGCGATGGACAGCGATGAAGACAGCGTTGACGAGACAGTCGTAGGTATGGCAAATGTCTAAGTTGGTTCACTACGTTGTGTTGTTTGTTAGAGAGTTATTAATACTCGTGTGTGTGTGTGCGTCTGGTCTTCTTCTTAGCATGGCTGGAGGCGTCGGAACTTTTGTGGCCACATGGGGCAGGGTTGCATGGCCAGAAGTCGCGTGGTTGTAACGTGTGATTTGTGAACACATTTTTTTTTACGGTGCTTTAACCGTAGTTGCTGAGTAAATAATGGCTGTAACTTTGTGAGCGTGAGACACAAGACAGACGGGCGTTGGGTTGTCTGAAGGTGAGTTATTCTAGCCTCGCTATCTCCCAAAAGCCTTGGTGTGTGTGTGTGTGTACAAGTCACGAGTCCTGTTCTTTTCTCACACTTATTTGCGAGCTCCATCCATTTTCAGAAACCTTTTAATCCTGTACAGGGTTGCGGTGAGCCGGAGCCTATTTAATTACGAATGAGCGTGGTGTTGGTTGGTGGCTTAGTTGGGCCGGCACGGTGGCGAGTTGCGTTCAAGATGGTTCGATTCCCGGCTCGGGGGGCCTTTCTGTGTGGAGTTTGTAGGTTCTCGTGGGTTTTCACCGGGTACTCTGGTTTCCTCCCACAGTCCAAAGACATGCTGCTGTTTAGGTTTAATTGTCCTGACTGAATTGTCCCACGGTGCCCTGAGATGTTGTAACTTGCTTACCACTCTCCGCTGGACCGCTGTTTAAAAAAGCTACACAGAACAATGGTTCCATCCATCCTGTACAGGTTCGCGGTGAGCCGGAGCCTAACCCGGCAGACACAGGGCGTAAGGCAAGGTTTTAGCCAGGATGGGACGCCAGTCCCTCACAGGGCACCGGGGGCAAGGTAGTCCGCAGCCCAATTAACCTATGCAGAAGCTAAATCAATAATCAAGTTCCTTAAATCCTCCCGTCTCTGTAAACACAACAGTCGATATCCAGGATGCTTGTGGTGGGATAAAGGCCAGTGTGGAAGAGATGGCCAAACACGGACTATAGAGGAGCTCTCTAGCGCGCCATCTAGAGGATGTATTAAATTAGAGAGATTTAACACCAATGTTAACAAAAGTGGTGTACGGAGCATGCAAGAGTGACAGTACGGTAATTGTGCTTAACTTGTTGGCACAGCTTGTTCGCAATGTCAGTTATTGCTATGTTGGTTGTTTCTTTAGAAATATAGAGCTACGGCATCACTATAGTCAACTCAAGTTAACTGCATGAATACACAAAGCAATGCTCTTCTGTTAAACGGAAAAAAAGACTGCAAGCTAGTGGCCGCAAGAGAAAAATACATTCACCGCTATGCTTGTTTTGATAAGCATGAGTGGGTGATGTAATTTGTTTTGTGCTTTGCGTGACCTGGCGGTGGATAGAATGTCCGGCTTGGCACTAACTAACCCACACTTGTGCGTTCCGAGACATCGGAGGCTAAACGTCGTGGCAGAGAGAGGTGGACCGCTCGACACGGCTATCCCGCAGAGACCAGCTTTGGAAAGCAACTCAGTTTTAGTTGAGTTGGTATTACTGAAAGTGATAGCTCTGTGGGCACAAGTGTGGGTTAATCATTGCAGCTGCTCTGGACCTGCATGCAAGCAAAATACTGACAGTTGTCCCCGCTTCTGACCCAGGTCCATTGGACGACGACCAGCTGCCACATGGTTCCTGCAGGGTCACGTACTCGTCAGGAGACTGCTTTGAGGGACACTTCGTCCACGGTGAGAAGAATGGCCTTGGAAAATTCTTCTTCTTTGATGGAAGGTAATTCTATGTGTGTGGACATTTACCACAATGACGCATTTGTCAATAGCTCTGTCCTAAAAGAACAGATATATTTGTATAAAGCAACTGTTTCTGCAGTGACCTTAAAGCAAAGAAAGGTCTCTTTCCTAGCATAGCCCCAGAACATTTTCGCGTTTCTGAATTTCCAATATGCAGACGCTGCTGTAAGTTAATTGTGATTGCTTGGATCGTCCAGTACGCTGGAGGGCCACTATGTGGAGGACGTGCTGCAGGGCCAGGCGGTGTACACGGCCGAGGATGGCAACACGGTTCATGGCACCTACGTCGACGGGGAGCTGCATGGCTCGGCACGAGAGTACGACCCAGAGGGCCGCATCACGTTCCGCGGGCAGTACCGCGACAACCTGCGCTCTGGCCTCTGCTGGATCTACTTATCCGTGAGTCGTGTTTGTAACCGAGTGGTAACATAGAGCGGTGGCCATGCCTAGCAGTGGCATGTTTGCCACTTGTTGCATAGGTCTTCTTCTTTGCGATTCTTCGAAGCGCGATGGTCAAACCGCAGCCTCCCATTTCTTTACAAAAAAATAGGTTAAAGGTTCGAATCCAGTGGCCACCATTGATTATTACTGTGGGTGTAATAACCACAATTATATGCGCGGTCTGGTTCAGAGTGGATGTTGAATATCCCCTGATGTTGTTTGCTAGAGTAGTTCATTTTGTGCTGGCGTCACGGTCCAAATTTGCCAATTTTGAAAGTTACCTGCGCATATGACTCAAATGATACACATCGTGACCATCACCCCCTACTGGCAGATAAATGTTGCAAGCCCCTTAGAAACTAGACTGTCTTCATTGCTTATGTACTCACGTGGTTAAACAAAATACATGTGAAACGTACCATTTTAACATTTTCATTCAAAACGTGTTTGTTCATCTAGTCATGTGCATGTTGGTATGTATGCATCTATGCATGCAGGATGATGGGAGACTTGTAGGAGAGGTGAACTCAGATGGAGAAATGACGGGTGATCAAGTGGCCTATGTCTACCCGGACGATCGAACAGCACTCTATGGACGCTTCTCGGATGGCGAGATGATCTCGGCACAGCCAGCTATCCTTCTGGGTCTTGATAAAAATGGGAAGCCACGCTTTGAAGTGGACAAAGGAGGTTTGCATAATTTTCTGCTGCTGTCGTCATGGCTGTAAATTAACAATTTATTTTGGTTTTACAACCGTGGATAGATGAAAATGTAGTAGTTCAAAGTGTCTTGATGATTCTGAAATGTTGTCATCTTTTTCGTCAAAGCAGGGCCCAAGTTTTGTTTGGACAAGTCAACATCTACTGTCATCTCTTCACAGCCTCTCCTCGTTGACATGTATGAGAAGGACAGGTATGTTGTGCTTCTATAATGATACTGTTGTCTGCTCATAGACAAAGCAATATAGTGCTTGTTGGCCCTATGTTACGTTAGGCAAGGATTTTACATGGAATTATTTCCTGCAAAGATGAGTTCAAATAAGCTAAAGTAGTAAACACAATCAGTAAGGACAAATGACGTTGGGAGTTGGAAGTTACGGGCATTGTGATCAACAACTATATGTAAAATCATTTTGGTGATTTTTTTTCAAACCACTTGTTACTGTAACAATTTCTGATTATATTGATGCAGGTTTTCATGGCTTAATGTATGAGAATTGCTCGCAAGAGCTGCTCCTACGGGATAGCCGTTTCGTGCATTCCTCCTCTCTCCTTCACGATGCCCGATGACACCTCCAACCTGGGAGGCAAAATGTCGCAAAGGAGAGAAGACTTCTGACTGTGGAATTTTGGCATTAGGGTCTGTGTTGGGGAATCACTCATCGCTGGAGCGGCAGAGGGACTCTTTGCCAAGGTCGACATGGAAACGGGCACAGTGGCCGCATTTTACAATGGCACGCGGATCACACACGAGGAGGTAGGCCCAGCGATAAAACCATACAGCGGTCTCTGAAAATGTTTTCAGTTTTTTTCGTGTCTCTTTGTGGCATCACTATAACAGTGTGACTTCGATAGTATACTGTGTATGTACAGTACTAGAGGGCAGGTAATTATAATGTTATATAATTTCAAAGACAGAAACGACTCGGGTGCGAGATGCCACAGACAAGTGGGGAGGCAGCCACAAAGTCAGCCAGCAGGAACAATTGCCCAAGCTTTACGGTTCTGTGGTATATTAAGTGTTGGTGGCTAATGAGTGTTTGATTAACTTTTATGCATTGTTAGGAGGCTGATGTGTGCTGTGGTGCAAACACATGTGGTTTTACAATAAGGATCAATGCAAATTGTAACTATACATTCATCAAGAGCTGCACATTTACCATACATTTAATGCTTTTATTCGTAAAAAATGTTTTAATTTCCTCTTTGTTTTATTGTCACGTTTAAAGGTTGATGCACGAGATTGGTCCCTGAATGGCAATACCATCTCCCTTGATGACGACACCGTCATCGATGTACCAAAGCACTTCGTGAGCGTGGAGAGATACTGCGCCTCGCTGGGCCACAAGGCCAACCACTCCTTCACGCCAAACTGCAAATATGATTTGTACGTAGTTGCAAAAATAAATCAGTCAAAAATAATACCAGCATTTGCTCATGTTTTTTGAAGCACATTTCGTTAATATTCCAGGTCGCTATGGATTTTGATTTACATTTGTGTTGCAGTTACAACCATCCACGTTTTGGGCAAATCAAGTGTTTGCGGACGGTGCGGGCTGTGGAACGTGGTGATGAACTGACAGTCGCCTATGGTTACGACCACAACCCGGCCGGAAAGAAGCAGGCGGAGGCCCCGGAGTGGTACATCCGTGAGCTGGAGATCCACACCGCCACACAAGGCTAAAACACACAGATAAGCTGTCTGGTGTGTTTGCAAGTTAAATCACGTCTTGTTCGGCATGATGTCCGACGTTTCGCTCCATGGGTTGGGAGCTTCTTGAGGAGTGAAGTGTCTGACATCGTGCGGAACAACATGCGGCGCCACTTTAAAACACATGAGAGAGCTATACAGCAAAATGAAAGGGTTTTTACACCGCCAAACCCCTTTCAGAAGCAAGGTGTAGGTTGATGTAAATCTCCGTAGGGGTACCAGTCACTTTTACGCATTTATCATGTCCCTGGCTGACATTTCCAAACTAATTTGGTGATTTGTATTCTCTGATAGTTCAAACCGCTTGGGAGGAACACGAGTTTGGGACATTCAGCGTCGTTTGATTTAATGACTGATAGTTCTCCGATGGGATTTTGGATTGTACCGCGTGTTTAGCAGTATAGCACGTGCAGCAAAATTTTGGACATCATATTCTTGAAGCTCCCAGCACATTGACCATAAACAGGACATCATGCTGAACAACACACGCGCAACCCTACAACGCATCAGGGAGCTATTCAATACAACTGCGAAAACCAATGCAGTGTTTTATTTATTGACTGGGTTACAGCTATGGTGTAAAAATACGGTCACCTTTGAAATGGTTCACGGAAAAGCTTTGTTTGGCAGTTTCAATAAGACTGCCAAAGAAAACTTAAAGCACACAGGTGATAGAATAGATTTGCTCTTAATGGTGATCTGCCCACACTCGTGCGTTTACAAATGCAGTTAGCATTCATCATTGCTATACCTTTTGCTCAATTTATATAAAAATCCAGGTTTACAGTGATAATACTGTATTTAGGTTGATATCAATATATTTATAGGATTCCATAGAAAAAGTGCATTGCTATGTTTTTGGTTTGTTTAATACAGTTGCACTATTATCTCCCAAATTATTTTTCCAAAGAAATAAATATCGATTGCATATTAGTGTGGGATATTTTGTCACACTTTTTTACCGTAAAAATGTGCCTCTTTAAAAGGGATCTGTGCCACACAAAGCATCTGAAAATCTCTTCTGTTACTTTGCCATTTCAAAAGAACAAGGTTAAATGTTTTACTGCATAAAATCGTGCCTGCATTCAGTATGCAAAGTCTGAGAATTGTAATTAATTTCGTGCATATTTAATAGTGATACCCTGTGCATGGAGAAGGGGGTATAGGTTTATCCTGTTAAAAAACGGATTTTATTGAGAAAAATATATCCAGTACATGTGTCGATGAACAAAAAATATCAGTGGTTATTACTGAAATGATGGATTCGATTTGAAAAGCCTCATTGCCTTAACTTGAAGTGTGAAAGCTACTGCTGGTGATACGGTCATAAGGGATGTCTACAATGTGATTTGCTTATAAGAATGTGTAATGGTATGCAGAATTTGTAAGTATTCAGAGACTTGAAAGAAGTCAAAATGGCTGAGGTTTTTTTTTTACATTTTCTACAATCGTAAAGCTGGTAAAATGGTAATGCTGAGGACAGTTAGAAGTGCAAGGGCCTGTTAAAGCGCTATGACAATGAGATGACAAACAACACGTTATCATCCTTATGGTAACCCCCACATAAGTACTTTCCGAAATGGTTTTAAGAGAACTGCAGAATAAACATTTCACTAGTTTGGTGTGATTTTATTTTCACTGTTGCGGCCAGTTGCAAAAACATACGTATTTTGAGTGAAAATTTAGCTTTTTCATTAAAAGCAGAATAGGCTTATGGTTTACAATGCAACTGTCCACAGAATCTTATTTTCGACAGTTTAACTACCCCTTGCGGTTAGAACAGTATACGTGTGTAGATGGGTGCACTAAGATCACCGAAGGGAACTTTGCAGGGAACACTTGACGGAACGTTTTCAGTTTTTCGTTGTATTTATTGCAATGCATAATGCAGTTAAGCAATGGGATGTTTTCTGGAGGTTGCTATAACTTTCATTGGGTTGCTACACCTTTGTTGGATGGATAAATGTTGAGCCCTGCAATATAGGAAAAGTATGAGAGGCTACTGTATATCAAGTAGTGGTGTTTCCATCGTGAAATAATGAACACTAGTGAGTATCAGTATTCTCTAACCATGAGATGAAATAAACCCATTGGGAAAGCCGACCTCGGGTTACATCAAGACACTGATAAAACTCCACAATATATTTAAAAAAATACCAATACAAATTAAGCTTTCCCGTTGGGCTGCGTGTCGATAATTTCCTTTAAAACTTTCACCTGGTGCTGCTGCAGGCATCTTCAGGGGTTAAATAGTGATTACAAGAGGCTATAGACGCTGGTGTAAAATATAGCCTAATTTCGGCAACAATTGCTATGCAATGATTGAGCTTTTGCATACAGCCCTGTCATTTGTTTGAAATATTTGAGAAATAAAAACATTGACATCTATTTCCTTGTACGTGTGTTGAAAGCAATAATGTTGACCCTGATATTTAGATACGACTTTGTGCCTATCAAATTTAAATCTCCAATTAATGGGAGTGGACGTGGAGCTAGATGCCCGAGGACAGGGGTTCTCAATCTTTTGCACCTCAAGGCCCACTTGGCACACTTGGGTATGGTCTGCATGGACCACTCAGCGGTGATTGTGGCCCACTGATGGATTGCGATCCACCGGTTGAGAATGGCGAACCTAGGACAGGAATGAGTGAGGAAGACCAGGAGAGGCAGACAGACCTCGCATGAGTGACAACAATGGCAGGAAAAATAAGATATAACGTTGCTACAGCGAATGTGTTTAACTACCCAGTGACGTTTGCTGTTACCCCAATGCGGTGTACATTGGCTTGAAAAAATACAAAATTAAGTCGAAATAGTGAATATGATACAATACTCGATAGCTGAATAGTCATCCAATGGAGTCACTTCGTCCTTGGCAAGGAAATGTGAAATTCCATCACTGCATCAGACTGGGAAAGAGACGCGCACCACCCAACATCGTTTGAGCAGGGAAAGCACCGACTTTAGATATTTTGTAAAACTGAACACGCTGCGTGACGCCAACAGGTGGCAGAGGCGTCACATTTTTCCCATCCATCCATGCATTGTCAGAAACCACTTAACCCTGTTCAGGGTTGCGGTGAGCCGGAGCCTATCCTAGCAGACACAGGGCGCAAGGCAGGACTATAACCATGATGGGACGCCAGTCCATCACAGGGCACCGGGGGGCAATTTATTCCGCGGGCTATTTTAACATATGCAGCATCACGTCTTTGGACTGTGGGAGTAAACCAGAGTGCCCAGCGAAAACCCACGCGCACACGGGGAGAACATGCAAGTTCCACACAGAAAGGCACCCGAGCCGGGATTCGAACCTGTGCACTCTATAAAATGCTATTATTATTATGGGGGTCAGGGTAGAAGCGTTCACGTCGCGATCCCTGTCAGGTGATGCTTGGTATTGCCTGCGAATTCTACCAAACACTTCGAGGCCGAGCTGGGGGACAACGATGTCCAGAGGCTGACCATCGTGCTTCGAAGAATCGCAAAGAAGAAGAAGATTATTATTATTTGTTGCTGTCCTCCATCAAAACAACGTACTGTACCCCTCCTCGAGAAATGACGTAACCGCTGTTTTCCAAACACGGACGGGACGTCATGCCACCAGTGGTGGGACAGTCGTGGTGTGTGACGTCACCGGGTTGTGTGGATGGAGTGACGGCACCCACGTGTGACGGGCCCGAATTGGCGCCATGGTAGATGTTTCGTAGACAGTTCAGTACAATTCCCAGTTGCAGATCGATAGCTTCACCATAGTAGCGATACTGAGAGTGACTGACAATAGCCGGCCGGGCTCGTCTGTGTACACGTACGTGCGTTTCTGTATATCCCCGCTTTCCGCTCGATGTGTTTACTTTGAGTGTCTGCTGTGTGCTATGCTGGCCTTTATAGGCGCTACCCGCTAACAGCATTTGGCCCTGCAGTCTGTTAAGGCTATACGGTGAATATTTGTCTGTGTGTTTCTGCGTCTGTCGGGCGTGGCGCTGGTTACCCACCCCCTCGTGTGCCGTGCTGCCCAGTGGTAACGTCCGCGTCTCATAAAAAGTTCTACCAATATCTAGGACACAGTATTTGACAAATGTTGGCGCCGGCTAACTGCGTGGCTGCCTTTTTCCTCCCCGTCTCTCTGCAGTAAAACAAAAACTCAGTAGCGTCATAGTGGATAGGGACGCAGTATCTGGCGGGTTGGCACCTTCTGACTGCGTGGCTGCCTCCCCCCCACCTTTGCTGTGTCCTGCAGCGTCTTGGGATCTCTAGGTGAAAGGCGATGTTATATAAATGTAATATATTGTGATTATAAACATGTGTATGTTTCTTGTTATTGTGTCACCATGCTGTTTCCCGGGCTCTGACACAGAGGTTGTAGGGCGTCAGACCCCGGTGATGTTGGAGTGGGATAAGTTCACTGCAGGGCCATTTTTTTGTTCCTTTGGTTAATATTTATTTATTGTTGACATGCCGTTCTCTTCGCGGCCCTTGTGCAGCGCTTTGTGACCCTCGGGTGAAAGGCGCTATATAAAACGCTATTATTATTACTGTAATGGTTCATTCATCCAATTATTCGCAGTGCCCGCGTGACTGGCGGTGAGCTCTCGGCAGACATAGGGCGCAAGGCAGGGCTATGTTATCAGCAGAGGGCATTTTCAGCTAATTTCATTGTTGAATCTCGACTATTCCCGAACGTCTTATGATTCCCAACTCTCATCAGTGATATCTGATCTGGTCAATGGGTATCTCCCCACCTTCACCAAAGTGTACTGGCAAGCGTGGCGAACATTGGTCAAATGACCCCCATGACCTGCACGGCAGAGGGTGGTTCTCATTTAGCAGTGGATTGACACGAGGGGTATACTGTATATGATAAGACAATCGTTTTTTCTGCAGGTTGCTGCTGCTTGAATGCGATATTTGAATCACGTTATGGCTGGAATGTGATTTCCCCGATGTCAACGTGTGCAGAATTTAAGAGAAAATGGCCAGAATAGACAAGATGAGCATCCTGGGCATACGGAGCTTTGGGATCGCTGACCACGACAAGCAAGTGATCACATTCCACATGCCACTCACCATCCTGGTGGGCCACAACGGCGCTGGCAAGACGGTAAGGGCGGCTAACAAACACTTATCAGTTAGAGCCGGGATAATTAGTCGCTTCACTCCATTAAACAGCTCTAGGATCTACAGATAACAGTTGAAGTGCAGGAGCGTATTGAGAGACGGTACGTAGTACCATCCAGACTCCGGAACGAACCGCGAGGGTTGTTCCTGTCTCCAAACCCCCAAGTGAGCGCTCTCTTTCAATCCCCAAGTTTAGTCCCTTACGGTCGATCTGATGCAGCCAAGAAGCCTGTGGCCAACCCCTTGGCCTTTTGTACCTGCATGGGACTCTAATAGAGAGAACCTGGTGGGCAGGATCAGTCAGGAGCCTATGTAGCCTGCAGTAGCCTATGGTCAGACACAAAGCCATTCTCTTGGTAACCCAAGATTAAATGGTCAGTGCTAGAGTTGTTGCAAAACATTGGAAGTGGGTCATGGTTGATGAATTCATGTTGATTGACTCTTCCCTGCAGACAATAATCGAGTGCTTGAAATACATCTGCACTGGTGACTTCCCACCGGGCACAAATGGCTCTTCCTTCGTTCACGACCCAAAGGTATTCATTCATATGGGATTTTGTAAGGCTTTCCTTTATGCAGACAATTTGAGTTATATTTATAATTTATATGAAGATTTTCTTCACTATGACTGGCATGCCACTCTGCGTCGTCTTACATTCCACCTGACGGATTTGTGGCAGGTGGCGCACGAGACAGATGTGAAAGCGCAAATTCGACTGCAGTTCTGGGATGTCAACAATGAGATGATAACTGTGCAGCGATCGCTGGTCGCCACGCAGAAGGCTAGGAGAGTGGAATTCAAGACTTTGGAGGGGGTCTTCACCCGAATTAAGTGAGCAACATGCTTTTTTGTTTGTGGCTTTCGTCTACGATGATGACCTGTATGCTTAAGATTCTAGGCTTTATATCTTTAGTAATGTGACGGTTTGGTTCGTGTTGAGAAGGTTTACTGGCTACTGCTGATGTCAGTGGTGAGGGATATCTGAACCAGTCCTGAACAGCGTGGCAATGTATGGTCAAACAATCCCCTTAACTAATCCAGGAGGCCTGTCTGCAACAGAGGATTGATAACGTAAATACTGTGAATAATATAGTAATGCGATGTTTTTATATATGCTCACAAATATTTTTGTTTGCGCGATCAAAACTTTACGATTATTTCGATAAAAAACATCAAACAACAGTGCATGTAATCTGAACGCTCTGTGTTGCATGTTTATACCGTTGGATTCGTGTGCTTTGTGTGTGTGTGCTGTTGAGCAGAAATGGAGAGAAGTACAGCATCAGCTCAAAGTGCACCGACATAAATCGGGAGATGATCAATGCCCTTGGTGTTTCCAAGGCCGTCTTGGCAAACGTCATCTTCTGCCACCAGGAGGACTCCAACTGGCCACTCAGTGAGGGCAAGGCTCTCAAGCAGAAATTTGATGAAATATTCTCTGCAACCAGGTTGGTGTTTATTCATTCATTATCAGTAACCGCGTAATTCTCTAGAGAGTCATAGTGAGCCAGAGCCTATCCCGGCAGACACAGGGCGCAAGGCACGGGTTATACCCAGGATGGGGTGGCAATCCATCTCAGGGCACCAGAGGCAATTTTACTGTGTGGAAAGAAACTGGAGTACCTGGCAAAAACACACAAACACAGGGAGAACATACACACTCCACACAGAAAAGCACCCGAGCCAGGAATCCAACCCAGGGATTTCTTGCTGTGAGATGGCACCGCTACTCACTGTCCACCGTGCCGTCCCACCACGACAGTGTGAAAGATGCAAGTTTGTTTGTGTTGCTCAAAAATCACACGACTTTGCACTCAAAATCACGCTTCACGCTCGCATTAAATTTCTGTTGCGAAGAATCAATTTCTGTTGAAATATCTGGAGTGAAAATCGTTGGCACGAAGGAGCAATACATTGGACTTTATTGTTGAGAAAGACAGGTTTAAGTGCAATGACTCTAAAACGTGGGCCCGGCAGGCCTATAAATGGTGAATACTTCATTTTATGACGATATTTTTGGAGTAGAGACATAAAAGTAACTTGACATTTGCCTTGGTTAATTCTTTCAAAAGGTTAAACGGCCGAGAGAAAAAGTTAAGTGGATGATCTCATGGTAGCATCGAGATGCAAATCTGTATGATGTGACACGCATCTCATGAGCATTTGTTACTTGTGTTAATGTTTAAAGCTAATAAACTGACACGACAACATGACACCAATAACATGGTTTTTACAAACCTTTATAAACTTTAGGCTCTATAAAGTATATTTAACAACATTAGGTGTGAATCCTAAAGTGAGTTGCACATCGTTTTGCCTTTAACTTTGACACTCAGCACGACAACTGGTTATATTATTATTAGTAATTTCGTGAATACAGATGAATACAGTAGCAGTGTGGTGGTATAGTCCTCAACATACAACCCGGCCAGTTTACATAGAGGACCTTTTCACGACAGTATTATTAATACATACACGTAATCAGGAAATTAAATGTTACCTCCTTGACACTTTTCTTGTTCTCCAGCGTTGGGTTGACAGCAGTTAGTCGTGCGACCCAAACAACGCTCCACAGATGGTGAGCGACAATGTCCTCTGTCTGCACCAGATACATCAAGGCACTGGACACGCTGAGCAAGTTGCGCAAGGAACACGCCTCTACCGCGCGAGAGCTGCAGACCGTCGTGAAGCTGCTGCTTCAGAACAAGTGCAAGGCGGAGGAGCTGCAGCGGGAGCTCGACGACACCGTGGCGAAACTGGAGGCCTCCCGCGAGAGCGTGTTCACCATCGACCAGCAAGTCAGCCCGCTCCAGGTTGGAAAATTTCACCACAGCGTTTTTTTATTGACATCATTGTCAATATAGACAAGTGGTAAAATGAGAATTGCTTTCCATAGCTGTTCTGTCAGGATAGCCGACACGGCCATCCCATGTACTAGCGGTAACATTTCTGAGAATGAAAATGTGGCGGTGCTAGATGGCGATGATGTGGAGGCTGCCTTTGAGGCCTGTAAGGATATCCACCCAGAACCTGTCCGATCTTCTCAGGTCCTGGACATTAAGTTAGGTGGAGCCTGGATGCTGCTTTGATGTAGCAAAGGTTCTAGGTTGCATTGGGGCAGGGCTGAAAAAGCCGTTGATGTTATGAGCTATTCTTCAACGTCTATGCTACCTGCCTTCAACCCACACTTACCAGCGTGGTGAAATGTGTTAAAATAACGACCAAAACCCGCATGGAATAGGGAAAGCCCTGATTCAGTAGTGGATCGGTTAAAGGGTTGTACAGTACATGTAAAGACAATTGTTTTTCTGCAGGTTGCTGCTTTCACAGCAGTCAACCTGACTGCTGCTTTAACTCTTTTAAAGTTTCAGTTTGACTTGTTGCCATCTCAGGTAAACATGAAGGAGGTAGAGAGTAAGCTAGGAGTGGTGGTGAGATTGGACAACGAAGTGAAGGCCATGCAGAGCCGCCAAGCCCAGATGGAGATCGACAGTCGAGACCTGCAGGAGAAGATGGAACAGGTGAGAATCTCTTGAGCTGCTGCATTTGACCTGAACATGTGTATCGAAGGGGTCCTGAAGAGCATATTGCAGCATCTCATTCGACCTTTTCAAACAACCAATACAGGTGTTGAGTTTAATATCATTCGGTAAACGACGACGCGGCCAGTAGTCATTTGACACTGCAAATGATTAGCTCATATTCTATATTGCAATCTTGTCTATCCAAAACTGATATCATCGCGAAAGCGTTTAATCCCAACTCATTTGCATTACTGACCGACCACAGAGTATTCAATCTCGTCATATCTTGGAAGCTATGCTGCATTGAGTCTGGATAGTGCTTGGATGGGTGACCACCACATATGCAGGTTGTTATAGGTGGCTGCCGCTATATGATGGGCAGTAGAGAGCAGCGCATAAATATACAGTATGTGCTTTACTCTACCCAAACGGCTGTACATGCACATTGTCTTTAAACTAAAACCTTTAGGCAGCATTGTATAAACAGTCTTCACTTTCACCTAAGCAGCTTGTAATTGAGTTTGTCAATGTAAACGGTCCAGATTCCTTTACAAATACGTACCTTTATTCCATTGGCAAATCTGAACCGTGCCAGTGGGGGACCATCATCACGACTCGATTTATGAGAAATGCTCTTAAGTGTTGCTCTTTCGGGATAGCCGCATCCAGCATTTCTCTTCTCCTTTGTAACATTTCGCCTTCTAACATGGGAGGCGAAATGTCGCGAAGGACAGAGCAAAAAAAGCTCTTAAGAGCATCTCGTATCCTGGCTTGTTCATAGCATCTGACGTCAGTGGCACGACTTGTCTTCTTCAGCGGAAAAACAACCACGTGTCGCCTGAGCTTACTCGTACTTTGCAGAGGAGGTATACCAGTGGTTCCCAAAGTGTTCGCCGTGGCTAACTCACAGGGGCGCTGCTGGATATTGCGATTTTTCGATATGTGCCATATATTTTCTGACTGGACGCCGTGTAAAAAATCCTGATACACTAAAGGCGCCGTGAACCGCGAAAGTTTTAGAACCACTGAGGTATACAATGACCCCCATTGTGGTACCACATGCCTAGGTGTTTCAAGGCACGGACGAGCAGCTGAAGGAGGCTTACAACAGCCACCAGCGCCGAGTGGAGGAGAAGGAGCGGCGGTTCATGGATCGGCAGCGCGAGCTGGAACGCGTTAACAGAGAGGTGCTCCAGCTCCGCAACGTCAAGGGGCTGCTGCAAGTGGCGCAAGGTGCGTGAAGAGATGTGCTTTGAGCTCCTTTCTTTCTGAGATCTGTGTGACCTGGGTGTTAGGCGCGTGTGTTTGGGATGTTTCGTGCTTGCAGGTTTGTTGTTGTGCGGGTCATCATGGTATGTTCTTGCAGGTTTGCTGTATAGCGCTCAGATTTGTTGTGAACGTTATACGTGTATATTTATTTCGCGGAGCCAAACATCGCACACTGCGCCAGACAGCACGAAAGCTCTCCAGAGAGCTTTTGGTCATAACGTATAAAAAATGTATGACCATATAAATATTCTCTTGATAACTGGACCTCTTTAATGCAGCTGGACAAGATGTATTATTTTTCAGAAGCATGAGAACACACCCATAGCTTTGTTGAACTTGGTCAGCCGTAAACGTTTACTGTCGCTGTAAAGGATTCAACTAAACGTCGGTTTGGGTGGAGCCTTAAACATGTGGCTATAATTTCTTGAGTCTGGCTCATGCCAGAGATGCTTATAACAAATAATAATATAATAATATATCCATATAATAATATATCCATCCATCCATTTTCTAGACCGCTTGTCCTGGTGAGGGTCGCGGCGGCAGCAGTAGTGTAATTTTCATGACATAATTAATGTAATGTCTTTTTCACTATTAAATTATTAACCGTTATTATAGACTTCAGGACTGGAATAGCTACCACTTTGAATGACAATGAAACCTCATATCTCGTACTGTCTTAATACATCCTTGCAAACCTTACTTTACCTAGCAGTCTGATTAGCCTCACAGACAGAGGGGGATCTTTGCATGCGGTGTGCATTGTGCGCACTGCCTATCGTTGTTCACCGTGCTTCCAGGCAAACTGCAGCAAGATGCGGAGAGGCACGCGGACAACGTGAAGCGTCGAGACAAGCTGGTTCAGACTCTCGCGTCAGAGCTTGACCTCGATGGGTTTGGCAGCCTCCCGCTGTCCGACCGGCAGGTGTCCAGCTTCACGATTCTTGTACGAGAGAGGCTGGAGCGAGACAACAACAACATCAAGCGCCTGCTGGTAAATCGTCGACCAACGGCTTCCCTCATTGTCGAGAAGGCACATAAAGGGTGTCATGGGCTGCTGCTGCTGCGGGACGATTTTGTCAGTAGAGGGCAGTGCGGTAAAATCCGGCTATGATGACCGCTTTTACCAACTGCATGGTCAAATTGCCTTCACGCTGTAGGCAGTCTCTCACCCGGCAGTAGATTGACCAAACGGTTATACATTTACCGTACATGTCCTGTACGTATCGACATATTCCATGACTTGGCAGCAATTTAACACGCAGGGTTTTTTCTTTTTGGCTTTCACGACGCTTTACGCTAACCTGCTACGTTTTCCATTTGCCTCCTACAAACGCGCGTCGCGGCAGCACGACTTTGAGGAAAAGGAAAGCGAGAAGCAGCGTCAGATGGACGAGGCCAGGGAGCGCAAGACGGCGGCCGAGAGCTCGGTGCAGCTGAAGCGCGAGCTGCTGGATCGCAAGCGCACCGAGCTGGAGGGGACGCGTGCCGAGCTGGCTCGGCTGCAGAGCTCGGGAGACCGGCTGCAGGTCGTCGACAGCGAGCTGAGAGAAACGGTGAGTCACGGTCATTTCTTTTCCGTGAAATTTTCCAAGTTCTTCAAGCCATTTTCTTATGTTTAGCGGAGCAAGTGTTTGTACGAATATACACGCGAACGTTCGCACTTCGACTTATTGTATTTTATTCCTTCATAAGCGCGCATTTTATCTGCACAACACCGAAGCTTCATGTCTTATTACAGCTTTAATTCCCACTTATTGATTACCCTTTTGAAACCCAATCACTATTTCAGCTTTAACTTCCAACTTTTGCAACACCACTAACCCTCTTCCGCCTGTATCATGATGTCAGAAGAACATATTACACGCTTGAAACAAGATCACCTGTCGGTTCGGTATTTTGCTAGTTTAATTATTTTTTCAACCAAAGTTTTGTGCTCTTACTAGGCGATGCGGTATTTTCTCTGTGATTCCATGAATTCTTCTGCTTCTGCCTAGCATACATTTTACTCGCATTAGGTCTGACTTTCTGGTTCCTCTGTCTCCACTAATTTATGACCTGGGCCATCGCTACATTCACTGTACATCTCTTCCCATCCTTGCTCACCATTTCGAACCACCTCTTCATAGGCCTGCCTCTCCAACTCCACCCTGGGGAGCTTTTGAGAAACGGGAGGGAGTTGTGACACGATATTCGTAAGCCCTCAAAGTAATTTATCACCAATAAATCTCAATTGGCTACGAGCGTAGATATAAATTTTTCATCACGTTCCCCATGCTGAACGTGTCCCACTGTTTTGTACACACCGTGTCATATCGTACTTCAATCAGTGCCGTGCGAGTATCGATCACTTACCCTGCACGGTTGCTTTCCTACCTCCTTGCGACGTGCATTTCCGCTGCCAGGAGCACGAGCTGGAGGTGGCGGAGGGCTCGTCGCAGGTGGAGGGGCTGCGTTCCGAGCTGCAGCGGATGCAGCGCGAGCGAGCCGATTTCGACAGCCTCGTGCGCCGTCTCGACCACGAGATGAGCACGCTGAACCTGCACACGCAGGCCCGTACACAGCTCGACATGCACAACAAGGAAAAGGTAAGGCACGGTCTGGATCCCAGGAGTGTATTACCCTTATGCTTATCGGTGGGTTGCCACAAAAGGAAAAATCTATCAAGATTTTAAGTAGAGCGGTAAAGAACCTGTACAGGATTAAGCGGTTTCTGAAAATGGATGGATGGATGGTAATGAACCTTTGTGTCAGAGAATAGTGGACGGAAGCTGCTGTGACAGCAATACCGCTGAGATCCGTTCAAGTAAGCTCTTAGCCACCCTACTACAGAGAGTAGTGTTCGTTGCTTGAGAGTCACTGCAATATTTAATTGTCAGTGCTGGAATATAGCCAAAATGAATACAAAACCAAATTGAACACGATGGTTTTTTTTTGTTCCATATGTTCTTTTATTGTTGGTCAGGCTGAGACTCAACTCCCCACACTTGAGCGTCTGGTTTAATCAAAGGTGGCTGTGTACATTCTTACCCTGGATCTCAACGGTGCCAGCTCAGCACTCGTGACATCTGAGCCAACTGGCCGCCGTAACGCTAATGTTCTACTGGAACGCGTGTACGTTTTCCAGGCGGAAAAGGAAGAGCAGATCCGACGTATCCGTGCCCGGCACGACAGCACGCTGGTGACGTTCATAGGACACTTCCCCAGCAAGGGAGAGCTCGAGGACTGGCTGGACCGTCGTGGCCAGGAGAAGCGACAGCTGCATACCAAAATTCAGGGTCTCAAGTGAGTGGTTGTGTCTGTTTTTTCACTTGCACTTAGACTAGCGGTGGAGTTGTAAATGTTGTCAACCTTAGACGTGAATTTGGGCTGTTTTTGTTGGATTTTTTTATTCCCAAATGTTGTCCCGATTGTGCTGACTGTGTCATGTGTTGATATCATGGATCTATTAAGAATTCTGAGTGGTGCATCACCATGTGTTGAATAACCGTCCAGAGAAGAAGATATCATAAACCTGCTTCTGATTCAGTTCAAGTGACGTCTTATTCACACAAGGGAGCAGCACTGTGACGCTCATGCTGCTGCAAAGAACCATTCTCTTTGCATGACAGTCAGCCCCTATAGCTGAATGGGTTATTGGTGACTGGCTGCCAATCAACTCATAAAAGTTTAGAACCCTTTTTTATCATGGGCGGCTACCTGTGTTTGGCCTAACAATCTTAGCGATGCCAGCCAGACCCCTGAACCACCTGGCCACCTCTTGCTGATATTTTTTAAAGCAGTATTTACAAATGCTACATCTCGTGACTTTGACTGCGTGTGCCCTTTACCGCTGGACTTGCGATGCAAATCAAAAACTGCAGCAAGCAGCTGACATCAGCGGAACAGGACAAGTCTCACCTGACAACGGAGCTCCATCGCAAGGAGGAGCGACTCAAGGAGAACGAGGAGCAGCTGTTTGAGCTCTGCGGGGGTCGCGACCTCGAGAGCGAGCTGATGGGGCTGCAGGACCAGATTGAGCGCACCAACAAGCAACGAGGTGCGGTGATTGTATCTGCGAGCACTGCACAGTCTAATAATAATAATTTTACATTTATAACGCGCACATATTCATTCACTGTCGAAGGTACTCATTCGACAAGAGAACGGCTCAGAGGCGCGAGGAAAGCACAGAGAGGCGGAGGAGGCAGCCAGGCGGTTTGCCGGCGCCATATTGCCAAACATGGTCAATTAATTAATGAGTATTTTTTTAAGTTGTGGGAGGAAACCGGAGAGCTTGGAGGAAACTCACACAGAACAGGGGGAGAACACACAAACTCCACACAGAAAGGCGCCCAAGGCGGGGATCAAACCTGCTCGGGCAAGACCATTCTTTCTGTGAGGCGCAGATGTTACCGCTGCACCACTACTGAATTTAGGTTTGAAAGTGTGCTTCGCTCACAATTGAATCATAGTTAACGCTCGATTATTCGCGGTCACGTGTGTCCCATCTGCTCTGGCGTTCGTCACGGACATCCCCGCCTATCCCGTCCCTCGTTCTTCTCCACGCCGAACGTGTAGCGATGCTCGCGGGCGCCTCGGCCGTGTACTCCCAGTTCATCAGCCAGCTCACGGAGGAGTCCGGGCCCGATGATTTGCAGGGTGCGGGGGCAGTAGCAACAGGGGCCTGCGGCGGCACGGGTCAAGGGTCGCCGAGCTGCCCCGTGTGCCAGCGCACATTCCCGTCCGAGTCGGAACTGGCCGAAGTGGTGAGTGACCTGCAAGCCAAGCTACGGCTCGTGCCCGACAAGCTGCGGGCCACGGAGACCGAGCTGGCTCGCAAGCAGAAGCGGCGCGACCGCATGATCCAGCTCAAGCCCGTGCAGTGAGTGGCGTTGGGGTCGGGGTCGCAGTCTAGGGGACTTTGGTTACCGCAGCAATCGCAATTAGCCTTGGGGAATTTCGATAAGGATCACACAGGGGCTTGATCGAGCCTTGGTTGGTTGCTAAAGCCCCTTGTTATTTTTGTTGGACGAGATTTGGTTCATTGACATTAAACTCGTGCCTCTGTGTTGGGGTTTAATTAATGCTGGCTAAGTGCTATATGTGTTTGGATTGCATTGTGTCTTGGAAATAACATGTAGGTGTTGTGCAGGCTTTGCCGTCTATGCGTGCATGCACACACTCACAAACATCACGTGTTCCTTATCAACACTCTGTGTGATTAAGATTGGTGGTAGCACAGTAGATAAGGCACTGCGCTAAGAACCTAGTGACTTGAATTTTATTCCAGAACATGGGTACCATCAGCGCCGAGTGATATCTGAAACCGATCCTGCCCCCCACCCTCTTCACCAACCCACACCACCAGCGTGTGGACTATGGTCAAACAACCTGCTTGGAAATTACCCTTCAGAATAGTGGCCATTGCCTGAAATATATTCCTATACAGTGTTACATTATACACCAGTATTAACGACCAATGTGGTGCAATCATTCTTATTCATTTTAACATGGTGTTTTTTACCCAGGAAGGTCTTACTGTGTACACTTCTGATAAATAAGCATTGTAACATGTTTTTTGCAAAGACCTATGCGTTTATCCAATTTACCTGAAATGCACACGATGTTAAGATTTCTAAAACTAAGCAGGCTTGAGCCTGGATAGTGCTCCACCAGTTGGTCATGTCTTCCTCCTCCACCCCTTACAGGCAGAGAGTTGTGGAAACGAGCGAGAAGGAGCTCCCGGAGTTGCGCAACCGTCTGTCGAGCCTCAACCGGGAGATCCAACGGCTGAAGGTGGCTCTGGAGGAGGAGGAGACGGTTCAGGCCACTCTCGACTCTGAGGAGATCGCAGTCAAGAGCTGCCAGCAGGACGTGGCGCTCATGGACCGCTTCCAGACCGACCACAGGGAGCTGGAGAGGAAGGTGGCGCAGCAGATGGCGCGGCTGGCGGGCGTGGACGTGGGACGCACGCTGCAGGTGGTCGGGGACGAGAAGCAGGATGCTCAGCGCAAGCTCGACAACGGTGAGGAGTGGCCCTCGTTCATTCGTAATAATTATAATAACTACATTTATAACGCGCACAAGATGCTGCTGTGGTGTAATGGTTGGCACATGATGAGTTTCCCAAATACACCTGCCTCTCTTGACCCAGTAGTATAAACGGGTACACCACAGTCGATCGGTAGCTTGTGTATAGACAGTTAAAGTGTGGGTTCTCCCACCTCTTCCAATATGCATGGCTAGTGTGGAAGAGGCCAATTATCCTCCGTAGGGGATGTCTCGAACTCCCTTCTGCCAGCACCACATGGGCTGCATGTGTCCCCCTGCAGTGAATAACGCTTTGGAGCTGAAGCGACAGGAGCTGCAGACCGACATGGAACGCCTCAACAATCTTCGGTCGAGAGTCAACTCTGTGCGGGAAGAACGGCTCCGGCTGGTGGCCGACACGCAGCGCATCCAGACTCTGCGGTCGCTCGCTGCTGAGCTGGAGGCTGAAACGAGTGACCTCAGGAGGCAGATCCAGGTCATTTGGCGCCTGTGTTTGACACTGCAGGTCACGGTAGGGCGACGTAAATTCAATCAAGTTTTCACTCAAAGAACGATCCACTGAAGAGGCGGTTGATGGGCATCGCTCGCCACAGTCAATATGAAGGTCGCGTGTGGCGGGGTGAAGTGCGTGGGTGCTCCCGTATCTTCCAAGACGCCTAGTCAGCGTGGAAGAAAAGGTCCTATATTGGAGGGAGCTCTTAGAGTTGACACCTTTTTTTTTCCGGCAGTGCTGCGAGCAAACAATTGCAGATTGCACATTTACTACATTCGCTGACAAATTTGCGTTGTCTTCAAATTTTCCCATCCTCAAGTCATGTTCAATTGGCCGCTTAGCATCGTGACGGTCGTGGTGGCAGCATGCCGAGTAGAGCGGACCAGACCTCCCTTTCCCTAGCGACGGACTCCAGCTTCCCTTGGGGGATTCCCAGGTGTTCCCAGGACAGCCGAAAAACATTGTATTCAATTTGTATTGTGTTTAATATCTATTGTCTTACCGCGACCCTCACCAGGACAAGCGGTTTAGAAAATGGATGGATGGATGGATCTATTGTCTTAAATTTGTGTTGACTTTTATTTGTATTGCCTTTAATGAAGTTGTCTTAAATGCGTGTCATCTTAACATACTTAGGTGAATGTAGCTGCTCACTAACAGCTGCACCTATGTAATTAAATGTGCGTGTTCTCGTGTGGGTACAGGAGGCGCAGGAGCAGGTGCTGCCACTGGAGGCAACGCTCAGGAAGCTTCAGCAGGAAAAGTCAGAAATCACAGCGAGGAAAACTCGGGATCACAACCAGGCAGCGCGCCGGGTAATTGGCAGCAACTTCTATGTGTAAATACATCCGTTGTTGTTGGTTTAAACGGCCGGTATTCAGGTTGACCCGGGTTGGCTGGTTGCCCCCCAATAATGGGGGTATCGGAGAAGAATTTTAAGGTCGGATGGCCTTCCTGGCGCCAAACTCCTTTAGTCGGAGGGTCTTTGGAACCTCCATCCAGACCTGTTCACCAAGGGAGACCCTAACAGGAGTACTAGAATCCAGGTGACATAGCTCTGGGGTTCATTGGAACACAAACCATCCTCCATGATAAGGTTACCGTCCATAGGGGGCTGCGCAGACATTTGTGTACAAACGTACAGACATTTGTCCGCAACACAAATGAAATGTATGGAAGTCAATTTAATAATACATCCAATGATGAATCTGAATTCTGTATAGCCCATATTTGTTTCCACCACCTAACACCAATTTTAAAAAGCTCGCCATGCTGCAGTGTTGGCTATGGCTGTATCTATAAATGTGTGTTTTCTAACGCAGTTTTTGACTCCACCAGATGAACGATTTGCAAGATAAAAGCAAAGACATAATAGCATCTATAAAAGAAGTGGACGCCTACATTAATTCTGGACGAGGCGAGCTTCAAAAGGTAAATTCGCACTATATATTACTTTATTTACATTGTGTGGCAGCTATTATGTCCATATGACTTCCCTTTTACGACTGTTTTAAGCGGCTTTACCACTTGTTAATTGCCTGGCTTGCGTTAACCCACGTGGCATGTAACGTGAACTGGAAAATGCAGCACACTGCATTGTGACCAATTCAGCCTCTGCAGTCACTCTCAATAGAGCATGAGCCTTTCGCGCCAACACAACGTGCGGGACTCATGACGTGCCGCGTGGACAGACTAAGGAGCTGGAGATGCAGGAGGTTGCGAGGGAGCTGAGTGGCGAGGAGGAGAAACAAGTACAGATCGGCCGTGAGATCAGCGGCATCCGGCAGGAAATTGACACGCAGAAGGTTCGTACACGCACGCGCAATCCACCTCCACAGAGCCCAATGCTCAACACAACCTCGCAGGACAACCTGAGCGCTCTTCGTCTTGAAAAATATGTGTCAGGGATGTACAAGGCAACCAACTTAGACGTAGGACTTCCTTCATTGTGTAAACCCCCATGAGACTGATGATGAGCTGAGTAGATTCCCATCTGGCGTTTAAAACTTACAACCTTAAGATTGAAAGTCAGGTACCTCCTAGAATACCGTCTGGCCGGATTGAGGGTTGGGTAATTGGGAGTCACTGTATGTGTTGTACTTTAATAGACAATGAGTAGGATGAGAATTGCTCTTAAAAGCTGCTCTGTCTGGATAGCCGTGGTGAGCGTTTCGCCTCTCCCCTTCGCTGCGTTTCGCCTCCCACGTTGGAGGCAGTTTCACGCGAAACATCACGAAGGAGAGAGGTGAAACGCTCGCCACGGCTATACCAAAACAGCAGCTCTTAAGAGCAGTTCTCACACATCGAGCAGTGAAAACTTACATCAGTACGGTGAGTAGTTGCAATTTCTTAGCGATGACCAGGCCATGCTCCTCTTCCCAGCTGAAGTTACCATCTTGCTTGTCCTGCCACAGATACGGGAGCGCTGCCTGCAAGACAACCTGACTCTGCGGCGGCGGCAGGAGGAGCTGGCAAACTTGAGCGATTCCATTTCTCGTCTGCTACAGAAGATGGGCAGCATGAACGTCATGCAGCTGAAAAGGTCGGTTTCAGCAGGAGATGTTAACCGAGTTTTTACGTTCATACTCATGATTCTTGTTGTGGTTCGAGCGGTAGCAGGGATAACCGTGCACTGCCCTGTGAACCCCGCTATCTAAGTTAGATTCCTGGCCATGGCTAGCAAAACTGGCGAGTGATATCTGAACTAGTCCTTGGCCTCCCCACTGCACCAAAGTGCACGAACCCAGTATGGTGAAAGATGGTTTAAATAATCTCAATGACCAGTATTACACTGTGAGGATGCCTTCACCTGTCAATGCGTTGATATAGGATATTCATATTAAAGCACCTTACAAGATGTTCATCTGTGTGCAAGTGAATAACAAGGCACATTGTCATGTCGGTCTGCATTTGTGACAATTTTCAATTGTAAAGTGATTGTAGCCCATGTCGGTGATCCGTGCTGTGTGCACAGCGAGCAGGACCGGCTGAAATCCAAGCTGGAGGAGCTGAATAACAAGCGGTGTCGCGCCGTGGGAAGGCAACAAGGCTTTCAGGATATGAAGTACACATTCGAAGTGCAGCTCAAGGACAAGCTGTATCGAGATGCTGCCAATGAATATGAGGAGAACGTAATCGTCATGAAAACGACCGAGCTTGCCTGCAAAGATCTGGATGTCTACTACAAGGCTCTGGACCAGTGTGAATGCCCTCCATCTCATTGATTTTAATTCATTGCTATGTTCTTGTTTCGTTGGTAATTGCTGCTCAGCTTTAGCGGGGCCATATGCAGCGTGTTGTTATTTGTGTTCAAGTGTGTGTGTGCCGTGAATTCCCACCGTACGTTTTAATTGTGTTGTTTGTCGTGTAATGCTCATTTGATCGTGACTTTTGTTCGTTTCTCTCCCATTAAGGGCTATAATGAAATTTCACAGCATGAAGATGGACGAGATTAACCAGATTATCCGTGACCTATGGAGGAACACTTACAGGAGTCAAGGTAAGTTCAAACACAGATGCAACTTGTACATGCAGGCATTCATACCGTTATTTTAACGCCAGTTATCACGTAACAAATTGAAGATGCTGTATGTTTCGTAAAGTGAACATTTAACCTGTGACTATGTCCATGCTAATGTGTTTGAGCCGCTGAACACACACCTGCATTGGGTGGCAATGTGGTTTGAAACCCACCCGTGGCCAATGTTAGTGGTGAGTGACATTTGAACCAGTCTTGATCTTGGGACCTCCTCTTAAGTAATCCAGATGAACACTAAAACATGGGGAGGGCTTCATCCAGCAATGGATTGACAAAAAGGCCATACAATACTCTGTGAACCGAGGTAAATGTAAAGAGAGGACTCGCGTCCACTTCTGTGTCACGCTGGAGCGTAGACATCGAATACATCGAGATCCGATCGGACACCGACGAGAGTGCGTCGGCCTCCGACAAACGGCGCGTCTACAACTACCGCGTGGTGATGATGAAAGGGGACACGCCTCTGGACATGCGAGGCCGCTGCAGTGCTGGACAAAAGGTCTGAAAATCCTAATGTTTGTTATTCTTTTCCTTCTTAATCCTGCACGGAACATTTGGCTTACTGCCTCAACAACACTGACAGGCCAACTGTCTCCGGTTATCCAATATTCCAATCTGTTTATGGGAATGTGATTCTCAGTTCCAGGTGTAATAAAGCCAATTTTCCTTGGGACGTCCCCTAGACCAGGGGTGAGGAGTCTTCAGCCTGTGACTAAATTTAACAAGGCCTGCAGCCACAGGAGGATTTTCACTTTAGATTGGACTACAAACAATATTTATATTTTTTTTATCTGGGAATCATAGTTGCACTAATTGGATACTAGAGGAGAATGTTTCCAAACACCGCACTTCTGGTTTCAGTTCGCTCAGTAACTCCTGTCACTTCAAGAGGATCGTTCAGTGACAGAAGTGACTGATGTGTGATAATGTGTGGCCCGCCAAAGGAATTTTAAAGAGGCCCTCACTAAAGAAAAGTCTTCCAAACTTTGCTCTAAACCATGTTCCATTGATGTTGCTATACAAGAGCATGTTGGGATATGTTTCTGGAGAACACTTTGCAGATCACAAAATTATCAGTGTCATGTGTCCACTCACTGCAGTTTATGCCTGTAAATTGAGCAATGTAAAGTATCAAGACTTCTTTGTCCGTCGCTTTCTGTCTTGCTTTCCCAGGTGCTGGCGTCGCTGATTATCCGGCTGGCATTGGCAGAAACGTTTTGTCTCAACTGTGGCATCTTGGCTTTGGACGAACCGACCACCAACTTGGACCGAGAGAACATCGAGAGCTTGGCACATGCGCTCGTAGAGTAAGAATGCATTCATGGCTTCTGAGTTTACTTGCTTAAACAAAGGATGCTGGACTCAAAATATATTATATTTGTATGTGGAGAGACAGAACGGAGTTTTCATTTTATATATGTCTGCCCCTAATGTTCCACAACAATGTGTAGTGAGTTTGTATTCCATCAGAATGTCGGATGTGGTGATTGATTGTCAAAGTTCGTGCAAGACTTAAACACCTTCATTTTACTATTTAATTGTTCTGTTTTTAAACTCAACATGAGCTTTTCAACTTTTAGAGTGCTTACACGTGTGAATTCCTCAGTAACATTGAGTCTCGGGGATTTAAAAGTGCTGTAAAGCATTAAGTGGGAGCTAGTTTCATGCAACCCACGTGTAGCAGGTGCCCTTAGAGGACACTGGCATCCCACCCCCGTCTGTGATGTCCTCTCCCACTCCAGATTTTCACAGCTTGAACTCTAATTACAGCCTTATCTTCTGACATGATCACTTACCACCACTTCATCCTATGCTTTATCACCATGTGAAATCATTGAACCATTTCCAACAGAGACCTAAATGCCAGGTCACTTACGGAGAATATAAAGCAAGCGGCTTCCGCATGTTTGAGCACCTACTACATTCTCGCAGCGCCTGCAACACATCACATGCACGTGTAAAATGCAGCTATTTATATAACTTGTGTTAATGAGCACATTCTGTAGGTGAAGTTTTAGGTGACATAACTCAGGCTCAAGGGGAGGCTGCTGTCAGGTGGATTTGTAACCCTGAATCCCAAATCTGAAAATGGTCAGGAGCTAAATTTTAAATACTGCACCATAACAGCAGTCCTCGTGCAGTTTCACAAGCAGCAGTTATGAATTTGCATCACGTTCTCACCAATATGGATTTTATGCATTTAGTTATTTATGGCAGATTACAAATAGGCAAGTTAAGGCTGTAACTGGTTTCAGTGACGTTAATGCTAACGGTAAAATGACATTTAATAATTAACAGTGCAGGACCAAAGTGTACATGTTTATGGTTTTTGTTTACAAGAATTGTGCTTTAAAGATTTTTCTTGCTCATTTTGTACATTATATAATGTTTTTCCAGTGTATCCCAGATTACATTCATCGACTTTTGTCCAAGGACTTTTCTTTTGAAGGATGCCAATCTGGTTCTAAGTACATCGTTCTGATTTTCAGAACATAGTATGCACTGTCAGCACATTGTTAATGTTAGAAAATAAACTTAAACGTGAATTTACTAGTGAGTGTGATCAAACTTCCTCTTGGAATGGTTGTTTTAGACAAGCATAATCTGGTTTCTAAGCTCCTGCAACATTCCCATTTGAACAGTGACGAGGTATCAGCGTTTGTTGCTTTACGACGATAAGATAATGACAAGCTGCAATAGAATGCGCTTTTCAGATTACTTGTGAAAGGTAGCAATAATAGTAGAATGACTATACTTGCTTGACAGGGATGACTCGGAAATTCGTGTGGTAAATTAGTGATCTACTTTTGGGGTGTCTGTTTTGTAGGATCATACAGAGCCGCTCAAAACAGCGGAACTTCCAGCTGCTGGTAATCACTCACGATGAGGACTTTGTGGAGCTACTTGGCCGCTCCGAATACGTGGACGACTTCTACCGAATACGCAAGAACAACGAGCAGTGCTCCGAAATCGTCAAAAGCAGCATCAGCTCCCTGCAGCCATGCAGCTCCTAGATCTTAAACTCTAGATTATCAGTCCTTAGCATGTGGGCCTACTAAGAGGCCTGGAAATATATGCTAAGGAAGAGCATATGGCATTTAAAGTATGGGCTTTAGTGTGAAATGTATCACGATTTGCTTAAAGGATACTAAAGTGTTGTTAGTTGTTTTATAATTCCATGCACCTCAGGTTAACTTTCACAATGACTAGGGTTCTGGTTATCCACAGTTCAGAGCGAAATAGTGAAGTTTAAGGTACCACAGTGTGTAAGCTCGAATCACTGGTAACCGTTGGGTTTTATTTTGCCAACGATCCATTAATACTGTACATGGAACCCGTATGCCATAAATGCCATTGCATGGACAGAGGGCGGTGCATCTTGTAAGAGCTTCTGCGTACTATGCACCCAGTTTGTGACTTTAAACACACCCTTAAAATATTTACGGACACGAGAGACTTCAATTGTCACAAATTGTTACGTTTTGTTGCTAATTCACATATTTCCTCCTTCTAAACTCTAAAGCAGGGGTGTCCAAACTACGGCCCGCGGGCAAACTGTGGCCCGCCATCCATTTTTAATTGGCACGTATCAAAGTCTAAAAATATAATGGTCTATGGACCACACATAATATTTGCGCTTAACTGTATTGTGAGTGGCCTAGTCCTTCGTATATTTTTCTGTATGTGGCCCTCAGGAAAAAAAGTTTGGACACCCCTGCTCTAAAGGATGCCATTTTGAAGGCTGGTTTAATCCCAAAGTCCACATTATCGCTTGTTTATAACATATATTTGCACCTGATAGTGTTGTGATGCTTATAGACTTTTCCAAGGGATGGTACTTTAGACCATAATATAAATGGGCAGCATTGAAGGTCTCACGTTTATACACAATGTTGAGTAGTTTGTTGATAGTGTTCCCTCTTGATCGTTGATTTATGTTGGTGTTTCTTTCACCTTAAACACTTTTTGAAAAAAATCTGAATGTTCCATCAATGTTTCAGCTGTTTGCCAAATGTCATCAAAATAATAAAGTGTTTCTTGTCCACGTATAAGTACATATTTCAGTTTATTGAAAATGAGTTTGCTAGTACGTTCCAAAGGACTTGCTATAGTACACCATTTCGTACCAAAAACATGATTATTTGTCTTCTCTGTTCACAGCTGGAATCTTTGATGATACAGTTGTTTCATAATGTTCACGTAACTCCAAGTCACCTTTTGGACATGCTTCCTAAAAATGATACACGTGGACCATTTCTGTGACAGTTTTAAACTATGCTCATGTGAGCCCGATGATTATTGAAATGTAACGTTGAACTCCCATGTCACTAAACAGTTTGGGATTGTATGACTTACAGTTTACATGTACAGCCGTAAGTCAATGCACTTCTGGATGAGGGACTTCACGTGCCATGCAAGTTTTGGTAATTATCCGACTATACTTTTGCAGGCCACCAGTCAGGGCGAGTTGTTGATAACAAATGTGGGAGCATGTAAGTACCGTACAATTGATTTGTCTACACTGCTCTCTGCTGCCCATAATATCACCACAGCCTCTAATACCTGTTATGCGTTGTGGTCAAACATCCAAGTACTTTATCGAACCTCACCCCCTGCTTAGCTTCTGAAATCTGATAATATCAGGTGCATTCTGGGTGATTTGGTCTTGTGTACATGCACACTATGCTTGGTGCCCAAGGGTGTGTAAAGCATCCGACTAATTGTCAATGTGCAAAATAAAGTTTATTAACGCTAATACGTTTAAAAATAGACATACCTAAATACTGTACAGTGTTTATAAACCGATCAAACATTGTTTTTTATACTTGCAGGGACTTAGTTTAACAAGTCGGTAACCCTACTCCCTAATGTGATATTTATGTGAAGTCATTGAAATGAACATGATCTTGATTACAACATATTAATTTTAATAGATTATACTCACTGCACTTGGAGCACAATTCGTAATGAAAGTAATCTAAGCTTTAAAAATTTAAATACAATGACTTATGTACATTTCGCTTTTTATGTAGGGGTCGCAAATCACAGGTATTAAAATACATTTCTCATGTTTGTACAGCCCTACTTTGGCAAGTGTAGTGTACACAGGTGTGTAATGGACTACACCTGTTGATTCTATATTTCCATTGAAGATGCAATAATAAAGGGAAGTGTGATCAGTATAATACAGCTCTGACATGTAATGCAACAGTTGCTTGAACGGTAACAGGCAACTGAATATTATAAATTACAGCCTGCTGCTCCCACAATGAAGAAAACTGGGTGTCCTAGGGTTTAAATGCAAGCATTTTACTTGTCTCGGGTTGGATTCAGCAGTTAGTCTGCAAGCATGGCATTAGCATTGCTGCCTTACGTTGTTGGTGTTTTCATCCAATTAAATCGAGACGACTAAATGGAGAATTGAGTGGCGATAGCACTGCAGTGATTCCAATTCGATTGTAATTATTCGATCTTCCTGGAGGTTTCACAATGCATACAAATAGAACGTTAGCTGCCTGCATCGTCGCATACACGATTCCCAACTAAATTGGCTCCGGGGAATTCTTTAATAAAACAGCTGGCAAAGGACATGTGTTGCCGCTTTTGATGGTTAACGGCCTCTAGATTTAACACTAAGGCCATCGTGACCAATGTTATTGATATACTATGGGCCTCTGCAGGTACTGACCACTGGCAAACCTGCCCAGAATTGCTCTTACGAATGGAAGCGTCGACAGCACTCCTGACATTGAACTCTAATGGACATGAGCTGCTTTGTTAATAAATAATAAATACTGTGTGTCACCTAAGCTATCACATATTCCAGGATCACCGGCAAGGATTCCCTTCAAACGTGCGCGGTGGTGACGGTCAGCCGACATCACGTGGAATATTCCACCACGATGTACAGTCGCGTAGGGATCAACTGTGCAGGCGACGCAATTGCACCAGGGCCCATCGGCTTAAAGTACCCAGACATGGGGCCACGAATTGGACAGGAAGCGTCCCCAATTTATGCCATCCACGCTGGGCCGCTATCAACCACGCCACGCCACTCCGTCACCAACGAAGCACAGCGGTCTCCTTTTTGGGGCAGCTCCCCCGTGGGAGCGCTCACTCGGTGCACTCCGTGCAGCGCTGCAGACCGATCTCGTTGCAGGACGTGCAGCGCAACGCGCGAGGCCGCTCCCCGAAGTTGGTTCTCACGGACGACACCTTGCTGCCTCGGCACGCCGTGCAGGGCACGAAACGGTAGCCGCCGCAGTGCGTGCACTTGCGTGGCGCCGTATTCCTCTGCGAGGGGGCCAGGGACGGTCAGAGGGAGGGTGGGTGGACACTCGTGAGGGCAGCGTTGTGGATACAGATGAAGTTTGAATCTCACCGTTTCTGGATATTGAGTTTTGGACTGTTCGGTCCACTTTCTCGTACGTCCGGATTTGAATGTGTTACGTTTTGATTCCATTTGTTGTTTGTGCACGAAATTACATCATGTAAAATATTAATAATTCAGTTGTATTGCATAGACCTCAATCAGTAGAGCAGTGCGAGCATTTTTATACACTCTTTGGTCATCAAAACGATGGAATTTAATGGCACTTATATGGTGGATAAAGTGCAGAAACGATGCCATGGAAGTGATGTCACTGTGACATCGCATTTTCGGATCATCCAAAGTTTCATATGCAGCCCAGGTTTGTTTGATTTTTCAAATTAACCTAGAAATCGGGAACAAATTGGGATTTGGGAAAGGGGAAAAATAGACGGGGTACAGCAGCATCATGTTGCACAAAGGAAGCAGACGCGTGGAATAATTTGGCAAGGAGTGATTGGGCGCAATGCCAGGAGGCATTGGATGTTGGAAAGGAGGGTATTGGCAGGAAACAGGAATTGTAGCAACTGAACAGGACTCAAAGTTGAAGTTAAAAAAGACGAAAGGAGAGAGCCAGGGAAGGATATGGAACTGTGGTAGTAAGATGCACACAGGATAATTTTAGAATGGACACTGAAGAAGTGTGTCTTCAGTTTATGAACACCATTTGACATTTTTTACTTGTCTTAAACCAGCTCTCAGATTTTCAGCTTGCACTGTTATTAACCCTAATGTCCATTTTTACGTAGTGATTAAACTATCGCCTGTCTCTTGAAATACGTATTTAATTGGCTTCATAGATGCTGCTAAAACTGCCGTGTGAACAATATATGATAGTACATACAGATATCTGCAGTTTTTAGGAAGGAGCAGTGGCCATGTGGCGCTTCGATCGCGGTGCTGAACCTGGTGACTATAGCTGAGGTCAAGGCTAACATCAGTGGCGGCTGCTATCTGAATCGGTGATCATGCCCTCTTCACCAAATCACATTGACTGGTATGGTGAAGTACGCTCAAATAACTTCCATAACCAAAATGGTGTTGGGAGGCCATCCTCGAGCAGTAGATTGATGCTGGGTTGTACATTATTATTTAAAGTACTGTATCTATTCTATATACTAGTTGAGAACCTGCTGCTCTGAAATGGCAAATAAGAGAAAGATGTAATTTTGATACTGACATAATCTGCCTCTTTACATGATAAATGGTTTAATATTCTCTAGGATATCAAGTATATTCTGGCTCAAGAATTGCATTAACAGGAGCACAAATTGAAAAGTTAGAGCGTTTTAAAATGAACCGTTAGACTTCTGTATTCGTTACGCCCACCTCTTTAGTTTCACTATCTCCTGTTATCGTTATTGTGTTTTTCGAAATTCTCCTACTTTTTCAATCTAAAGCAATGTTTATTTGTTACTTGAAAATATCATGTAGCCAGTTACTGAGCTGGCTGACTGGCAATGGCGTCCAGCCACTAACAAAAGATTGATTGTTGTGGTGGAAAGGACCCCAGCCATGAAACTCGAGGCTATATCATGCTACCTTTAATAGTCGTATAATTATAGCCTGAACATACCCTAGAACCACAAATACTAATACAATTTATAACGCGCGCACATTCCACACCTGGTCATGGATGAGACATGGAACTAAAGGTGCTGGAAATCGCAGAGAGGAGGGCAGTCAGCCAGGCGGTCAGCCGACGGCAACCCGCCAAGCACTGTGTTGCATATATTATGATGTTTTTGGCCAATTAATTAATTAGTGTCTTTTAGTTGTGGGGAGGAAAACTGGGAACTCGGAGGACACCCACGCAGAACAGGGGGAGAACACACACACACTCCACATAGAAAGGTGCCCGAGGTGGGAGTCAAACTTCCTCGGGTAGGACTTCCTTTCTGTGAGGCGCAGAAGTTACCACTGTGCCAACCTGCACACTATATTCATATTACAATCGAGCTTAGAATATGACACTACAATGAATATGCTAAGCACACAATTCAACATTGTTTCCACCACAAACTGAAACATTACAACCATGCAAACAAGTTTGATGATTATACCAAACATCTGATAGCGATCCGTGCGTGTAAACAGATCGTGTTATCCTGACACATTGGTAATATACAGTTGTGTATCACATATCTTGACCCCGGGAAAAAAAAACTGTTTCCGCGTGTGTGTGCTCATTAATCTTGATTGTTAATTTAAAATGTTCGTCCGTATTTTGACCGTGATGATTAATCTTTTTCCGTAGATGAATCAAGAGTAAAATAAATAAATGATCGTATTTGATTCGTTTTCACTACAAATCAATCATGGCACAGTGACAAAAAAGGCATTACATGAGCAGAAATAATATGCAGCATATTGTTCTGACACGTGAAGCGAGAGGCAATAACAAATTGAATTGAGCATGGCTGTAATTGTTACCTTAAATTGCCTTAAGAATGCCCGAAGCTCTCCTGATTCATTCATAGCCATAAGCCTGTCGGCGCCCTGTGTGTAGGTGTGCAAAAGACAGTGACTTCTCAGAAATGGCTTCTTCCTCTTTCACTGCAAATTTGGATCATAGAGATTAGGAGTGCACAGGTTGATCAAATGTTTGGTATATTTGGTAATTATATTTGCTCTTCATTGACACGGCATTCACAACACATGCGTAAAAACGATGCACGAGCACAGCAAGATGTCCGCAAGCGCTACCGACGCTCTCCACCTCTGAGAAAAAACAATACATGTGAAATATAGCATGTATACATTCCCACATGGATCGTGTATGTCAACTCATTGTGGGTGCTGTTTACGGTGATGCAAACGGCTTAATGTTCCGTTTTATGGCCTGCGGTCAAACGTGCCTTCATTTATTTAACGGTCAAAATTAATTCCTCTCTTTCTAGACATGTAAATATTATTATTGAAATAGTCCACTGATATCTGACAGTGGTTATGACATGCACCCTGAGCTTGGTAACCTGAATTTGCCTCCTGGCCACAGCTAACATCAGTCGTGCATGATATTTGAACCAGTCCTTCATCTCCCTCTTTCAAAAAACACGCATTACAAAAACAACGTGCGGAGACCCTTTGCGTAGCAGTATATTGACAAAGCATTGTCACGTAATTTCATTTAACTGTTACGAGTTAAGAAAAGGCCTAACTCAAATGGTTTGGCATGTTAACAAGTTGCCAAACGAATGTTGTTATTTAGATGCTTATTAACGTGTTTATAAGTAGGAAATTATGTTTTGTGACAAGAATGATTGACCTTAAATAAAACAACCTCAAATTAGATGACTGAACGAATAAAAACTTAAAATGCTCATTAAAGCCACTTAATTTCCCCATCCACGGACTCACCTACCCTACACCTGTCATTAAACCTATGGGTGGTGCCAAGCACGGTTAACTCAACTCAGAGACTTCGTTGTTAACACGGCTAATAATTAATCGTTCAGCCCTGCAGGTTTTCGCAACTGTGTGAAAACCTGCGGCTGTTGCACCGCACATAATTCGGCATGACGACCAACGCCCCTCAGCCCGTGGAGTGCAGCGTCGGACATCGGAGCGAACAGCACACACACACACAGCACAACCACAGTCCCTTGCTGCAAACAAGCGACCGAGGGAAAGCACACGCACGAGCACGTGCTTACCCCGAAGTAGTCGCCGTTGATGAATATCGCCGGCAACTCGAGGGGGGTGCCGTGCACCTGAGGGTCGCGGGACGGCGGCGCCAACTGCAGCTCGGTCCGGCACACGTCCTCGGGCTCGGGCGGGCTGCGCCACCCCGACGGCCCCGCCGCCCTCCTCGCGCCGTCGGGCTCGGCGCGGTCGGCGTCGCCGGCCCGGCGGTGCGGGTCGTGCCGGAGGCCCTGCGCCGCTCGCTGCGCCGCCTGGGCGACGCTCACGCCGTTGGAACGCTGGTGGTGGTGGCCGCCGGGCGACGGCGGCGGCTGCGGGTGGCGCGTGCGGAGGTCGCGCACGTACTCGGCGTGCAGCGCCACGTCGCGGTCCTCGAAGTGGACGCGGTGCGTGTGCAGGATGCGGCGCGCGTGCTCGCAGCGCTCGAACGTCGAGCGCACGACGCGCACGCTCGTCGTGTAGATCACGAGCTTGCCCATCTCGAGCGGGCGCGGCGCCTGCGGGGCGGGAGGCGGTTGCGGAACGATGGGAATCGAGCGTCAATTGTCGTCGTCGTTGTCGTCAGCGACAGCGGCGGCAGCAGCAGCAGCAGCTTGTGAAATCCACCTTAGATAAGTAGTGCAGTTCAATTCCAGCAAGACAGATTGCTACCGTGCTGCTTGGCCGTTCTTTATGATTTCAACATCGTCAGCCGTGATCGATCCGCTGCTGGAGGTAGGCCTCCCCAAGCCGTCACCACTACCATCTCTTAAAATCACACTGAATGTGGATAATCACATCGCAGGATTTACTCAAGTGCCCTGTAGCTGTTTTACATGGATTTAAATTTACCATGAGATGGAATGTTAGCCTCATGTGGCTCAGAAAGTAAGAGTTGTGTAATGACGATTACATTTCTCTTGAAGATTACATCTACGATGAGAAAAGATCACTATTTTTCATTCAGTACAAAGCTGAGTGTACCACACTTTCCAAAGTAGGGCTGTACCAAAGTGAGGAATAAATAAATTAAAATAATTACGTTATAAATTGCACTCACACTCCACGAAGGAAATACTAACGGTCATGTTAGGTGCGTTAGACAAGATGATCCACGTCTTTTGGCAAAGTAATTCGCAGTGACATTGGAAGATGTACTCAGAACATTGGATTGGAAAATTTCGAAATAAAACCATATCTTCTTTAGTGTAATAAAATGAGAATCACAATTTTAAAATCATCAATTAAAATAACTTTGTTTATCCACAAAAACCTTCCCTGTTAGATTGTTTCCATAAAGGCCCTGATATGTTCGATGTTGGGGCCAATCTAAGTACTTCCTATGAGTTATGAGAAAATACAACTAGAAACTTAGAAAAAACAATCATTGCCTCCAAATATTACCGCACAAAACTATATTATACATGTCACTCAGCCTCAATCTCATCACCGTCATTCATTTCTGACTGAATATTGTCCAAGGTGCTGGCAGACGGGCAGCTGGCACGCGACTGGTGTCCACATCCAATACGACAGCTGCGGGCGGCTGTGCCGGATTCTGAAATATTTTCCGGAGTTCAGTTTGCCGGACGATTCCGGCCGAATGGTAAGCCCCGATCACCACCATGATCATTAACCATCGACCAACATCACCACCACCACCACCACCGACCAATCAATCAATGATCACAAACATCGACCATCGTTTTGGCTATCGCCCGCCGCGTGCCGTCGCTCACGCCGCCGTGCGTCTTGCTCGCGCGTCGTCTCGCTTACGGATGGGTGCGTGTCGGCCAAGCCCCCGAAGTGCGCCTGAGCCGCGGACACTTTGTGCCGCACGCCCCGCACTGTGCCGTTCTTGCTCAGGATGTCGGAGCGACGGAAGCACGGCGTGTTGCGAGCCAAGCTGCTCAGGATTAGGTCCGCATCTTCGCTAGGGTCTTGCTGCTGCTGCTGCTCTTCCTTGGTGGGGAGGCAGTCCTGGTAGCCGTGTTGCACCGGTTCGGCGGATTTCCCCGGTGGCCCGCTCTCTCCGAGGTCCCTCGCTGCGGCGTTGCGAGGCTCCACCTTGCCGTTGCATTCCTCGTACACCTGACCAAAGATCGGTTTCGCAAGCGGTCGGTTTTCCACCTCACACGAAAGCCACGAGTTTATGGGATGGAAGAAATATACCGATATAGTGGCGGAAACATTTATTTAGTTGATGTCACCAGAGCCCATGCTACTCATGATATCCGTATCATCTAAAGCGAGGAATAGAAGTATGGGTTTTTTTATGTACTATTCAAAAACCACAAATAGCTTTTATATTTGTGACCCTCGGGTGAAAGGCGCTATATAAAATGCTATGATTATTATTATATGTGTTCGTGTAGCTCACAGCCTTGCACGCGGTACCCTATCGTCAAGGAACCCACCCCTGTGGTCACAGATTACACAGTTCGCGAACTGGTGTCGTTGCAAAATTGGAAACTGTCGACTGTTAATTAAAGACGAGACATGTATACCACTACTCTCCTCGCCTGGCTGAGACCATTGAGGACAGAACCGTCCAGCCTTCATGCAGCTAAGATACTAGCACAATGTGGAAAGACATTTTAACGTAAATTGGGTCATTACTGTTAACAATGAATCGCTATGTGTATGGCTGTAGCTGATATGCTGTGATATGTTTGTCCACTGTAAACACATTCAGGACTGTATGCACACACACATAAAGCCTAAGAGTCAGTCATGTAAATGTGTGCATTATACATTGTATTATAATTATTTTTTAAAGCATATACACAATCACATCGTGTATTTACAGAAACACATTAAGTACTAAATTTGGCATTAGCTTGAAAGCGATGCTATTGAAATACATCTTGATAATCTGTATTAAATGTTCATCTTTTAAGCAAGATTAACATTGATGTCTTTAGTTACATTCATTCATTCATTGTCAGAAACCGCGTAAACCTGTATAGGGTTGTGGTGAGCCGGAGCGAATCCCGGCAGAAACACGGCGCAAGGCAGGGGTATACCCAGAATAGGACGCCAGTCCATCACAGGGCACTGGGGGCAATTTAGTCGCCTTTAGTTACATTCACATATATTTTGTATTTCCTTATTTGCTTTTTTACAATCGCCTCTTTTCAAATACGTTTTAAGTTTAACTAAGCACTCAATGATCGATAGTCGAATGTACAATGTACATATGGGTGGAAGCGGGGGCTAGCGCACTGTGATGAGCCCAGCGACTTGAGCTCGATTCCAGATCATGGCTAACATCGGTGGTACCTGTCATCCGAACACATTCTAGGCGTCCTCACCCTCCACCATGAAGCCCACACTGGATCATTGCGCTTCGAACAACATCCAAAGCCGACTGGGCATGAGGGGCCATGTATCAAAACATGGGTTGACGAAAGAACTTTTAAGATTTCGTTTGGACAACAACAAAAACGCACACATCCACATGGACAATCTTACCTGTTGGAGCACTCGCCCGCTGTGGGATGAGGAGACACGAAATCGCACCCGGCCGGAGGGCTGGCCCACCTGGCCCTGCCGGCCCACCTGCACAGGCTTTTCACCCATGGCCACACGCAGAGAGGCAAACGGCAATTGGGCAAAAAGATGAAGGGCGAGAATCGGTTGCTGCTGACGGTGGACTTTAATGTGGACGATAGGTCGCTCTTTGTCAAGGGACCCCTGGGTGGCTACGGTTACGGCCAATTCTATATAGGAGCAGGGACACCTGAGACGTTTGGAGCTCGTGTCAATAATGCATGAGCGTGTCATTGCGCCAGGGAAGGGCATTTATATACACGTCACGCATGCAAGTTACCAGCCGCCCCACTTATTACACACGCATATGTAGATAAGCACCTGCCCCAAAATACCAGCCACTCATGTAAAAGCACCCTGGTCTCACATGAATTAAAGCAAATTCTTTCCTGGAGTTCTATATATAGATCAAGCACGTAGAGGTCACAGGTGCAAGGTGTCGTTCGTATATGTGTATTGCTTAGATTATTGCCCTAACCGTAAGGGCTACAAACTGTGGCCTTTAGACCCGTTTTGTGAAGGGCAATAAATTACATTTCTCTTTACTTGGGAGAAGTCTGGTCATCTTGTATCCATTTTTGATCTGGATTATTTCCTTCACTTAATTCAGATTGATTTACATTGTTGCTCTTTGTAGAAACACATCTATAAATAAGATGCAGTAGCATTTTCGTGCTGAGCTAAATACCTGGTTGCTTTGAGTCGTTACTTACACAAAGCTTTATCTGGGGCAGGTCACTGACTAAGAGATTAGAGCACTGAACTAACATTAGTTGAATTCCTGGGTTTGAATCCAGGCAGTTGCACAATGCCTAAAGAAACAAATCCTCATCCTATTACATGTTATTCTGCAATTAATATAGATACATTTTAGCTCTGAAAAGAAAACATCGGTTCAATAACATCTGCTTCTGTACCTGATTCTCTGGCATGAAGAGTTGCACCATTTGAATGGTGTCTGTATCATGATGCGACCCATAAAGCACAATCGAGGTTATATTAGGCTGCGATGGACTGGCGTCCCATCCTCGGTGTGCCCCTGCCTTGCGCCCTGTGTCTGCCGGGATAGGCTCCGACTCATCGCGACCCTGGACAGGATAAAGCGGTTTCTGAAAATGGATGGATTATATAGGGAAAATTGTAATTTAAAAGTCATATCAACCAAACGTGGCAGTCTACAGTAATGATGATAAAGCTAAACACGCAGATTTTTACCAGATGAAAAACAATACATTGACATGAACGTCTTGCATCTCTATTAATTTTTACACAGTATTAGTTCATCTTGATTGCATCACTCGTGGTCTCGTGACGCTGCAGTCCGTCCCGCTCCTGCTCATGAGCTGACCTCATCACTCCATCTCCACGGTGGTAATTCGATCTGGTGTATTCTCTCATTTGGCTGCCACTGTCAGCAGTCTTGTTCAACTGTGAAAATCCGTAGTTCATACCAATATCTGTACAGTGGTTCGTACCTATATACCATCGCTTCAAACTGTCACATGTAGTTTATACCAATATACGTTTCCTAAGTTGGACGGGGAGAGGAAGCCTGAGCCATTACTTTATGCCCTGTGTTACCTGCTGAAAATAATTTAGTCCCTCTTGGCTTATCAGAGGCGGAGCAAAATAAATCTTACCATCATCATCATCATTTTCAGAAACCGCTTAATCCTGTACAGGGTCGCGGTGAGCCGGAGCCCATCCCGGCAGACACAGGGCGCAAGGCATGGCTATACCAAGGACGGGACGCCAGTCCATCACAGGGCACCGGGGGCAATTTAGTCCGCAGGCCAATTAACCTATGCATGTTTTTGGACTGTGGGAGGAAACCGGAGCGCCCGGCGAAAACCCACGCGGACACGGGGAGAACATGCAAACTCCACACAGAAAGGCACCCCGAGCCGAGATTCGAACCCGGGACCTTCTTGCTGTGAGGCGGAAGCGCTACCCACTACGCCACCGTGCCGCCCACAAAACCGACAACAGTACATGATAAAATATCTGTAGGTACGTGCTGGCTGTATTATTAGCTGCTCGTCACTCGTCGTGGGTCAGCAGTGACTCACAGTCTACGGGTTTGTAAAGGGCCTCATATTTAGCGGATTACTGTCAGAAGCAATAAACACAGATGCCACATACTACACCTTCAACCCCATTACTACGTGGAGAAACTGTAACTGTTTTGTTTCTTAATTTACATGTTTCACTTTGTTTCGTTTCAGGCCAGCCATCACATCTGTAACACTAGATCATTGGACGATTACTGTTGATTCACAAAGATGTCCCCGTCCACCAAACTTCAAGTTCAGTTTGAGTCACCGAGATAACTGATATTTTGAACTCATGACAATGATTGCTAACCCGTTCAAACGTACACACAGCATAAATCAACGGATATTATTTTCAACTTGATAATATTTTCAACTTCTAGCCTGCGCAGTATTCATTCACTCTCGGAGAGAGAAATATTGACTGAGAGGTGCAAGAAACCACAAGCAGGAAGGTAGACACGCGGTGACCTGGCGCCAACAATAGCCCAAACTCTGCGGTCCTCTATATATGAATGTCTTATTGGCCAATTAATGAGTACTTACACGAGGGAAGAAGCTGGAAAGCCAGGGTATGGCACCTGGATCCACGAACGTTCATAGCCCCCAGCGCCGTGATTATTAAAGCATATTCCCATAAGTTGAGTAAATTCTCTGGTGCTGGCATGGCACCATGAACTAAAAAAATAAATTCAAATAGCAGTGTGCTGATTACTCTATATTCGTCTGTAAATTGATAGAATCCATCACGCTGAGTTAATTTCAACATAAAACCAATTTTAGGGTCCCGTGAACAATATTACAGTACACTGTATAAAGGTAGAATAGGATGTGGTAAATGTTTATTAGGTTTTTCAACAACGTTTATGGGGGTCAAGGTAGAAGCGTTCACGTCGCGATCCCTGTCAGGTAGTACTTGGTATTGC
>JAZEWU010000016.1:4343550-4373781 GCA_036362915.1 Geotria australis
ATCCTGGGTATAGCCATGCCTTGCGCCCTGTGTCTGCCAGGATAGGCTCCGGCTCACCGCAACCCTATGCAGGATTAAGCGGATTCTGACAATGATTATGATGATGAGCTTCAGTCACCTCAAGCTGAAAGAGAACTCCCTGCGGTCATCATTGCGAGAGGAGCGGCTCTTTAACCTGGCGCTGTTGTACATGGAGAGGGAATCGATTGACTCCGTCAATGTGGAGAAAGCAATCTCCAAGTTTTCAAAGGCAAAAGAAAGAAGAATTGACCTGCTGTAACTTTAATGAGCGGAATCAAAAAGATCAAATTAGAGAGGCGTTACAAAATAATTGAGACAACAACAAATATCTATATAAAATGTTAACAGTATGTGTGTCTAATTTTTTAAAAAAAGACAGTGGTGTCATCTTTGTCGTGAGTCAACACTATAATTTATTGGCCTATTTATTTACATATTTTATTGATGATTTTAAACAATCACACGCATGTTAACAGTTCAATGTTGAAGACAAGGGTTTCTGTTTAAAGCAATAAATGTTTGAGACCGTGAGCGAAATGATGAGATTAGACAAGAGGAGCCGTGATACAGCCTAGGCACGACCGTGCAAGACAAATCAAATATGGGGGGCCCCATCTGAGCGATAGCCGCCCTCCCCACCGAACTGATAATGTGTTTACGCAACTCGTACTCATAGTTATATGCGTGTCAAGTAAAAAAATAACACTGGATAAATGATTTAATCATATAATGACACACTTGTACAAAGGATGAATGGACATGAGCTAATTATGTTAATGCTACCTTACGTGCAACAGCAATGTTCGATTGACGTCTGAGTAAACAAATACACGAGGTATATACCATTTACAATACACCCAGAAAATGCCATGTATCTCATCAGGTGCCCAGTGAACATGGCCCAACGTTGGCATACGATTGCCAACATAATAACCATGCAATATGTAGTATCCAGCCATCCATTATCCTGTACAGGGTCGCGTTGAGCCGCAGCCTATCCCGGCAGACACAGGGCGCAAGGCAGGGCTATACCCAGGATAGAACGCCAGTCCATCCCAAGGGTAATAATAAACATCTATCTCCCTCCGTGTTTGTCTTAAAAGGAAGTGACGGCCATCTTAGGGGACGCTGGCAGATTTACACCGCTCTTAAGATTGCCAAGTTTCACGACCTTTTAGTATATTTGAAGCAGCCTTAATCATTTAATTAGTTTTGTTCCTTTGGTTTTTATTGTTTTTTTTCTTTCATTGTTGAGATGCCGTTCTCTTCGCGGCCCTTGTGCAGCGCTTTGTGACCCTGGGGTGAAAGGCGCTATATAAAACGCTATTATTATTATTGGCACATACTTTGGTGGCAAATGGGCCCAGGTTAGTAACAGCGTCCCCTTGTGGCCGCCACCTAGCAACCTACCAGCTCACATTCACATCACATACACATCTCACCCACAAAAGCCATAAGCGCATCCACACACAGGCAAAAAAAACCCCGCGTCGTCTCGTCCCTAGCATCCACCCTCCCGTGTTTAAATCTCAGGCATCTTTGCCTGTCCGCCGTCTCGCCTTAAGTCATCCATCTCCTGGCCGCCGCCAAGCACGGGTCGGCCCTCCGTCGGCGTTGGTCGCTGAGGTGCCCGGGCCCTCCTTCCTTCTTCGTTCGGGGCGGCGTGTGAGCGTCGAGGAAACGTCGCGGCGTTCCCGTCGCTATGCCGGGCCGCAGGGGAGGCCACGGAGGGGAGCCAGCCGGGGCACGATCCACTGCCGGTGAGATGAGGGACAGATTGCGGGGGGGCTGAGTGCGTGGGGAGTGGTGTGAGTGACGGGAGTGAGATGGAGGTACACGGAGTGATAGGGTTGGTGAGTGCGGTGAGTGACGGGGGTGGTCAGTGATAGTGATGGGGGGATGGTGAGTTGTGGTGAGTTACGGGTATTGTGCGTGACGAGGGTGGTGAGAGGGTTTGCTGGGTGTGATGTGTCCAGTATATGATACGCGGGGTGTGTTGTGTGCCATGTGTGATGTACGTGCGTCATGTGGTATGGTCTAAGGGCCTTCGACGAGCCTTCGACACTTCACGTGGCCTCAAGGTGCATATGGCCTGGCACGGGCGACGTGGTGACGTCACCGCCGCTTAGTGGCGAAGGACGGTTGTTGTTGTTGTTATGTTTAAGGGTATGAGGGATGTTATGGGTGTCATGTGGAATATGTGATGGGAAGGTTTGTGTGTGATGTGGTTCGTATGATACATCTTCTTCTTCTTTGCGATTCTTCGAAGCACTATGGTCAGCGTCTGGACATCGTTGTCCTTCAGCAAGGTAGAAGCGTTCACGTCGCGATCCCTGTCAGGTAGTACTTGGTATTGCCTGCGAATTCTACCAAACACTTCGAAGCCAAGCTGAAAGACAACGATGTCCAGAAGCTAGCCATCGTGCTTTGAAGAATCGCAAAGAAGAAGAAGCTCAGCCTCGAAGTGTATGGTAGAATTCGCAGGCAATACCAACGTATTACCTGACAGGGATCGCGACGTGAACGCTTCTACCTTGACCCCCATGATACATCTGATGGATGTGTACCCTTTATGGTATGTACTAATGTTGTTTTATAAGTACAGTAATACGTTATTTGTTGTGTTTAGTAGTGAATTATCTGTTGTTTGTTAATCATACGCATGCACACTATTGTGTAATGTATAATGCTTTACATACTGTACATGATTGTGTGCGTTTGACTAAATTGCTTTGTCAAAGAGGAGGCAGCGCAGGAAAAATATTGTTGGAGTGTACTATGCACTAATGTCTATGTTCCCCATCTTCAGTCCAAACTAACCAGTGCAGAGAGGCCTGCATCCAGCAGTGGACTGACAGAAGCCCTCTACATTTACATTACATGCAGTGTGTCCATGAATACCATGTGGGTTTAAAAATCATGTCTGGTCTTGTGTGTAATGTCATGTGTACACCGTGACATTAGTTTTGTATGTGATGTGTTAATGTCATGTGTTTGTACTGTATTGCTATACAGTATATGATTTGAATTATGTATTATCCCATGTACAGTACATGCGTATGCATTATGTATGCGTGTTTTTAGTGTATAAATAAACGACCGTACATGTACAGAGCATAATGTCTCGTGTGTATTGCATGGGCTATAATTGCATTTCTGTAATGCATTGTACAGTAACACATATGAGTGGTGTGTGGTGTCTCTGGTCTGTATTGTGCATGGAGTAATGTGTTTCTTGTATGTAGTATATATGTGTATGATGTCTGTGGCATGTTCGTTACACTGGGGCATCCAAGCACATCTTTCTGTTTGGAATTCACCTCTTGGTGTGTGTGTGTGTCCTGTATGCTTTCCGTGTATTGTTTATGCCACGTGTGTTTATTTCTGTATACCGGAGTGTATTATGCAAGTCTTGTGATAACTGCCACCCATGCCATATCTGCCCTCATTCAATAGTGATGAATTGCAGGAGTGACACTCAAAGCTTGAAAGTGTCAATTAGCTTGCAGGTCACGTCTAATGACGTAATATACTTCTAAAACTGTACTGCATATGCACACAGAACAGTAGGCATGGCAGGGCCTTTGTGTTGCACAATGCAAAGGTGACATGCTGAAAGCTTTAACGGTCATGACAGCGTCACCCACTCTAGGTGGGCCACCTATAAATGTATGAAACGTACAATTCACTTGTAATATGCTGCTGGACACAGTACAAGATATGACAATTTGAGGAATGTTGTGCCAGAGCCCTAACAGTTCATGAGGTCTGCCTTATTGCCCTAAATTGCACCGGACGTTAAAGATGTGGTTCGTTTGCGTGTAGATTATGGATAGTCAGTCCCTTTAACGCTGGCCAATTCCAAATCTGCAAGCTGCCATCTCTATTATCTGTATTTGTTTAACAGATGAGGTAATTTTATGGCTATTCATTGTCTAAAGGCCTCCAACGTTATTGACCTCACAAGGCATTGCTCTGATTAAAAAAAAATCATGCTAGAGCGGTGAGGCGATGGTTAGCGTACTCTGCTATACATCTGGGCGCCTAAGTTTGATTCCTTGCCATAGCTACCATCAGTAGTGAGTGATGTCTAAACCTGTCCTGGGCACCCCCCCTTCACCAATGCTTGCTGACTAGCGTGGTGAAGTATGGTCAAGCAACCTCTATGACTGACAAGGCATGGGGAGGCATTTTTCTGGTAATGGTTTTCAATAGAATTGTTAATCATAATTAGGGATCAAGGTAGAAGCGTTCACGTCGCGATCCCTGTCAAGTAATACTTGGTATTACCTGCAAATTCTACCAAACACTTCGAAGCCGAGGAGCTGAAAGACAACGATGTCCAGAAGCTCAACAGATGCCAGAAGCCACTCAGTCTGGAGCAAGAAGAGAGAGAGGCCAATGCCCGCCGCCTTTAAGGCCAGCACTGACTATTATATCTCTAAATATTGAAGGGCTGTCTGCGACTAAAGAGGAACTTGCTGCAATGGGAAACAACTGTCATACGACCATCACGCTTCGAAGAATCGAATTCGAGGCCATGGTGTGCCGGCGTTAGGGTCTAAATTTGCCACGTGCAAAAATGACCCACTAAATACTCATTTCTGATTAAGAGCTGTATAGTAAACATATTTTAATCATTGCCCTCGACAGACAAATGTACCAGGTCACTTGCAATTGAGACAATTCTGGTCTCTTGACTTCTCACGTGGTTAAACTGAGTAAAATTGAAACTTCGTGTACTGAATAGTACCGCACCTCTGAAAAATCTGGCCACGATTTATACTGTCGTGTTGAACTCCGCAACTGAAAACTGTAGTTTACATCTTCTTATAACCTTTACACTCAATTGAACGTATTAAATACTGTAACACTAAAGTAAACATTAACTCTATGTTATTGTACGTCTCTGCAGAGTGATGAATGCACTATAGTATTAAGCTATAAATCTGGCAACCTAACTTATATTCTCAGCCATGGTTAGTATCATTAGTGAGTGATATGCGAACCTGTCCTGGCTTGGTGTGTGACCCACGCTCACCAGCATGGTTACGTTTTGTCAAACAATTCCTATGGCCAACAAGGTGTGCGAGGACATCATCCAGCAGTGGATTGACAGGGCTGTAAATTATTATTATTATGACAGATTATAAGGACAGTTTCTTAAATCATGAATTGGCAAGTTTTTAGGCTGAGGTTGATGGTATTTGTTACCTGTTTTTCACACAGTTACTAGATGACAAACTGGTCCAGAAACTAGACTTTCTAGTCTACAACAAGTATGTTAGCAATTCTTAAAGGGTTTGACACATGCACACAGTTTTGTTTGGAGCTGGGAGGCTTTCTCAAATGGGTGTGTATGCGGCGTTCGAAGTAGCCACGTAGATGGTCAGTGCACATTGACGTGAAAGGTAGGTGAATCTGAGACGGTGTTACTTTGTTTAGTTTTTACTGTGTGTGTGTGCATAATGTGGTGTCTTGTCCAACAGAGGGAAGAATTGCCTTGATTGATTTTATTGTATTTTTTATTAGAACCCTTTAATGGGATTCTTTGCACAGTTGGTTATTACTTGTACTAGGGGTGGAACCTTCCGACTCATTATCTCGGCAGTTCAATTGCCCCGATATAGGGCCATGATTCAATTCAAAGATTGAATTTCTTTTTCATATTGTTGTCAATCGTATCAATCTTTAGTGGCTGTGTGGGTGACGTTAAATTATTTTACATTCAACCCATATGTGTAAAAACGTAGATTGATATGAAACACAATTCCATGAACGTAAGAATTGATATATAGTAAACCAATGAATTGATGCACATCCTTCCATCCCAAGTTATTACAGCGTATAAACGACTGCAAGCCCTTTTTGAGGCATTCAGGCCACTCAAAGCTGTGCATAAAAACAACATCCCGTGACATTAATTTGTACACGCATGATGAGTCTTTTTAACAATATTTCAGAATGGCCATAGTTGCAGTATCTGTGTAAATTATTCACCGGAATAGTTCACTATTTGTAAGTTTTATTTTCTCTGATCACTTAACATGTTCTCAGAGGAAAATTTGCTGCTAGAGTGCTCTCAAAACAACACTTAAAGGCATTCACGATGCTTCAGACCATTCATAAATTTAGTCGAGGGCAGTTGTACTTCTACATACAAGAAAAGTCGATTATATAAATGCAGCTGTCTGGGATCATTTTGAAATGTACCGACCAGCCGTGTGACCCGTAGGAAATATGATTCCATTTTTGCATTGCTTGTGCTGCATGTGGAAGTCAGTGTAGTGTGTGCACTGTAAAGTGAATAGCTTGTACTACAGTACATACTGTGTTTGACATAGAGGTCTTATGGTTTAGTTCCCTTGGGTATCTTTGCATCACATTTGTGTGTGCTCTATGCAGGTCATATATCAAAGGCTTCCTTGTGATGGACTGGCGTCCCATCCTGGGTATAGCCCTCCCTTGCACCCTGTGTCTGGCGGGATAGGCTCCGTCTCACCGCGACCCTGTACAGGATTAAGTGGGTTCTGACAACGAATTAATTAATGTAGAGTTGTGTTTGTTTTTCTGCTTTGATACTCACATTTCTGGTGGTTGTGTAATGCTGTGGTACTGTGGCACAGCAGTATGAAACTGGGGACCCTGGTCTAACTTCTGACAATGGGCCCACAACACACATTATTGGCACTTTTGTGAGGCCTTCATGCGGTCGTAGATTGACAATGGGGTGTAAATGAGTATTATTCATAACACTATTGATCCAGTCTTGTCACACAGGTGGTAAAGATTGTCCATTCTCCCAAAGGATGTGTGCTGTAATGCTTGAAAATCACACTCAGGTTTTGTAAAACTCATCCCTCTAAGGGTTAACTTTAAACAAACTATAAATTGATTCAGACGCTGCCACCTTATCCATTTCGTTTACGCGTTTCTTCGTGCTTGAAAGGTTTGGCAAATTGGAATTCAGTGTGGTTTTTGTTGTACTTCTAAACCCAGTAGCAATGGTCACGTTATATAGATTACTTTGCAGCCTTATCTAACAGCCATAGAGACGAGTTGGATGTGGGTGCACCGTCGATCATAAGGCACGATTTTGATGCCAGTTTTCGTGTCCTCGTCGTTATGTGTGCCGTGGAAACAGAACTGCAATAAGTGGGTGTGTGACTGTAGTACAACAGCATTTCATTACAGTTTGCTCTGTAGTTTCACTTTCATATCAATTTTGTGACGCTGGCAGAAGCAATGAAATCTACCAGTGCGTAAATGGTTATTTTTTGTTTTTGTTTGGTTAATTTGTTATGTTTACATTTTTATTCATTTTTGTCAACTCGTGTGTTGTGTCGCAGGAATCCTGTAAAGAGCTTTCACGCTCACTGCGTATTTTTGTGCTGTAATAATAAACATCTACCACTGCTGTTAAAACACAATTGATACTTTACTGCTTTAAGGCATTCATTCGCTGTGGTATCATCCAGGCATGGGATAGTGTGCTTGCTGGTCTGATTTGGTAGATGCAGGTGTGTGCCAATTGGTGAATGCAAACGCATGCTCGTGTGCTGTGGTGGTTTAAGGTGTTGTTTTGGTTCGATGCTAGTGCTAGCATTTTGTGCTGGTACTTGGGGTGAAATGAATAACCACGAATGGTGACGGAACGTTTAATTTCCATGAGAAAATACAGTAGCACTGCCGTCCTGAATGCTGACGGCGTTAAAACGGAAGACTGCATTGCAAGCTGACGTTTACGCTATCAGCTCAACCTCAAGAGCCTTTACATTCTTTGAAGTTTGTTTCAGTGGTCTGTTTGATCGTTTTCTTGAGCTGTTTACTCGGGATTTCGTGTAGCGATACACAATATATATTTTACGTGCGTTCACTTTCTAAATGCGGCGAACTGTGAAATGCACTGAACCGTGACAAATACTTTAAGCGCCGTGCGTCGTTACTTGCACTCGATGACTCAGGTGTTTTCTCACGTTCTGACAGGCAATAGGGAGGTGATGCTGTGAATGTGAATTAACCGAGTGGGCATGGTATGAAATTGACGCATCAGTGCGTCATGGCCCTTAAACTAGGGCAAACTCGTCACTTGAGCTCACCCACAGCATATGCAGTCTCCCCTCTTCCCATCCCAAACCCTCCTGGGTTCCACACTCCTCCACGTTCACCCCTCACCGACTGCCACCACTTTGGTTGGTCCATGAATTGACATGAACCCGGGTCACTGGGTTCACGGGGATCAAGGTAGAAGCGTTCACGTCGCGATCCCTGTCAAGTAATACTTGGTATTACATGCAAATTCTACCAAACACTTCGAAGCCGAGCTGAAAGACAACGATGTCCAGAAGCTCAATAGATGCCAGAAGCCCCTCAGTCTGGAGCAAAGAAGAGAGGCCAATGCCCGCCTTTAAGGCCAGCACTGACTATTATATCTCTAAATGCAGAAGGGCTGTCTGCAACTAAAGAAGGACTCGTTGCAATGGGACACTGTCATACGACCATCACGCTTCGAAGAATCGAATCGACCTGGTTCATGCGCCTCTTCTCCATATAGTAATTTTGCAAATTGTGCCTTGACTCCAGAACCTAACAGCCTACTCTCGTCTGTACACTCCGTTCACATCAATATGCTGCCATTCCCAAAGTGAATTACGAGCGCTAGCTCTTTGACTGCAGCCGCACCAGCAGTCAATACAGGGTGATCCATTTATAGATATCCTACTAAAGTAATACCGATAATTTATAGAGAATGCTACGTTATTTGAAAGCCTTTACACGCCTCCACCAATCTCAATATCTACAACTTTTAATAGAAATCAGCAGAGGTATCTATATGTGGATCACCCATTATGTACGCTGATATGAGGAGCAATGATGCAATGTTTATTCCAACGGATTCTGTTGCTTATAATTTATTATTAATGATATATTTAATGTACTGTATAACATACGTCATCATTCACCACTTGCTTTTGAAATTATGTGTACTGTAGCTTTATATATGCCCCAGTAACGATATGCGGTACAGTATGGTATGCATCAATCGGCAGTAAGCTGAGTTAAAATTACCCCACGGGCAAGAGATTTAGCCACTTGAGCTAAATGCACGCTGGAACATGGTGTCCTGGCGGTATTGCCTTTTGCATATTTCTACATTTTCTAATAAACAGAGGACACTTGGGGCTCAACACCTCGTTGAGTGGTTCGATTATTTTAGATTAATGTTCCTGGAGTAATGTATGGCTCGCTTGGGACCTCGGGCTGGCACTCTTCACTTCGTGCAATGCGCTTCACCTTGATTATTCCGCTTTAACATAGGATATGATTATAACGTATAAATCGCCGGTCACCAAATTATCCGAAAATGTCTAAAACACGCATAATAGGGGCATGTGGGCATTAGAATGCAGAAAAATAAATTGTTGTACCATACTGCTATGCGTCCACACGTATATGCTCCCTGCCTTCAAACAGCCATGAGCAGCAAGGCGAAGTATGGTCAGATAAACCCCATGACCCCTACAGTCAATGGAAGGCCCTTGTCCAGCAGAGGATTAACAAATAGCAGTACATGTACTTGTATAATGAGTTAATCTCAGCCATTACATGATCATTTCTGTAGCCCTTAACTGGCTCACCAACCTAGATATCGAGATATAATGAATCACTGCCATATGAAAGAAGAGGAGGTGTTAATTCAGCCTTTTTGAGTCGCTAGAAAACATTACTTATATGGCACAGAATTATGCACAGTTGGAGCGTTGGTACAGTGGTTAGCAAACTGAACTCAGCGACCTGAGTTTGATTCCTGGGATGGCCCCCTTCACTAACTTGGCGTGGCGAGACCTTCACCCATCAGTGGATTGACAACGGGCTGTAAATTATAATTATTAATAACACTATTGATCCAGTCATGTCGTAGGTGGTAATGATTGTCGATTCTCCCAAAGGACGTGTGCCGTGATGTTTGAAAATAACAAACTCAGTAAAATAGAATTTAGTGTATATTTAATAAAGAGAGATTAAACATTATTGGGTGTAATGTGCTTTGTGGAATGGCTTTATTGCAATATCATCCATCCAGATTCTGTAACAAGCAGTCTAATAATAATAATAAAAGGTTTAGACGAAAACATAAGTTTGCAGCCATTAATTACTGCAGGCGATTAATTTTGACACCACACAGGTGCACAACCTTAATCTCTCGTTATCATTTTCGAATAGACATCCATGGTCTTTCGGGTTTCCAAATGTATTGGACATTGGGCATAATATCCTGTATGATGGATGACTTGCAGTACAAATAGGACACCCACACATCCATTCAGAAAGTGGGCTTGCCGCCCCTGAGTCACTCATCCGTACCCCATGCAGGCACATGGGGCTATGATGCCCTATTGATTTCAAGCATTTGCCACTGCACTGCGTTAACAAAATGTGCGCAGCAAGACGCAAACTGCTTGTGTTGGCACAGCCTCCATATATTCGCCCATGCATGTTTGCCACACCCTCTCAGCGTCTATGAACTGACAATGAAGCGTATTGTCTGTGCTGAGGGCAGCGTTATAACTGCCAGGTATTACGATATTGGATTGCTATGGGTCCATTACATAGTGATGTATTAAATATAAATTATACAGGCAGTGAGTGTGTGCCTGGAAAAGATAGAGAGCTGTCAAGGCTAGCGTTGTGTGGACCTTCGCCCTAGGTATAAGCCACACACATCCGTTGTAATGCCCGGGAGCTTTTTGATTATTTCCTAATGCAGCCTGCGCAGCTGATAGTAGGTCACCTCATTTGGTGCGTTCTCTCCGTTATACAAACCTGCAGGTGATTTTGTGCAATATGACAACATCAAGCCGTGCCCACACGGGGTTGTGTATATCGTGGACGAGGCAGAATTGATTTGTGTATATTGAGCCATTCGATAGCCTTGTTGAAGACTGGAGCCAAATTCGTAATTTTTTTAGCCCCCAATCACATGGCCGTGCGTGGCAAGCGTCCGACGTAACGTGAGCGTAACGTCAATGGGACGTGCGGGGCGGGGTTCCTCTTGGCTCCGTTGACTCGCCGAGGGAGGCGAAGGCAGACGGCGGCTCGCTCGCTTGCCCCGCCGTTAGCTCGTTCGCCCGGCTGTTATCTCGCTCGCTCGCTCGGCCGCCCGCCCGCCCGCCTGCCTGCTCGCCCCCCCAACTCGCCCTGCCGCCGTGAGGCAGACGTGCCTGTCGCCTGCCGGGAGAAGCCCCTAGAACCGCGCGGTGTTGCCGTGCCATCACGCGTTGAACCGCTCGCAGTCGTTTCCACATTACTAAGCGTACTATTTTTGGAGTTCAATTATATTTCACAGCAATTTTTTTTTTTGGGGGGTGTGTGGCATAATACCAGACAGGCATTTGTTGCATGGCAGTTGTGGGTTTATATTTAGCCTTAAGGACGAACTGGTGTTTTAGGAGGAGAGGAAGATTTCCGACGAATTTAAATGCGGTGGCCGTCTCGTGGTTGCCGTTGTTCTGGTCCGGGGTCACGGAGTGGCCGGGTGGCTGGTGAGCATCGTGGGTGTTTCACGCCGGCTTGTCTCGACGGGTAGTGACACGCTGGGATGATGGAGCGCGGCATGGAGATGCTCAGGGTGTCGTCAGGTTTGTGCCGAGATGGGGCCTGCGACCCGCACACAGAGCACATAACAGCCACTTAGATTACCGCACCTATTACAGAACACCATGACAATGATGCAGTGAAGTAGTTTCCTAACTTTACGACATAAGTATTGGTAATTTTACTTGTGTTAAGCCAGTGAGATGCGTGTGAGGTTTTGTCCGCAAAGAGGAAACCGTCCGTGATCCAGCAGACTACTGTGCTAATGTACAGGCGTAGCCCTGCAATTGAGCAACATTTTGGGAGCAATTTTCACTTAATGAGATAGATGCTCACTGCAGGCATAACGATATACAGTAACTTCATAGACAGCATTAATTCTGACTTAAAACACAATCATGGAATGCTGTATTTGTATACTGTGTTGAAGAAAAAGTCATTTCTGTTTGGGCCGTTTGGGAAAGTATAATTTGCGGTTGTATTATAAGTCTTGTGGTGCGCACTTTTGTTTTGCGCTATTGTCAGCGCTGGCAGTCTCTGGGTGGACTGGCGTCATGTGCCGTGCACTGTTGTGCACAGTCAGTTCGCTGCATTGTGCTCACGGCTGCTGATATCCGCCCTGGGTTGGACATGGTGAAGAGCCAACCGTATTGCTTACAGGGCTCTGTTTACCATGGCACGGCTTGTGCATGCGTATCTGTTTACGAGTCTCCAGAAGATACGCATACACACATACACACACGTCTGTCCTTCCTTCACATGCAAATGGTACTTTCCGTCTACTACTCTTGAGTGGGTGAGGATACTTTCGCTTTAATATTTAATGGTGTTTTGGTAAAAACGTAATGGCTTGTGTATACGCGTCACACTTTCATCATCAAACAGCTTCCTCTATCTGCACTGTATAGGGATGAACCATTGCAGTTATAAAAGCTATTTTAGTTGTGTATCACATAGATGTTTAGTATTACAGCAGAACATACCCAGTGAGCTTGCAAGTTCTTTAGAGGATAACTCCGACACAACAAACACGCGAATTTACAAACATAAATAAAAATATAAAAATCACAAATTAACCAGACAAAACCAAAAAAAATCAATTTTTTCACACAGTATTGCACATTTGTGACCAATTAAAACAAAATCATACAAGGTAGTTTAAACAGGTAAATATTGTAATGGAGAAAAAAACATGTTTCGATTTTTGTAGGGTTTCTGCGTGTAAGCTTTACATCTTTGCGATTCTTCGAAGCACGATGGTCAGCCTCTGGACATCGTTGTCTTTCAGCTCGGCCTCGAAGTTGTGCTGTTTGGATTAATCCACTGGGGGCATGAGAAGGATCTTGCAGTGCTGAAGGAAGTGTTGTTGTTTTTGATTTAGTGGAGCAATATTATGGTACAAGCCATGCCAGGTTTGCCCCTGGTCTGAGCTTTTACTGTGCGTTATTGATTGGGTCAGTACGGTATAAGTTAGAAAAAAAAAATCCGTAATTGATTTTTTTTCATTTAAATTAAAACATTTTAAAGTAACTTTTTTGGCTTAGTTCCATTACAACTTAAAAATAGGGCACTTGTATCTTGCAGCTCTTAACTTTAATTAAATTGGCTTACTACTACTGTATATCAATAACGTGTTGCTGTAATGACAAACGTTTTTGCAGTCGGATATTAAAATGACTAATCGTACTAATGTGTATCCTTCAGGGATTCATGTCAAATTATGGGCTGATTAATAATTTACTGTATCAACATAAACTGCAGTAGGAATTTCCAAGAGTGCAGCAATTCCTTAAGTGAATACACGATTGGTAAGACTTGGCAGACACGGCGCAATGCAGAACTATACCCAGGATGAGACGCCAGTCCATCACAGGGCACTGGGAGCGATTTAGTCCACAGGCCAATTAAGTTATGCAGCAGCATGTCTTTGGACTGTGGGAGGAAACCGGAGTGCTGGGCAAAAGCCCACGCTGACACGGGATGAACAGGCATTGATGGCTTTCTCGAATTGGTTAGCGCTTTCATTACCGTCCGAGTTTCTCAAGTTATCACGTGATTTCAGCAGAGTCTTTACCGTGATATTTATATTTCAAGTCGTCCAAAATTGTGACTTAAAATGTAAACTTTCATGAGAAGTGAAGTTACGTGTGAGAATTTGGGATTTGTCTGATTCGGCAGACAGCTTGATTTGTCTAAACACATGGAAATGGGGTATATTGGGGGAGGTGCTGGGGGGGACACAAACTAATAACACTACGTACAGTACTTGAGCTTTGTAGCTCATGGAAATGGGGCATTAGGCCTTTGTTCATGGAGTCAATGAATCATAGCTCAGTCGGAAGCAAGGACTGAAGAAAAATATCCCATTAGATTTTGGAAATTTGAACACGCCAAGCTGTCACACTGCTTAATGACCCAACACTAAGCAAAGGAAGACGATAACTTAGGGAGATATTGTGATGGGATTTTCGAAAATAGGGTATATTGGACAGAGTGAAAATGGTTCCCTTTATGAGGCAGCAGTATCATCAGTGGCCCTCTGTTGACCCCAAAACCAGTGGCCGATTCAATACCTCACTGCTGCCTACAGCCAGAGCTGTGTGAAATGGCCAGCTATCCCTCCATACGCTCATTCACGCCTTGCGTGTTCAATTATGGATTACTGTCGCGATCATTAAGCTGTACTGCTTTACCCATGTCACTCCAGCATCTCTCTCTTATTTCCGTGCAGTTGTTTACTTAAGATAAGACTGTATTAGCACCGCAATAACAGACATTTATAATTTCAATTCTGATAATGCGGGATTTTTGGCAGTGTTATGCGGGTCATTAATATGGCCTGCCGAACAACACGCAGTATGACCAAAAAACACATCGGAATAACGCGTGGCATTTCTTTACATGTGGTTCAGGTAATACTTGGTATTCCCTGCGAATTCTACCAAACACTTCGAGGCCGAGCTGAAAGACAACGATGTCGAGAAGCTGACCATCGTGCTTCGAAGAATCGCAAAGAAGAAGTGAAACAAGCCAATTTTATACTCATTTCAAGCCTGAACCTGTTTAGCGTCAGATGTAAGGTGTTTTAAGTCCTAAAAGGGGGTCAAGGTAGAAGCGTTCACGTCGCGATCCCTGTCAGGTAAACACTTGGTGTTGCCTGCGAATTCTACCGAACACTTCGAGGCCGAGTTGAAAGACAACGATGTCCAGAGGCTGACCATCGTGCTTCGAAGAATCGCGAAGAAGAAGTCCTAAAAGATGTTTAAGTGTAAAACCATCATACCAGAGATCACTGCGTGTGTGGGGTTTGTGTGTTGTGTGTGAATCCACACACTTAAGTGCCATTGTATAGTTGCATATTGCACTGCGAGATAGGTGAACTGGGTTCCTGGCTATGTACAGTACTGTATAACATTCAATGGAAATTGCGATATGAACCGGACTTGGGTCTCTCCTAGGTTGGCTCAACCAAAAACGAGTACGGTACATGATCCGGTTGTATTTAGTTTATAAGTACTGGAGATATAAAGGCGGCCGGGCACATATGGTGCTGGCCCGACCGCTCCGCTCAGACGTACGGTTCAGGCTTTATTAAGTCCGTCCTATTAAAAACCACATATTTTGCTTTCCTGTGAGTATTAAGACCACAAACACAAAGCAGTGGCGGCGTACATAAACGCAAGTCCATTAGGAGCCTTTGGTGCGAAAGATATGAAGATGCAGACTAATTTTAGTTTGACACGTAAATGAAACGGAGGCCGACATGTTGCCATTAGTGGCCTTGCAATGCCAAGCGGAATGAGGAAGAAGTAGAGGCAGTCCACACAAGAGGTGGCCTGATGGCGTAAAGGACAGGGACTTAACCATAGGTCTGCGAAATGGCATCGCCATGACCAGGTAAAGAGAGGAAGTGGAAGAAATTTGTCTGGCCTCATCGTCAGCGACCGCGTAAAAACTGACGGAAGAAGAGCGATTGACCGTTCAGCACTTATCCCAACAGTCTAGGGGAATCAGCCAAGGATCTTGTCGTGCGTGCGTTTGTGTGTGCAGGCTACTCCCGTCCTGAGGAAGAAATGTCGGCGGCCACTTCCATGGCGGACCAGCACGAATTCCGCGTGGTGGTCATCAATCGGCCACAGGAGCAGCGCTTCTGTAACAACCGCGTCAGGTGAGGAGGGGGATTCACCCTGCCATGATCAATCCACTACTGCTGGGTGAAGGCCTTCACAAGCCACCACCATCTCTCATGATTGCGCAATGCCACAATCCACCTAGCACTTGCACATGAGATGATTTCGCCGCTCCATCTCTATCGTGGATTAGGGTATTTCATCCTTTCACTGCCACTCTCGTTGTAAGGGTCACGATGTCAAAGTGTATCCCTGATCCAACAAGTGTTGGGTGCTCGTCTGCGATCATAGCCCTAAACCACTGGAAGAAATCTATACGTTATTCTGCCAGTGGTCACACTATATATCGGAATACAATTGTGAATGCAATATTAAACAGCCACCGATACCAATATCCAATGAATCCCGGAGTTCTCACCCAGAGTCTAGCACTCCTACTATGGTCTCCCTTGGTAAACACATCTGGGGGGGAGGTTCCAGACAAATAATGATCGTTGTTGACATGTCGTTCTCTCTGCGGCTTTGTGCAGCGCTTTGTGACCCTCGGGTGAAAGGCGCTATATAAATGCTATTATTATTATTATCCGGTTGTAAAATTATGTTCCAATACCCGCACCACTAGTGGGCAACCGGCCAACCCCGGTCAACCTGGATACTGGCAACAACAACTGTAATTAAAATGTGTGATGGTGCTTCCACAGCACGGCCAAGTACAACGCTCTGACCTTCCTGCCCCGCTTCTTGTACGAGCAGTTCAGCCGCGCTGCCAACCTATTCTTCCTCTTCATTGCACTCCTGCAGGTGAGGGCGGCGTAACCCCGAGCTCCCCTCGTCCGCATTGCCGCTGCAACTCAAGTGGCGGAAATATTGGGGAATCGTGGATTAACTCTGGGTTAAGCGCCAGAGTCGGGTTTAGCGCTGCAAGCGAGCCTGCACGTGTGTCGATTGCTGATGGAGAGCTGTTGTTATACATGATGGACCGTGCCGTGGCTGCAGGTGTGCACACTTACTGGGTGCATGGAGTTGCAGGCAGAAACGCTGTTGCCTTGGCGATTTGCCCCACTCTAATGGAATCATTGGCATCTTTTTGTCAAAAGGGATATTTGTTTTGTCAAAAGGGACATTTGCCAACAAGTTAATCGGGTCCTAAGTATCCCCATGGTTACACGAGCATTGGGTGCCACTTATCTCCACTCGTTCTTCTAAACCAGTTGGGAATTTTTTTTAATTCCTATGTGTCCAGTCTCCGTGTAAAATAATATATATGATTGACTGTTCGCAATATTATTCTCAAGAGAGAATACAACTTTTTACCAATGTTGGACTGAGCTCAAACAACATTGCTAATTTTTGGCTTGTGTAGCCTTAAATATTTGTGCAGTTGTCTTTATTCCCCTTGTTTGTCGTTAATCATCCTGGCTCCTCTTGATGAAGCGATTGTAAGTCCAAGTGGGTTCTCACCTGCTTGAACGTTAAAGGGAGGGTTGCTCTGTTTGTTATTGCTCAGTGTTTGTGTTATGATAACGGTCGTTTTGCATTCTCTCATGTTGTTTTTGTTGTGTGGTTACATTGCCCTCCCCTTCAGTCTTGTTCATTAACTGCTGTTGCCAGTAAATGATGATGATGATATTCAGAATTATTTAAAGGCCCTACTGGAACTTCCGTTTTGTTAAGAAGAAGTGTGAAATATGGGTGGTGTGTTGAAATTTATACTTATGAATTGAACTTCAGCGTTGACATGCTGATCTTTTGTTAAATGTCATATATTTAATGGAGCTTGTTTTCCATAGCAACGGTATGTCATTTCAGAGATTGATCAGCAGTAAACTGTCAGTCTTAAGCAGCGTTTTCAATTAAAATTCCACGGATATTTAATGGAATAGCACGCAAATTAAGATATTGCCGGGTCCACGAATGCACTGGTAATATTAAACTCACACATTTGATTCAATAAAATTGTGTTTTTTTAAATACATAAATGTTCAGAAAAAATTCAAACTAGTCATGCGTCGTAAATATTAAGTACAGGCAAGAACATTAAACAGAAAGATGTCGTTAAACATCAGTGTTTGCATGGAGAGTTACGGGCGTCCATTTTCTGGATTGTATTTCACCGGAGCTCGGGGTACACATTGGAAAGTGATTACGCGCTCAGCACGTGGCGTCACACCAAGTCAATGTGCGGATTTTGCCTTGAACCAAATGAGTGCTAACGTTAGATTATAGAAAAGCACAAAAGCTGCCTCTGGTGTAATGGCAATGGGAATCAAGGAGTTTTGCAAAGCTCATTCTTAATGATAGTGTGCCCAGCTAAGATGTTAAATGTTTTAATTGGTCACACGCAGTCAATCCTGAGAGGTCTAATAGCGCTGTGAGGCAGCCCGCGATAAAGAAGGATGAAGACAGATGAGAATGCTGCTGACGATTCTGCTCAGCCAAGTACTTGGCATCTGCTTATCTCAGAAAGCAATGCTGTGTTGGCGACTCATACATGTGAAAATACGCAACAGTTCTTCTGCTTTTCCCATCAGATGTATGGAGGTTATTTATTCGTTGAAGCGTATTTAGTTTCACACAAGCCGGGGCTTCTTCATTATTTTTTCCATTGGCAGTTATAGTCGCGCTGTTGACGGTGTAGAGAAATGGAACTTGTGATGATGCTTTGTGTGCCGTGTTTTGTGCCCTCCGCGCTTTGCGCAGCAAATCCCAGAGGTGTCTCCGACGGGTCGATACACAACTCTGATGCCCCTCATCTTTATCCTCGTCGTGGCCGCGCTCAAGGAGATCATTGAGGACTACGTGAGTTGACCCACTGATGCCGAGTTCCCACGGGGGCATCCAACCGCCCACTGGACTGGGTTATAAAAGCTGGCAAGCGGGAAAAAACAACATGATAGCTTGGGGAGAGCGTAAGATAAAGGAAATGTGGCGTATATAAAAAAAACACTATCATTATTTCTAACATGAAAGCTTTTGTGATTGCAACTCTAAGCGAAATGTCGTACCTTCATTGTAAATGTTGTGGGTTCGCTCTCAAACATACCGGTGTCCTGAAGTAGTAAAGAATTGGCACTTTTTCTTCACATGACAAAACTTATTAATTGGCTGTGTTGGGTGCAGGCGGGTTTACGACACTTATTTTTTCTGTGACCTAACCCATAAAAAAGGGATTTACTATGATTATTTCCCTGTAACCATAGAGGGAAGGCAGAGAATACAGAGAGGCAGGGGGAATGGAGATGGTGAAGGTTTGCAGCCATGGAGCCGTGAGCTGGGAGAACGAACTCCGGATGAGCTATACTAGATACGGCTCAAGCGTGGCTCGGATCTAGTGTCTAATTGTCGTGGGGATGCAGCATAGTCCAGATTTAGAAAGACACTGGTTGTTCCATTTTATATTTCAGTTGCTGTGTAACGGTTAAGTGATCAAAACATGTAAGAAACAAGTTAGCCAGTCTTATTGCTGCAGATCACTGCATTTTCTGAGTTAAAAATGAAAAATATCCGATTTAATTTTAGTTTCTGTTGCATATTAAGCAAGATTTGCGTGTCTCAGTTTGCTAGCTACGCAAGCCCTTGGTTACGTGCTCACCAATCATGTGTTCCACTTGCATACATGTGTTTGAGCCTTCTATGGATTGACACTTCACACAGAAATGCCATGACTTATCCTTTTCTAGAAAAGACACCGGGCTGACAGGGAAGTCAATAAGAAGAAGACGACACAAGGTAATAATCCCAGATGGTATGGTTTCAAGATACAGCAATAGCTGACACACACACCATCGTTTTACAAAACTCATGAGGCTGATTCGGGGCCCTTTGTCCCCTCTTCGAAGTGATTGATGTTCCTTCTGTTTGATTTTCATTGTGATGTGAAAAGGCTTCACGAAAAGTTGGGTTCACACCCCAGGGATAAAATAACTTGCTGTGATGCCCGAGACGTGGCCTTTGGGCAGAGCCGCTATCAGGGCCCCTTGTCATCTCATCCTGGCACTGGGGCACATTGCTTCCCGCACACTTGCGTCAAGCGTGACCGTTATTATTGCAAATCAAATACTGCTGAAGACAGACGCGTGTTGGTACGTGTTGTGCAATTTACGTGTGCGCTTGACTTCTGTCTTCGTAATTGTGTCTCCTTTACTAACCCCTGTGATGACCCCCCCTGGTTTAGTTTTGCAGAATGGAGACTGGCATACCATAAGCTGGGAGAAGGTGAGTGTCATCTCGTGCACCCAAGGAGCTGTAAATCGAATAACCGATATTGGTTGTCTATGTAGACATTGGGGGAGCGGTGGTCCCATCGATGGCACACTGCGCTACAAACCCAGTAATCTCAAGTTCGATTTCTGGACATGGCTAACATCAGTGACGAGCAATATCTGAAATTGTATTATGCTTAGGCCTTCACCAATCTGCACTGACCCGCGTGGTGAAATATAGTTAAACAAGCCCCCATCATCAATGTGGTGTAAAGAGGCCCTCATTCAGTAGTGGATTGTGGAAGGGCTGTAATTTATAAATGTATGCTACATATAATTACGAAATGAATGCATTTAATTCCTATGCATTTTACTCGGAGAAACTTTTGAAATAATGTCTTAATAGTGTTATAATTGTTTTCCTTAAAAATACGGAATGTAATTAACAATTATTATCGTCCTTGTACACTGTTGTCTCTGGTGCTCCGCATTTTTATCGAGTACCAGATTCCCACCGACCAATTACAAAACCTGCATTGCTGTTGTTTAAAGTTGCCACCACATGTGGATTACGTTCACCCATTCTCTCCTACAGGTGGCAGTGGGTGATGTAGTAAAGATAAACAGCAAGGAACATTTCCCAGCAGACATTGTCATTCTGGCGTCCAGGTAGTGGCTCGGAGACGGATTTGAGAAGCTCTTAGCTGTGCCAACGTATCCCTCCTCGCCTCTCCTTTAAGTTACTCCTTCTCTCGCCCCCCCCCCGATCCTGTCCAAAGTTCTCACTGTATATTTATTCCCTTGGTTCACCGTCTAACTCTTATTTCGTCTCCCCCTTTCCTCCGCCCTTTCCTTCCCATCGGAACTTGTTTTACTGTGCACCCTTGCCGTGCGCTCTTTCCTGTGGCCTGTGGAGGTGGCCGTTGGTGATGTTCTCAGAATTACGAATGGGCAGAATCTGCCAGCAGACCTGGTCATGTTGTCGTCCAGGTCTGTTCCTTTCTGCACTCCTCTTGTCCTCTTTTGGTTTTCTTCACTACAACGTTTGCTACTGTGTCCGGTGTCTTATTATTTACATGCGCATCCGCTTGTCCATCTTGGTGTATTTGTGTTAAATATCGGGCCGCATGTCGGACGTTGGTCTGAGCTACTGCAACGTAGCTCATCCGCTTACGGTCCATTTCACTGCAGCGCCACACGCACACTAACGTTTTATAAAGGATGATAATTGCAAATAAGCAAACAATTCCCTGGAAGATGATAATTTTGGAAAGTGCGCTATACAATTACTTGCACATAGGATGATTTCAAAAGTGACAAGAATACATTTTCAAGGTTTTATTGTATCTAAACGAAATATTTTTGTAAAATATAACATCTGTTCGAAGAGCCCACAGAGGGCCTGTGGGCAGAGTCATCTGCTGAGCCAAGCAACCAAGAAGAAAAACTATTGTTATTTTTGTGGTTTGGAAAAACCTACGTAGCAAAACATCAGCAGATTACATAACTTAGTTTACAATCCAGTCCCAGCGCCTGTGTTCAGCCTTGCCATCCAGCAAGCAATCACTAATTTTCTCATTGTGGCAGCTTCTGTTTGGATCGTTGTTCCATAAAGAGCATGGCAGCACAGTATAACCACTTTAAGATGACTTAGGATGTGAATGAAATGTTAGAAAGTTTAGCGTACACATCAAAACAGCAGCATTGGTCAGTATTCACAATTCGAATCAAACAGCGTTCCGTTGCTACATTATACCTCATGCGCTTCATTATCGCTCACCTGTTAAAAATACATTGTTTAATTTTCATACTGCAGGTTAGTCTGATAATCGAAAATAACATTTTGTACCTTGTTTTTATTTAGTGAGCCGCAAGCCATGTGCTACATCGAGACGGCAAACCTGGACGGTGAGACAAACCTGAAGATTCGGCAGGTAACAATAAGTCCTGGCGCTTGATAAAGTTTGAAATTGCTTTGTCTCTCCGTAAATTTGTTCCATGATTTTTTATCGACCGCAGTCACTGAGCTCTTGTGATTTAATTTCTGTCTTCTTCACTTCCTCCCCTCGTTCACGGGCACATCTCTCACTTTATACCGCCCACACTCCAGGGACTTCCTCTGACAGCTGGGCTGCAGACCAGTGAATCATTGCTGTCAATTGACGGGCGCATTGAATGTGAGGCCCCTAACCGTCACCTCTACGACTTCACGGGGAACATCCAACTGCAGGGACATGGGTAGGTCTCCTTAAACATCGTGTCACCCTCTACATTGCCGGAGGTTCCATCTTCCAGAAAATGCATTTATTTTATTGTGCGTTTGATATAGTGTTTAACACGTGCACTGGTTTTCGTGCTTGTGCTGTCTAGCTCTTCGACGTGTTTTTTGGTTGGACAACACGTTGTTTGGCATGATGTCTGATGTTTTGCTTCATGGGCTGGGGAAATCTTCATTGACATAGAACTTAATTTATGGGCGATTCTTCAGGAAATTCAGAACTTCTGTGCCTGAAAAAACTCCCAGCCCCTAGAATGAAACGTTGAACAATGCTGAACAACACGTGGCACAAACCGAAAACACGTTTGAGACCCATGATTTTAACTGACTGCTGCACGTATTTGCTGTTGCCGCTGCCAAACCCTTAAACAGGACACGCCGTTCAAGGATTTGGCAGCAATTTCTTCACACATAAATTGATTTTAATCGTTAGTCGTGGCTGAGAACTATGGAAGAGCGTGAAGATGGTTATGACAATGATGGAGATGATGCGATGTTGCACTCGGGGGTTTTTGTGTGTGCGCGTGTACAGCACGGTGCCGCTAGGCCCAGACCAGATCTTACTAAGAGGAGCCCAGCTCCGCAACACCCAGTGGGTGTTTGGAGTCGTGGTGTACACCGGCCACGACACTAAGCTCATGCAGGTACAGCACACGTGTTATATGTTTCACAGCACATGTTATGTTCACACCCGCCACCCTGCTCTCCCTAGTTTGTCTGACAGCTCGAGACACAGCCACATTCACATGCTTTATACATACCACACGTATAATAATCTGAATAATTATTTGTTTTTGATTAGGCCATTGCGTATCAGAGTGCTTACAATAACAAATATCGTTTGCCACTAAGTGGCGGTCATGTCACCATGCCCCTTGTGCCAAGCTAGGTGTACCTTAAGGCCACGTGAAGTGTCAAAGGCTAGCTGGCTGGCAGGAGGTCACGGGGCAAAAATAGCTCTTATGGTTTACTGAATGAGATGGCTGGCATATGCACCACCTGTACTTCCCACTGTGTTTACATCACATCTCATCTCAAACGCGTGAAAGGGAACCCCCAGTGGCAGCTGGTCCTATGGGCGTAGGGTGACTCAGCACCTGAAGACGTCCACGATAATGTGTGGCGAAGCTTGAGGAAAGAAATGCTCAAAAACACGGCCTCAACCAGAAGACCACTTTGATTATAAAAGGATGCAAAACGTACGTCTAAAATACCTTGTGTTCTTTTTCTTCCTTTAAGAACTCTACTCGCGCACCACTCAAGCGTTCCAACGTGGATCGCGTGACGAACCTGCAGATTCTGCTGCTGGTGGTGACGCTTCTGCTCATGGCCCTAGCAAGTGCCATTGGCTCTTCAATCTGGACCGCGGCACACTGGAAAGGGGACTGGTACCTGGGGTTCCGAGGTTAGACTTTAGGGCACAGATAATGCGGTTGTGGCGATTAGGGTTAACAGCAGTCTTTTGCCCTATCACAAGGGAGGACAGAATACGGCCCGTGGGCCAGGTCTGGCCCGGCAATACATTTCATCCGGCCCATAAAGATTAAACAAAAGTTAATTAACTTGAGTTGAAAAAAATCACTTATTTTGGCCTACGTTAACATACACTTGTATCTTAATACAGGCCTATACCGCTATAGCCGACTGTAAGTGTGATGTTTGCCTGCAAGGGGAGGGGGTGCGGAGAGGGAGCAGAGGTCGCTTTCCAGTTTGTGGCCCTTTGTCTCGTTATTTTATCTGGAACTGGCCCTCATGAAAAATACGTTGTGCACCCCTGCCCTATCAGAAGCTCTCTGGGAAAGTGAAGCTTCTCAAGTGCTTTGATGGATAGAGAACGTTTTTGAAACGCCACGTAGAGAATTGTAATGGGTTTTGCCGGGCTACAGATATTACGGCTGCCAAGGTGGGTTATGTTTGTTTCTATAGAGATTTTGAGGTCTCGTAATGGAATATGGGGATTTATGAGAGGTAATTTCAAGGTGTCACGTTGGGTTATTGGGTAAACATAGCGGCATTGGGAGTGTGGTGATATATTTTAGGTGTAACTAAAAGTGCTGGGCAGGGCACCATGATGGGTATATAGGTATATGGGGATTGACGGGCATTATTGCCAAGTCTAATAGGACTTGGAGAGAAACATTGGTTTGCTGTTGAATGATCATTGTCATTTTATGCTGGGTTTTTTTGTTGTTCCATCGTAAACCAATGTGAATTTAGAAACATGTACCTTACTGAGAATTGCTTTCCAACGCTGTTCTTTCCGGATAGCCGGATTGAGCACTGGAAATCGTACTGAGGATGCCTCCAACATGGGAAGTGAAACGTCTCGAAGGAGAGAGGGGGCGGCGCTAGACATGGCTATCCCTAAAGAACAGCTTTGGAAAGCAATTCTCATGCATTGAGCCATGAAAACCTACATCAGTACATGTACCCTATTTGCGTTTTGTGTGTTTATTTTATCTTAGATAATGCACCATCAAACTTTGGCTTCAACTTCTTGACCTTCATTATTCTCTACAATAACCTAATTCCCATAAGCCTTCTGGTGACCTTGGAAGTCGTCAAGTTCATTCAAGCCTTCTTCATCAACTGGGTAAGCACATGTTCACTTAACAGCATTCCAGCTATGTGCACCCTCAGCTTTGCCAAACAAATCCTGAGCCTCCAAAGGGCTAATTTGGGCATTTAAACGATCAATTTTATGTGCAGGGCGGGTGGCTTACACCTCTAATCCAGCCCTTTGGAGGCTAAGTATGGTGACTCCCACATGTCTGTGAAACTGCAAAACCCACTGGGCTACGAAATGGCTTACAGATGGTGGTTCGGCTAGTCGATTGAATCCATCTGTGTGGAGATGTTATTGTTGTCCCCCCAGTGTGCATGGGTTTTTCTCCAGTTGCGCTCACTTTCCAGACACTTATTTATGGAATTTTCCAAACATCGTGATAATGCACGACCCACCTGAAAAAGAGTATTAATATATTATTTGCTTATCCTGGATAAACAGATGACATTGGTATTATTATTGTAAAAGCCTATATTATAAATATAAATTATGTCTGGTTTAGCATCTCATGCACTGGATACCCCATTAAAATATACAGATCTAGCAGTAGAGTGTCATGGTACAAATACTATTTTTGATTAAGTGGCATCAGTTGTCAGCCTTGCTGTTTGTATGCCCACAGGATGCAGACATGTATCACGAGGAAAGCAACACAAATGCCATGGCTCGGACATCCAACCTGAATGAGGAGCTGGGACAGGTAGGGCACACAGTGACATCATCTCTGCGTTGTCATTGTCATCATCGCAAGCATCAGCATCTTTGCTATGCTATTTGTTATTCTTATTTGTTTTTCTCAATGCTGTCATTGTTGTATAAAAAAAACCCTGTCAGATTGTTAGTTGCCATTACCTGTTTTAGTTGGTCTACTTCATTGCCCATGAGTTCAGTGAATTACATTTCTGTTATTTTGAATCCTTGCAGGTAAAGTACATCTTCTCGGACAAAACAGGCACACTAACGTGCAATGTCATGGAGTTCAAGAAAGCCACAGTGGCTGGCATCGCTTATGGGTAAGTTGTAACATCAATAGTTTATTTTTTTCTGACTCATCGCTGTCAAGTTTAGTTTTTCTCTGATGTGGAGAGAGGATTTAAACATGTATTTATTCCTAGGCATAATGAAGCAGCATCAGAAGCGGGATTCCAGGACTCATCTCTGCTGCAAAATCTACACAGCAATCATGTGAGTTGTTGGTGGAAAAAATGCATTCAAAGTACAAGCATTTTCGTCGGAATAATGATAATTTAATAACAATGCTTACCATCACATAATTTACCATGTGTGTATTCTTCCTACCAAAGGTACATGTAAATATTTTGTGCAAAAATTATTTTAGAAAACCAGATGGTGTATTACGTAAAATATAATTGTATGTCCACGTTATCTGTGCTGGCAGCCGTCGGCAGGGGTCATCTACGAATTCCTCGTCATGATGTCTGTGTGTCATACGGCTGTGCCGGAAGCGGAGGACGGCTCGATCATCTATCAAGCCTCGTCGCCCGGTATGGGACAACATTCGCTTCTCATTGGCAGTAGAATTTATAGCAGAGGTGGGGGAAACGTTTTGCTTGCTATGGGCCAAATAGTACTTTCACTTACTTTTGGTGGGCCCTACATTAACATGACCAGGTGAAAACCCAAGAGGGCTGTCACGGCATACTGAAGTTAAAAAAACAGTCTCGACAAGTTGAAAATATCCATTCATCCATCCATTGTCATAAACCTCTTAATCCAGTTCAGGGTTGTGGTGAGCCGGAGCCTATCCCGGCAGACACAGGGCGCAAGGCAGGGTTATACCCAGGATGGGACGCCAGTCCATCACAGGGCACCAGGGCAATTTATTCAGGACAATTAACCTATGCAGCAGCATGTATTTCAACTGTGGGAGGAAACCGGAGTGCCCGTCGAAAACCCACGCGGAGACGGGGAGAACATGCAAACTTCACACAGAAAGGCACCCAAGCCGGGATTTGAACTCGTGACTTCTTGCTGTGAGGCGGCAGCGCTACTCACCGCGCCACCGTGCCGCCAAAGTTGAAATAATCCCTTCTTATACCTGCTTGCAGTGATGGATAAATACCATATGGGGGCTGTTTTGAAGTGTTAGGTCTCATGTAACTTCTGGACATATGAAATTAATGCTTGGGCCATATCTAGTGTGTGGTCTGAAGGCTCGCCACCCCTGCCCTAAATAATGCATTGATGGTCATTCACAGCCATCGCAGGTGTTATATGAAAGCCAACGTATGTCCTGGTTATGCTGGGGAATATAATTTTAAAATAAATGTTCCAATGATATTGGTCACTTTTTAAAAACGTGAACATAAACTCTCCGTGGATTTTAAAAGGTATTTTACAGACCACAATGGGTTTCTCGGAGGGTGAACTTTAAGTGTGCCATGTCTTTACCTGATGAATTCGGTGTTGGTCAAACACCAGGATATCCATCATTACACTCCATGGTCTTTTGTTCACTCCTGGAGTTGGGTGTCGCTGAGAACCAGTTTCACCTGTTTGACATGTTAACACTGTGTTTAGTTTTGACCCATGTCCAGAAAAAATGTGACCCCTATGTCAGCGTGTTGCTATGTTAAAAGAGTACACACTATTGTGTTCTTTGTGCATTGAGAATGAGGGATCAAGAGTGACTGTATAGTCAAAAGCGACTGTATAGTCACAATGCAATATCGGTCTACGGAAATAGGTTTTTGTCAGCCTTTTGAATAACACATACAGATGTACGGCTGCTTTTGCCAATCCATTTCACTTATTTATAAAACATGTGGCATCCAATTATTAAAATAAATTAGATTAGCTTAAAATACTGCAACCGAAGCCAAGGCTGCGTTAAATGTTCATTTATTTTTTTCGCGTTCACTTCCCTCTTGTTTGCGAACATTTATGCTCTAATATAAAAGATTTTCTACGGTAAATTCGCTTGCATCGCGCACAGCATCGTTTCGTCGTGTTGTCGGCAGTGCGATGAGACGATGGCGCTTTGTCTGTGGCTGTGTTTCAGACGAGGGGGCGCTGGTGCGAGCTGCTCGGAGCCTGGGTTTCACCTTCACAGTGCGGACGCCGAATATGGTCGTCATCGACGCTGTGAGCAGGGGAATAGGCGGGCGATAGCGGGGTACTGATTCAATGTGGATTCTTCTTTATCATCATCAATCAATCTTGGTCAATCCGTTGCTTGATGGATGCTCCCTTAAGTCGCCAATATTTATCACGGTCTTGTGACACAACAACGATCCGTCACGCATTTGTATACTGGCTGATTGTATCACTCCATCTCCGCAGTTGACGTACTCTCAGGTGTATTTTATCCTTTGGGTGCATTATTTTTACAGTAGTGTAGATGGAATATCTGTATTCTGAACAGTGGAATTGTCTCTGTCGCTGTCGAATGTTGTACATGTTTGCCTTGTTGTACATTGTTCATCCGCTAAGGTTACCCACATCTACAATAGGGAAATGCTTGTATTGTAAGTGTATTTGCACATTTTTAACAAAGTTCATTTATGGAAATAGCTTTGTTGATTCGCCCCACCCCACCCCCAAATTTTCATTACCTCAAGCATAAGGATTAGTGTTATTACTTGTGTATTCAGAGAGTTGTGCATTGATTATTGTTTTATTTGTTTTGGAAGCTGGGCCAGGAACAAAACTTTGAGCTGCTGCATGTGCTCGAGTTTACAAGGTAATAGTGCACATACGTTTTCATTAGTGTACACAACTTTTCCATGCATGTAATATATGCCATGCACTCCTGCAGATACAGAACCAAGGTCCGCCGTTTAACCTACTCTTAGGGCAGGTGCTGTCAACAAGTACCTAATTAATGACAGCACACATGCAAAGGAAATGGTATGGTCAGAACCATTTCTGGTTCTCTTTTTATCGCCCCATGCTGATGTTTACACACCATTTAAGGTTCTGTATACTGTATCTAGGACAGGTCCACGGCTAATTCAAAGACCATTTCTACTGTTTGCAATGGCTGGATATCAAACTCACGTCCTAGGGTGCCTAGCCAAGTGCGCTGGCCACTGCACCACCGTTTCTGTGTTCACACACATACCTGCCTACATGCATATAGTGTTCTCCCAAGTATGTACCATTCTCAAGGGTAACTAATGGTTAAGAATGACCGACCCTTGTCACGTGTTTTTTCGGGCAGCATGCGGCGCCGCATGTCTGTGATCGTGAGGACCCCATCGGGAAAGCTTCGCCTTTACTGTAAAGGAGCCGTGAGTATGGCGCTGCCCCCACTACGCCACACCACCTTTAGTTCAACCCAACGCAATGTGCAATTGCATAGCATCTCGATGCAGCAACATGTCTGAAAATGCTCTATTTATGGTTTTATAGACAAATGCAGCTAGTCACGAGTAGAAATAAATATGGAAATCTTGAGCCTGGACTTGAAGAGGAACAAGGAGGCAACAGCACAGATGACTGGTGTAAGAGAGTTATGAACAGTTGGGGCAGCAGGAGGGAAAACAGTGACTACCTGCTGCCACCTACCGAACTATGATACCTGTTTAAAATAGCTACATAGCTCAACGATTCCTTCCAGCTTAAATTAAAAACTGAATTGCTCACTACTGTAGCAGATATTGCGGCTAGTGGTGGCGGGGGAGGGAAGGGCCACAGAAGCAGCAGCAGAGTATGGTGAGAAGTGGGTGGTAGGAAAGGGCAGGTCCGTGGAGGATCTTGAAGGTGGTGGGTGTGATATTGATGTTGAGCCTCGATCGATATCGGGTTGGGAGCCAGTCAAGTGATTGGAGTATTGGGGTTGACGAGGTCACATTTACGCGCATGCGAGCAGCAGCACATTGGATCGAATGGATTTATGAGATATTTGCGGGAGACCGTAGAGAAGAGGGTTACAGTAGTGAGGTCTGAACACGAGGTAGGCACTTGTGAGGGTCTCTGTGGCAGCTGGGGAAAGGATATAGCGGACCTGGGAGATGTTGTGCAGATGGAGGTGGGAAGTTCTGCAGAATTTAATCATGTGGGAAGAAAACTCAAATGGAATGCATTCTAATGGTGTCCATCATCATCTGTTCACCTTGCAGGATAATGTTATATACGAGCGCCTCGCAAATAACTCCTTGTACAAGGAGGACACCCTCCAGCATCTGGAGCTGTTCGCCTCTGAGGGTAAGTAGTGTAGTATTTAGGGCGGCAGGGCGGTGCAGTGATAACATCTGGATCCTAACAGAAAGAAAGTCCTGTCTGAGGCTGTGCAGAGTTTGTGTGTTCTCCTCCTGTTCTGCATGGGTTCCCTCTAGGTTCTCCGGTTTCCGCCTCACAACTAACAAAAACACTCATGAATGAATTGGCTGCTAGCACAATGTCCAGGGACGAAGTGTCTGGTGGGTTGGCACCGGCTGACCGCGTGGGTGCCTGACCCCCCCCCCCCCCCCCCCC
>JAZEWU010000016.1:4373799-4394015 GCA_036362915.1 Geotria australis
TGTGCGGTTTCCTGCACCGCCCTCGGACCTCTGGGCAAGAGCCGCCGCTACCTACATGTAATACATTGCTGTTATTACGTAAGCGTGGAGCGTTGAGGGTCGGCGGGACCGCGTGTGCCGCAGGCCTGCGCACGTTGTGCTTCGCGTCGGCCGACCTGTCGGAGGACACGTACGGCGACTGGCTGGAGGAGTATCGGCGCGCCAGCACCGCGCTGCAGAATCGCACCGCCAAGCTGGACGAGGCCTACGAGCTCATCGAGAAGGTGCCTCGCCCCCGCGCCGTGACGCACCGCTCCGTGACGCGTCACGCCTTAACGCGCTGTTACACGTCGCTTTGTAATGCGCCTCTCCGTAACGCGCCACACCGTTGCGCACCGCTACAGCAGTGAGACACGCGAACACGCCACGCGATGACGTTCCACGTCGTAACACGCCGCTACCGCAGCCAGGCACACCATTGCGCGTGGCACCGCGGTACGCTACACCGCTCCAAGCGGTTGTGCGGCTTCTTGCTGGGCCGCTCGGCAGTGTTCACTGGTCCGCTTCGGCACAGACGCATTCTGTGTTCCGTCCACGAGGTGGCGGGCTGACCAAAGGCAACAGCTACTCGGCTGGAGTAAACCTGCAGTTGTCACCAGGCTAGAGAAGGCCTTTGGTTCGAAGTGGAATTTAAATACACATGACAGCTTGTTTAGGGGTGAGATCGTTGCCAGGATGGTTGTTTGAATTAGCCGTTGGCAAAAAATATATTGTTTACACGGGGAAATAGTTTACTCTTAAAACACATATTTTTGGGGTTTTTATATAGTATGTAGACCATGTCATGTTATATATATCATGTAAATGTAGAGCCATTTTGCTTCCACACTGTTGGATGAGGGCTTCCTCTCATAGTGCTGGTTGTGGGGGTTATATAATGCTGTTCAGTGTGGGTGATAGCAGGAAGCATATAGACTGTCCTGTGATGGATACTGTGGAAATGTATTCGGAAATGTGGATCGTTTTCTGTTATGAAGTCTTGTGTTTAGGTGAAACACATGGAGTATAGAATGTACACAAGTTGAAATAAAACATGTTGACTGTTAAAAAGAGTTGCAAACTAACGACAGCCGAAAGAGTTAGCACGCCCAAAAATAACATCCACTATATTGATGGAGTGAAGAAATGTCTTCATGTGCTGGTACTTTTGCCATGAGAGATGGCAATAGCTTCATGAGACCTTAATCCAGCAGTGGATAGACCGTGGCTATTGGAGCTAATGCAACAGCCAGTAGTGCTACGCAACACTAAATTACCACAACTACTGGGAAATGAGTACGTCGTTGTTAATTTGTCGTTCTCTCCGCAGCCCTGTGCAGCGCTTTGTGACCCTCGGGTGAAAGAGACTCTATAAATGCTATTATTATTATTACGTTGGCCCAGGAATGGGCCTGGGCTGAATCATGGCCGAGTGCTTCAGAACCACACAGTTCCGTGGGCTTGGCCCCTCCCTATCCCTGCCACCCCTCCCTCCCTTCCTCTGGGGCTGGATGGAAGCAATGATACAAAAAAATTGTGAAATGTTACTCAAAACTAATATCCGTTATATTAATAATTTGATGTTTTATCTCTTAGCACAATGAATTGTACTCTTCTTCTATGCCCCCCCATGGCTTCAGTAAACCGCACTGACCAGCGGGGTGAACTCTGCTCAAATAACAGCACTGAGAGCCCGCCATCCAGCAGTGGATTGACAAAAGGGCTGGACGTGTACTTGTTCTTTTTTGTGACGGGCTATTGCCCGTCTCCTTTTCACATTGATCCTTATGACATCACGGCTGGTATATATGAACGTGGCCCGAAATCGATCTGAGCCAAGTGAACTTAAGGGAGAGAGGTGCCGATTGACCGCCCGTCTCTCTTCAACGTTGAGCCCGTGACATCGTGGCCTGTTTCCAAGTGGTGGCCCGAGTGAAAGCGTGCCGCTCCCTTGTGAAAGAGAGAGAGCGAGCGGGCCGTGCTCCCGAGCCGGGTCTGCCTGGTAAGGCTGCCATGGGAATCTGGGCTGAGCTCGGTTCACGAACGGAGCCAGCTCACTTCCCAGTGGCCATGGAGATGTGGCCATGAGAGGCTTTTGAAAGGCTGTTACCCTTCCACTTGGTGAGAATAATGAGATGTCAGACCACGTCGTGCAGATCTCAGATCATCCACCCCACGGGCAGGAGGGATGAGGGCACGAGGGAACGCTGGCAAAGCCACAGAAGCCACGGTGGCGCCGGGAGAATGGGAATGAAAGCCTCTGCATTAAGGACTTTAGATTTTACCCAACTGTAGCTCACGAAACAAATACCCACATTGAAAGATCAAAGATTTCATTACTGAGTAGGTAGTTGCTCAGACACTGAGGTTTTTAAGTTCATTTTCTCATGGGAAGAAGTTTTTTTTTTAAAACCTGTTGACGTTTTGTTTGTATTACTCATTGAAGGAATGCCAGTTTCATGCTTCATTTATCAGGTTATCATTTTGGTTTCATATAACCCAAAGCTGTGAAGTATGCTTTAATACTATGAATATATGACCACTGCCTACATGTAGCGTCACGTACTACCCGTTTTACCTGCATATCTTGGGTGGCAGGGATATCCTGAGCCATCACATTTAGCTTTGAGCATTTGGCTCTGACCCCAATCATTCATTGAAACGACCCCGCATGAGTGTTCATCTAATCTAGGCATGGTTCTTCAGCACAGTGGCCAAATTAACCACCGGGAGTAAGTGATATTTCTTGACACAAAAGCATTCCATTTTTGTAAACACGCTGCCGTGTGGCTCAACACAGCGATGCGTGACAGGAAAACATTGTCAACAGTCGATGAAAATCTCTGTCAGCCAGAGAACCCCTGCATAATGATTTCAAAGCGACCGCAGACGGCTGTGACCAGCGTGCCTTTGAAGTGCAGTTTATGGATCAGGTTACTTCTATACATCTGCTGTAACATGGATACATTGTAGAATGAAAGGTTTTTGGGAAACTGACTTTTTATAATATTTTACATTTTAAATAGCGGATTTTATGTGGCTGCTGCCCTCTAGTACGTTTTCCGGTGATGCTGGGAGGCCGTCCGTAGGGCGGCCGTGGGTTCTGCTTTGCCGAGAGTCGATGCCGTCCAAAAAGGCGCTCTGTTAATTTAACTCAATTTTCTTCAAAGTCAAGTGTAAACAGCGGTCCAATTTGGCAGGCTTGTTAAACATGTGATGTTGGCAAAGCCGAAGAATGGGGCTGTACGTATGCCGCACACTCGTCTATTCAGAAGCCTGACGTTTCTTATTAAAATAAATTTTGGTCATAATGAGGTTACTACTTTTTTTTTGTCTTCTAAAAATAAAAAGTTGGTGGGGGGGCGGTAGGGTGTGGGGGAATTATGCCTGAAGCTTCAGGTTTTTTGGCGGAAGACGCAGGAAATTCTAACGTGACCGAGAAAGTGAATAACAAAGGAAGCTTGTGCTGGCTAGTGCGGAACTCACTTCATATAGGGGGCGGGAGAGATTGTGCAAATGTTACAGACATATGTTGATATCAAATGAATTATATTTAAGACGACAATGCTTAAAAAAACACGAAGAGACGAAACCTTTTTTTTTGAAGTATACATTTTTTTGAACAAATAAATCAAGAGAGGGGAGGAGGAAAAAATACAATTGAGAAAGTGAGATCAGTCCAGCGTTGGGAAGGATCCAATCCAAACACTCTACTGGAACAGCTGCAAAGCCGGATGAAATTACACCCGACCCCAAACAAAGCCCCACCAGATGTGAGCCGCACAGCACGGAGGAGGATGGCGTGCACGCCAGGCGTGAAGTGGTGACGCACGAATACCAACAAGTGTAATTATTATAATAATTCACAATCAAATAAGAAATAAAATAAACAAATTGATTTTTTTAAATTTTTTAGCTCATTCCTTCAGCCCCGCTGATTCAAATTTCGCCTCCGCGTGGGCGAAGAAAAACTCTTGCACGTGCCCGCACGCATGAAGAGTGACTTCCGCGCGCCGGCGAGTGAAATCGTGCCAGACGCACGAGGGGGGCATCGCTTAAAAAACACGCGGCAGCTCCATTCGCCGCGGAATCCTCCCAAAGTGCTCCGTTCGTTTTTCGTAGACTCACTCTCGTACATAACCCGTAATTATTTCCACCGGTGTGTTTCGGCATTACCCGTTAATCGAAGCTTGCAGCATCGCGGAGATTAAGCGATCCTTCACTCGGTGTGGCGGATGGCACCGTCCTGTCTCATGCAGGATTAGGGTGGTTGGCAGGCGGGCGCGTGGCCTTGAAAATACCGAGCACGGTCTTTCGAAATGCCACTGTGACACAGTAGTGTGCCAGTTCGTACCTTTCACGACAATTCCAATGATCTCGATTCAGTTTTTAGCCCCACTTATCACTATCTGTTGTCATTTGTACTTGCTGTGAGCTTTCCCAAGGGCGACAGTCTGAAATGAGTACCTGGTGTAGTTACGTAAACACCAGCACTGAGGAGGCAAACGAAAAAGGATTTGAAGCTGGCCACCACTGCTCCCTCCCCTTGTGTGCCAGTAATAAAAGTTGTCAGATAAAAGGACTTGCACCATCAGTATCTTTAGGCTTAAAAGGCAATCTTTATGGGTGCTCGTTCCTCTGGGTGAGCACGTGCAAGCCCGTATGCGTGCAAGTTGGTACACTTGCATTTGTGTTCTTGCTTTACGGGGGAATGCTAGCGTAGTTAGCGTTGCATTGCGTTGGCATTTCCTGGATGCGGATTGTATTTCTCGTCCGCGTACAACTCCAGTGACAATTGTAACTTGAACCCCCGTCCGGTCCACCCCTAGGTTGATTCAGCTTTAAATGGGTACAGTATGTCAGTCAACATAAGCACTAGGGAGAGAAAGGTGGCCAAGTGGTGTGGCAACTGGGTGCCATTTTTAATAGGTTCTCTCTCAATAGCTCTTGTTCCCAACAATCCGTAAAGCTAAAGAAGGAATGGTTTGTTTTTGTGTCTGTGTCTGCTTGTGTGCTGGTGTGTGCAGAACCTGCACCTATTGGGAGCCACAGCCATTGAAGACAAGTTACAACCTGGGGTTCCAGACACTATTGCCACCCTCCGACGGGCTGACATCAAGATCTGGGTTCTGACAGGAGACAAACAGGAGACCGCTATCAACATCGGTACAACACTGATTGCTGACATCCAAAACCTGCAGATTCTTGCCCACCAACTGAAACGCATTTGCTAGTCCTTGTGTTAAAGGTACAGTGAGTGATGCAGAGCCGGGCGTAACGTTCAATTTTGCTTAACTGGCGTTTCGTAGGAGTTGTCTACAAAACTACGGCCCATATATGCACACATTTTGTTAAAGCAAGCAAACACAATGGGAGGAGTGTAAATGTCACTAGTAAAGCTGTGTTTATGTAATCAATTGCAGCTTTATATCATGTAACACAAGTCGTAGTGTATATCCTATTGCTCTTTTTCTATTGCTTAATGTATGGTGACAAGAGGAAAGGTTTATTCACCAGAAAAACACAGCCTTTAAACCAGCGTGATGTAATGTCTCTAGGATGCCGCTGATGGCTCGAGATAGTTTTTGTTTGCTTGCTGGTGATGAGGTTAGTATTATGACCGAATATTTATTGTAGCTTTTTAGCAACAATGCATTTTTTAAAGCGTGTAAATTGTTGAACCTTAAACTGGGCAGCTGCCAACATTCCCTCCAAGGAATTCAGCCCATATGCCAGTAGGCAGCTCTTAAGACCATTTTTTAAAACTCGTAAATGTTAAAGGCCTACGAAAATGGCTTTAATAGCTGAAACAAGATATGCAGTAGTTCTAACAGAAAGAATCAAATGTGAAATGAATGTAAATGGTTTAGATAGGTCACGTTTGCCTTGGATTAGGGGGGGATTTGTTCATTGTAGCTCTTGTAGGCCTCTGAGCACACCTCCACAAGGGGATTTTGAAAGAGCAATTCATAACACAATCTAGCTGGCATTTATTTTGTATTACCTGAATAAAGAATCAATCTTATAACATTTAGGGTATTAACTGAATAAAGAATAACTCTAGAAGTAGGGCTCATTTTCTAATTTTCACGATATATCCTTGCAAAGATTTCATGGTTGAGGTAAAGGTGAAGCCCTGCAATTGTTCGCTCACATGATTGCTGTCAGAAAGACCTCCAGTAGACGGAGCTCTTGAGAGTCGATCTTGGCCTGCCCTTTCTCGCTGGTCAGAATTACACCGTGGCAGCAGCCGAAGATGACCATGTGATTTCAAACCAAAGGGAAACAAGCCACATGATTGCCATGCACGTGGGATTGGATTCATGATTACCACCCACAGTGGAGGAACAAGTTTTGGATGGATCAATTAAATAAATGGATATTTTCATAGCTGTACCTTGGTATCCATTCCAAGAGGACCCAACTGCTGAGTCGGTTCAGCGTCTGTATTTGTTGGCATTACAAAACACGGGGCACAGAACATAAAATGCCATTCATGATCAAATTGGAAGATGTGTTCGTATTCAGATTGAACGTCAGATCCACGTAGATGTGGCTTTGCATGTCGACGCATACGAGTGCGGTGTAAAATCTGGACCGGGTTAACAGCCCGTGATGGAGTGGAGTCAGATTGAGATGTGCAGAGTATTGCGTGTTCCATTTTCAAATTGCAGCGGCCGTTGATTGTGTTCTTAAGAGAAGAGAGTTGTGGTGAGCTAACCGCCGCTTGTCACGTGTGTGTCTTCTTGTGGCTTCGTCACCCGGAAGGCTACGCCTGCAAGCTGCTGTCACAGAATATGTCAGTGCTCATCGTCAACGAGGAAACGCTGGACGTGAGTGATAATCATCTTTGCCGTTAAGGGGACGGGGAAAAATAGAGCCAGCCGTATTTCTCGCGGGAGCTAATTGCGTAATATGGCAGGGCCGCTAATTATTTATTTAAATATGGAATCATTTCTCGGATTGTTTTGTAATCGCTCTCAGCCAACCCATCTGGGTCGCGTGTGAGTGGCGGTGTACGCGTCACACAGTAATTTACTCTAATAGTGTGCCGCCTGCCTCTCGCTCCGTCTTTAAATGTATTAACCTGCCCCTCAGGGGACCTGGAAAGCTGATGCGCAGACAAAATAAATAAATAAATAAATAAATAACGGGCTGCCTAATGCAATTATAACCCTAACGAGGGCGTGCCTTTTCTCTGGTGGTGTTTCAGACAGTGGTTTTTCGTTTTGTTTTCTTTTTCTATTTGCCGTTGATATCCAGTGTTTAAACCGATGATGAAATACAAAAATATAAAAAAAAGTATTTGATTGTTCAGAATGTTATGGAAGTAGACTTGTTGATTGGTCTCTGGTGGTGTTAGGCCATGGGTTTGGCTCAGGCAGAGCTCATTTCCAGGCCCCTGTCTTTCACATGTGTTGGTCTTGGTGTTTGGCACCCATTTGTTATGTTCACGGGGTTTAATAAATTACCAAAGTAGCCCCTGTAGGATTTTTCCCTTTACAGCTCTGGAGTTTCCATTTTAACTTATTCAGATTACTTCAACAAAAATCTCCTGCATTAATCCTGCAAAATCGGAATGCCTGAAAATAAATAATAAACGCATGAAAAGTTCAACTGGCCACATAAAGTGAAACTTCTTTCTCTCTGTCAGCCTGTGGACTTTTTGGATCGATTCTTTTCCAGCAACGTTTTCTTAAGCAGTCAAACTTGGGTCTGGACTTTGACTTTCTTTCCTATTAAGCAAAAACTGATCGGTCACCAGATGTTCCATGCAAAAGCCCTCTATATTGACAGTGGAGGCAGAGAGTAAATTATAATAATAATAATAATAGCATTTATATAGCGCCTTTCACCCGAGGGTCACAAAGCGCTGCACAAAGCTGCGGAGAGAACGACATGTTAATTTGTTTGCATGCAGTATTTGTAATAGTAATTTGTGTTGTGTTCTATAAGCATGCAACAGTTCACCGTCACCAATAATTTCAGAAGTTTTTATGAATCAGGAAAACGCTTCTATACAAGAAATTATTTTATCTATATCCGTTTTTATTTTCTCATTTGTAAATGTTTAAAATTGTGAGAACTGCTCTCCATAGCTGTGCTTTCAGGATAGCTGTGTCCCAAAATAACAGCTATGGGAGAACAATTCTCATACATCGAGCCGGGAAAACCAACATGAGTATATTTTAAATTGTTTTCTCTCTAATGCATAATTAGGTTTCATGCTCGGCATAATGTGTCACTAGCACAGCATTTGCATATTTTTTCAACGAACGTAAATATTCGATTCCTACATGACTTGTTTCAATGCATGTATTGTGACTATCAACTTAAATGTAAATCAATGAATCTGTTCATTATTACATATCAAGTATTTATTGCTCAATGTAGAGATGCAGTAATGTCAATTCATATTCTTTAGCAGCTTGTGTTCCAAAGCGACCACTTGTATAATACACTTACTGTGGCCTATTTCATTGATTTTATCAATAACAGGATTGGTGAGTAGGCTGTCTTTTGAATCAATGACTTGTGACGAATGCAAGCAGCATCGGCAGCTGCTAAGATGAGACTGCAAGTTAGTGCAGATTTCTCCATCAGGGTCAGAAGAACCACGGGCAGTCTGGTGATACCTGAAATGTCGGCTGTTGCAAAGTGAACCTGAGCAAGTGGAGCCATCCCGACCAGGCCAAGTTCATGACTGGCGTCTGCGGTTGAAAGCCGACAATGCCTGTGTCATCTGCTCCTCCCTCAGAGGAGCCATGAACAGCCGATGATTTAAGCACCAATGCTGACCGTGTGCGGGCCTGTACCCAAAAATGGTCATCTTTAAGTCGGTATGATGGACACAAAATGAATGAATTTGATGGCTCACTGATGGACATCATCTCTCCTTGTGGGCTGGACCTGGCAGGCCACCAGGCGTACTCTAGCTCAGCACTGCACCTCGCTGGGCGAGAACCTGGGTCAGGAACACGACTTGGCCCTCATCGTGGATGGGAAGACGCTGAAGTACGCACTCGCCTACGACCTCCGCCAGTCGTTCCTCGACCTCGCCCTCTCCTGCAAGTCCGTCATCTGCTGCCGGTGGGTGACCGCTGTCGTATAAAAAAAACAACCAGGAAAGCAGTCAAATACATGTACGTCTCTGATTTTTTCCGCTCTCGGCGTGAGTGAGCGACGGACTGGTGATCTTGCTCATCAACCGTGCTTAATTTGGTCTTTGTTCTGTATTGTTGCAAAAGAGAAACCGCACGAAAATTAACGTGACGAAGAAAAATACGAGTTGAGCATTGCTGGATATTTTAATTTATTTCCCGCTCATGCCGTCTGTTGGCAGTGACCCGGAACCCGTCTTTTGCAGGCTTTTTGGTTCCAGTCGTGTTTCCATTTTTGCATTGTGCACTCTGCTTGGTTGACGTGTGTGCCCACGTTGACCTTTTTTGGTCCCCGTTGCGTTCATTTGTTATACAAAGGTGTTCCAACAAGCTCTCAGTGTAATTAATACAGTACTTAAATTTCTATTTCCTCTTTGGCGTTTTTTACATTTCTATGTTTGTACGAAAGGGCAGTGCAAATCTTGAGGGAAGATAAAAAAACGTGAAAGGAAAATAGAACGAAAGAAAAAAAACTGGGAAAAGTTGTGGGATTCCTGCTGACAGCTCAGGGCCCATGGCACTTGTGCTGGGTGGAAGATCAAACGCTCACCCATCGTCGCCAAAAAAACAAAACAAAAGCCGACAGGAGCATCTGCTTCTGTCTCTCCGTCTCATTCCTGTTCTTATTTTTCTTTCTCATTTCCTCTAATTTTTCCCCTCCCCAATTTTATTGTTATTTCTTTTTTTTCCCGCTGTGGAAGAGGGGTCGATTTCGGGACAATCGGGTTCACGGGGAGGTCATGGGCTTCACGGTTTCATGCCTGGAGGTGGTCGGCAATTTAGTTTTCTTGGACATGCCGGGTTTATTCAGCTTGCCTTTAATGCGCACGTCTCTTTATGTTGTGATCTTAGCCTCGAGGTTGAAATGCACCTACGAAGAGTTGGCAGATGCTTGTTATTTCTGAATTAAAAATCGCCGAGGCATATGTTAACTTACATAAATACTGTACGTAATTTTTTTACAAAATGGCCGCAGCGATTGACCGCTGCGGTTGATGTTTTTATTCGACTAAACATGGAGCAAAAGCAAGCGGTAAACCTAGACGATGTGATTCCTGCTAATTCGTTCATCTGTTATTCCACGATTAGCGACGCATGTTTTCCATTTTCACGGTAAATTCCATTGTTTCCATCTCCTCTTGTTGTCCCGTCGCCTCGCATTCTCTCGCCTCGGGCCTCCTTGCTTTGCAGGGTGTCTCCACTGCAGAAGTCTGAGATCGTGGAGATGATCAAGCGGCAGGCGAAGACCATCACGCTGGCCGTGGGCGACGGGGCCAACGATGTGGGCATGATCCAGACGGCGCACGTGGGAGTGGGCATCAGCGGCGTCGAGGGGCTGCAGGCGGCAAACTCCTCCGACTATTCCATCGGGCAGGTGCGCGTCCACCCTTGTGCCCACTCTCATGTTTATGAAGTTTCAAGGGTTTTTTTTCGTGTGAAACGAGATGAAACTTTGAGAGGGCAGGCTGGGTCTCGTTTGCATGGGTGAGCAAACAGATGAGAAGTAGAACATGATGCGCAAACATAAATACACGTGAAATACTAACTTCCCAGTAGCGCAAGTCGGTTCGGAGGGTCATAGCACGATTTACACCTACAATTACATTACAGAAGTATAAATAGATACAGGGTGACTGTTGTATTTACATGTAAACAGACAAAGATATATTTCATGCAATTGCAAGTGAAGTTATAATTAACACCTTGGCATTAAAACTAGTATGCTGCCTTCCTGGTTGCGCTAGCCAGGATGCGTCGGATGTGTGGACCTGTGGCGTAGCTATCGAGTGTGATCACAGTGCAACTGGGGACCCCGTGGGCCAGAGGAACGCAGATGGCCGGGCTACGAAGAGGGGTGGTGATAGGACAGGAGGGAGTCTTATTTCATTCCTTGCACTAGGTCCCATGCCAACACTAGAGTAGATTTTTTGCAAATAACGTTATTGCGCTATCTTGTAACATTTCCGTTAAACACGAGCTATCCGATGTTGCTTTAGCTCAACTCAGAAGTGACTAGCAGTGCACAAAACGGGTGTGAGGATGTTGTTGTGTGTGTCACCGCCATCCTTGTACCGCGTGGCTGCCTTCCCCTCCCCTGACTCTCGGCGGTTCCTCGCACCTCCGAGTCGTTGTGTCCCTCTTTGCGAGTGAATTATTTGCAATTATCATACCTCGCAGAAGTTCTCTCTGTCTCGACGCAATTCCAGGAGTGCGTTTCTCCACGCTTTTGCTTCTTTGCTCACTTTTCAGTTTTCCGCTGTTTTCTTCGCCCCTTCCCGTCACTGTGGTGCCGATGTTTCCCCAGCGTCTCCGCCACCGCGCACCCTGCTCCCTCATCTCCAGCGCGGCCCACCCCTTGACCTTTCCCCAGGGTCATCACCCATGCACCGCTCCCCATCTCGTTTTCTTCTGGCTGTGCAAATACAACGGTGCATGTTTGGCACAAGAGCGCAACACATCTCGTGCCAAACATGCACTTTTGTTCAGTCACGGAGTCAAATCCCGAAGAGGAAAAAAAAGCGAGCGAAGATTCCTTCACGGCCATTTTCCACCCTGGGTATACACCAGTCTGGGTTTTGCCTCGACTTGCAACGGTAACGTCACCTTTAGATTAATTACTTCGTGCACCGTGAAGGAGTGGAGGGGAGTGCGGCGTGTGCTGGGTGGCAGTTCATATTTCACACCTCAAGCGCGATAATGAGAAGCTTACTTTTCCATTAAACTGCAGCCGCATGGGGCGCGGCTCGTGGACGTTGCTAAATTACAATTGTGCTAGAGCGCACACACGTGTGGGCGCTCGCACATCGGAGAGCAAAGACAAAGGTCCCCTGTAAAGCCTTAACAGACTGTTGGGGCAGGTGCTGTTAGCAAATCACGGGGTGGGTAGGCTGCCCCACACCCGGCTGGATTTGTTTCCCCAGTGCTGATGTTTACAGACCACACCAGATGAGTTCACCTAGGGAACAGGCAAGACTGGTTTAGATAATCGTCATTAGTGTTGGCTCTAAGCGCGAATCGAACTTGGGTTGCTGAGTTCGTAGCACAGTGCGCTATCCGCTGTGCCACCGCTCCCCACGGCGGGAAGCTTACACACACACAAGAGTTGACAAAAGTGCGCATGTGCCGTGCACGGTTTGTGGGTATAATCATCCTGTGTTAGTCTAATACTCTCAAGTAATGTTAGAGAACTAAAGAGACCGAGATAGGAAATTACTGGAAAATTTACATGAAAGCTGAGTTAGACGTTATGCATGTGTCGTGTGCTGTTAAAAGGCAGATGTTCCTGGAGCTGGCAAGGCCTGCCACTTCTCATGCCAGCCGATGACCTCACTCGTAATAAATCTCACTTGCAGGGCAATTGGATTAATAAGAGACACAAGAAAGGCAAAACTTTTGGCTTGTACTGCGACTTGTGAGTGAGCCCAGTGTCTTACATGCTTTTATTCATTTTGAGTGAAAACGTGTGTACTCCGCTAAAATTGTCATACTCATCATTTTTTTGGGAATCAGGTTGGTCAAGTCCCAGCCACATGCAGGATGGTTCTGTTGCTCTAGGTAGTCACGTTAGCAGCCCACAGTAAATATTTATATTTTATTAATGTTGGAACTTAACTTTATCGTTGTGGAGGGGTTTGCGTGTTGCAATGAACCCCAGAGCTACATCTCTTGGAGTCTAGTACGTCTGGTAGGGTCTCCCTTGGTAAACAACAGTGGGCGGAGGTCCCAGACAAATAACAAAGACCCTCCGACTAAAGGAGATTGGCGTCAAGAAGGGCATCTGGTTGTAATTTTTTTAAACAATACCTCCACCATTGGGGGGAACCAACCAACCCGGGTCAACCTGGATACCGGCCGTTTAAACTGGCAACATCAACAACTTCATGTTTTGCAACGTAAGAGCAGAGAATGATGGCTGGAGGAGCTTACCAGCATAATGGCTGTGAAGAGAAATGCTACGTGGGTGCTCAAGACAACTGTCGTATGAACGTGAAAGAGATTTGCGGCAAGTTTGTTGAGGCACGGTGTCGGCAGCGTGTGGGCCTGGGTGGCATGTCGTGACCGCGTGGCTCGTTCGGGTGTGTCCTGCGCGGTGAGCAGTTCCGGTTCCTCAAGAAGCTCCTGCTGGTCCACGGAGCATGGAGCTATAACCGCGTGGCCAAGTGTATCCTGTACTCCTTCTACAAGAACGTCGTGCTCTACATCATCGAGGTTTGTGCCTAAGTTTACCGGGGTGCTGTGCTGCATTGATAGGCCTTAGACGGTCGGAGAGCACACCTTAAACTATCAAAACACTTATTAAGCCAAGTGCTGTTTGTTGAATATAGCATTGAAAATTAGCCCTAAATGAGTACGTGGTGTTTTGTGCAAACAACAGTATGGGGTAGAACAAGGTTGCTGAGCATGGTATTGGCCACCCACCCTCTGTTGCTGCTCCGTTGTTTTGGAATTACCCACATTGTGGAATTAGGAACTCTCAGTCTTTGCAAATGTTCTGCCTTGGAATTAAAACCTGCACCTACTTAATATTGCGTACCATGAAATGTGAACTTTTTATGTGCAGCGCCATTGTGGAGCTTTGCTCATTGGACTTTATATGTACTCATGTTTATTATTAGTATTATTATTGTGTGCAAACTAAATGCAGAAAGAGATGTGTCTGTAATTCCCAATAATAAATCAACTGTGTGCTTACACGTAAGCAGTATTGTAACAAATAGTTAAGGGACTTTTTGGACCTTGGCCTGTGCATTCTTAATGGTAACTTTCATAAGCCGAGCTGAAAGACAACGATGTCCAGAGGCTGACCATCGTCCTTCGAAGAATTGCAAAGAAGAAGATTTCAGATTTGCCCTTGTGCAGCGCTTTGTGACCCTCGGGTGAAAGGCGCTATATAAAGCGCTATTATTATTATTATTACATGGTGGCTTATGAATGTCTGAATTATTGTGTCTTTTTTTTGGAAGGGCAGCCAAAAAGTTAAGAAAATAAGACGCTTAAAAAAGTCAGATGGAAGTCCAATCCTTCACGGAAGAATAATGTGTTCTTATGCAATCATTAATTAGAGGAGTCACTGAATGTAAATATAAAGTAATAGATGCAAATTTTGCAATACTTGCAATTTTTTTTTATCTGTGGCTGACCTTGCCATGTAGACTGTTGCAGCAAGTGTTGTTAGCAAGTACCTTTTAAGACTGGCATGGTGTACAGTGGGGGTAAAAGGTAAGGAGTGGTGTTGCTAGCACCATTCCCAGATATCTTTGGGTGGCAGAGTGGCGCAGTAGTAACATCTGCAACTCACAGAAAGAAAGTCCTGCCCGAGGCGGTTCGATTCCCACCTCCGGCGCGATTCTGTGTGAAGTTTGTGTGTTCTTCCCCTGTTCTGCATGGATTTCCTCCGGGTTCTGCGGTTTCCTCCCACAACTAAAACAACGCTCATTGATTAATTGACCAATAACATCGTAATATGTGCTGGCTGACCACCTGGCTGGCTGACTCCCCCACTCTTCAGCGGTTTCTTCGCGCCTCTGTATCGGTGTCTCGTCCATAACCAGGCATGGAATTTGTATGCATTAATAATTATATTATTCTTATTTGTCTCCTCGTTGCTGTGCTTGCAAGCTGAGACGACCTAGGGGAGGCCCAGATATCAAGTGCCACTGATATTAACCATGGCTGGAAATCAAACTCTGGTCACTAGGTTTCTCGTGCAGTGTGCTAATCATTACACACACGTAATACATTGACCCACACAAGTGTTTACATAATGCCTGCAACTGATAAAAACCTGGGCTCGCACATGTGCACATTTACTCTGCCTTCCCGCTCAAACTGCTCACATGGGACCAGCCAGTTCTGGTGTCTCATTGCTAGGCTTACTCAGAGGCCCTACACATGCATGGGCTCCACACCTTCACCACATGTGCTTAATGACTCTTAAGCCAGAGTCCTGGGCTGCCAGAGTCCTATCTGGTTGCTGCTCATTTCACTCTGCCATTACAAGGGCAATTTCGAAGGATTTTATCATCAATTCTTAGGTCCCGTATGTATTAACCCTGTGGCCTATACCCCCATCCTCCCCCACCATTAAGGTCAGTAAAGGAACAAAAATTAGATTGAGGAACCACAGGCCCAATGTGTACGCATGGGTTAAGGCCAGTTGTGCTGACATCAAATATAACATCAAGGACCTTTTTTCTGTTGCTGATATGGCTTGGGAAAATAGTTTAGTAGAACGAAAGTATTTGCCAGACAGTGTTTGAAAAATTCTCTTATTTAACATGTTTAGGGAGGGCAGTGGATTTCTGCGCAATGTCCTGGCCAGCCTTACTAGTCGCCAACGCATTGTTTTGTTCAAAGTGAAATTCCGGCTGTTGGCAGGCTAAGCTCGTGACTTATTGCAGCGTGGGTACCTCTCACCCCTGATCCCCCTTGGAATCCGGTGCCTCACAGTCAGTTGGACTGTGTGGTGCAATGACAACTTGCCAGTGTGCGTTGGTTTGTGCGCAACAGGGCATGTGTACGTCCGCTTGCGCTCAGTTTGTACGTAGACTGTTTGCCGCTTGACACGTTCGGAAATTTTGAAATATGGCTTCGACGAAACGGCCTCCGCTGCTTAGCAGGTCAAGTGTACTCTGCAAATCCCCAAGAGGCATGGAAACATGAAGCTTTGGCTCTCATTTCGTTTGCCGCGCTGAATAGAATAGGGCGCCCCTATTCAGGTGTGCCTACCGTTAGCGCACAGACCAAAAACCCATTGTGCCTGCGAGCCATTGTGCGTGCCTTTGACTGGGTGTGCATTCTGGTGTGTTCTTGTTAAAAGATAATCGGGCTGATTTCTCATCTTAGTCATCAAGGCCGTAAGGGATACTGTGCTTTAACAAAATATTCTGTAAATAATGAGATCAGTTCACACCTGTAAATGATGATAAACCTGTCACAACTTTCAAATTTATCCAGGCCTGAAAAACCAATAGATTTTAACAACACACAAACATATGCATTGCATATTGAAAAGATCTCAGCCTTTTGCAAAACCACCAGTTGAGCAGAACTGCAGTCTTAAAATAAATTTAGAAAAAATACTGTGATTGCTGTACTGATGAGTCCTAATTAGAATGTAACCAGAAAGGGGTTGTGGCTTTGATCACCGCTGCCTGTAGGTTGTCCACATTTGTTCTAATTTTATCGAGTTTGTGGTCGACGATGATAATACCTACAGTGCAGTTCTTGTGAACTGGTGGTTTTGCATGAGGCTGAGAGATTTTGTACACGCAGCGCACACATTTGTGCGTCTTAAATCTATGGGAGCAATTATGCGAGGGAGTTTCCTTCCAACATTTGATAGTGAAATACACGCCGCTCGTGACTTCCTATTTCCTCTTCGTTTCACTGTCGAGCATTTGAGCAAAAATACTTGTGTTGCAAAGGTGTTCCGCAACGGGATATTTTGTTTGTTCCCTGATGATTAAGTGCTACCAACCACGTAAAAGTTCCTTGCATATGATTGCAATTTATATTCCAACCACTGCCTGCATAATAGCTTGCAATTCCGTAAAAGTGATAAAAAATAAGTTTCCCGGGCTCCCACATTGCGACAAAAAGAGCTCATCATATCTGTAAAATCAACATTATCATCAGCCATGGTCATTCCCCTGCTGGATGAAGGCATCCCAAAGCCGTCACTATATTTCACTGTTCTGTGTTGTAACAATCCATCCAGCAGCTGCATCAGGTGGTTGTCCTCAGGCACGTCCCCTCCTTGGGCCACACTTTGTGAGCCATTATCCCTTTTAATAATATTATTGGTACAATTTATAACGCGTGCAAATTGCATGCCTGGTCATGGGCGAGACATAGATACAGAGGCGCCAGAAAACCACAGAGAGGGGAGAAGTCAGCCAGGCGGTCAGCCGGCGCCAACCCGCCAGACACTGTTTCCTATATAATTATGATGTTATCGGCTAATGTATTCATGAGTGTGTTTTTTGTCTTGGGAAGAAACCGGTGAACCCGGAGGAAACCCACGCAGCACAGGGGGAGAACACACAAAGTCCACACAGAAAGACGCCCGAGGCGGGAATCAAACTGCCTCGGGCATTTTTCTGCTGTTATAATAAACATCTGTCTATCTATGAGGCGTGGATGTTAAACACTACACCACCTGCCACGCGCTTAGAGGCGAGAGAGATATAAACTCTCATCTGCTGCATCTGTCTGGCCTTCATGTATGTGCTATGAAGAAGGGCCTTTGCCCAAAACATCACCTATCATATATGTTGTCCTTCTAAGGTCACTAGTGTTATTGACGAATGTATTCAGTGTTTGTTTTATATAGCCAAACATACATACTGCAGTGTATGGAGTGGATCATAGGAGCTTACTCCCGTCAGACAGGGGAGAGACGAAAAATTAAAATAGTTGAAGAAAAATGTGAAGCAGATGGAATGGATACGTCTGCAAACAGCTGAAGAGAGTCTGCCAGCTTTGTTATGCCCTACGCGTATGCGAGGTTCAAAGGTAGCAGTTTAAACCCGAGCTTACAGCGGTAACCGTAAAAATTACTCTGACATTAATAGGAACGGTCTCGCTTGGGCTTGAGGCTCGAGTCAGCTCATTTTTATTGCAAATATGTTAAGCCAGAAAGTGGCAACGCGTGCGCCGCCGCCATAGCCCAAACATTGTTAGCTGACATTCCTGCAGAGAACCAAAAACAAACAATTGCTCCATTATTTTGATACATTATTTATAAACATGCACTCTAATGAGTCCAAAGTTTAAGTGTTGAAGCACGTAGGTCGTAGTACTGTACACCACTTACACAAAATCAGTTTTGGTTTCACTTAGCTTTCCACATTTGTGTGGATGTGAATTTTTACCGGGAATGTCCTGCGTTGAAACTATGTAAATTTGGCACAAAAACTTGAAAACAATTGAAATGAAATAGCTTCACACGTTTCAGTCAGCGAGGTGTGAAAAAAACCCCCCACAAAAATGATAGGACGTGGAATAAAATGTTCGTTTCCCCTGTCGTATTTCTCCTGGCTCAGCGTGGAGTGGTGGTATGGTGGGTGGTGGAACAGGCCGCTGTGAACGGACCCAGCTGAGTGTCAGCATGGGACGTGATTTGAGCACTCCACTGATGAGCTTTCCTTCGAGTGGAAATTTCACTCGCCATCCTGCGCAAGCCGTGAGGACGGTTGCACGTCCGCAGAGCGTTGGAAACGAGGGATACGCTGCCTCATTTGGGGGCCCTTCATCAATTTGAGCTTTAGCACCGGTGCTGGGAGGCTCTCGGTTCGGAATGCTTAGCCAAGACCTGGAGAGAGGATGGAGGGAGGGGGATTGGGAAGACCTGAGGCCGAGAGCGGCAAATTCCATGGATCAGAAAGAAACCCAGATATAGAAAAATTAGGAGAGAGGTCTGCGTAGGAATGCAGTGGATGTGGGATATGAGTGGGAGCGATGCAGGCCTTTACGTTGTCCTGCTGTCTGCCTGCTTGTCTTCTTGTTTACACCGCCGTCTGGCCTCCTCCCTAAGTTCCCGGCAGCAACTAATACTTGCGGCACCCACCCTTTCCTATCAATGCGTGCATTCCTTCCATACGCGGTGCATATTCTGGGCCCTGCGTGTTTATTCAAGCCACGTATCGTTCCCAGGTGCGCCGGCACGGCACCACCGGAGAAACTTGTGCGTTGCCGTGGGTGTTACCACTCGCAAAATCACCTCCGCAGCTGCCAGGCCATCTGATGTGAATTAAATTCATTTTTTAAAATTTATTTGTTTTTTTATATGTTGGCAGCAGTAAAAAAAAATCTGAATGAAAAATTTAACACCAACTGTATACATTCCAGCGATAATTAAATTTTAATTTATTTATGTCAACTTTGCCGCTTTGGCCTGTCAGTTTGGGGGTTCCATTGGCTCTTGGCTGCCATTCCGACGCAGCCAATTCTGGGATTGTGGTCAGAACACACACAGAGGGACAGCAGGTGGCACCATTGTGACATTTGTCATATTCCTATCAACTGCAACCACATAGCCTTTAATGTTTCAGGATCGTTAAATATAAACACACACATGGGTATAAGCAGCTGGGTGGCCTAATGAGTGGCATTCTTGCAGTCTTGGGTTTTGGGCGTCGATGTTTCAAATCCAACTTCTTCCCCATGACAATGCACCACAGGCATCTTTCCACTTGTGTCCACTTTTAGACGTAAATGATCACACTAATGTGTCGGGAGATTTATATGCACTATTTTTTGAGCTCCGAGTGTTGCATTGGTTAGCGCAACGGACTATGAACCTTGATGAGTGTGATTCTCGGCCACGGATAATTTCAGTGGTGATATCTGAATTGGTCCTGCTCACTCGTCTCAACTCTTCACCAACCAGCACTGACCAGTGAGGTGGAAGTATGGTAAAACAACCGGCAGTCCGTGGGTTGACAAACGGCTGAAAATAATTGTTATTTAGTTTCAACACATTGTTCTGTTGCCATTTTTAAGCAGTGCTAGATAAAGAAAATTACACTCACCACCCATGCCAACATGGTTATAATTCAAAGCCGTTGCTTTTTCAATGATATAAAAAATAACACAAGTGGATTAATGTGAAAACACATAATCCAATAAGCAGACAAATATATATATGAACACCTGAGTACATTAACAGAGCCATGGACAGACTTAACAAAGTTCACATGTTAATCCATTTTAAACCACAGCAATTAGCATTTGGTTTGGATTAGTGATCCATTTGACAACAGTAATTGTCCTGTGGTGGTGAGTAAACAAATGTGGTAATCCTTCATTCTCTCTGACACCCCGGGGAGGGAGTTGAGAGGGGGAGGGGGGCAGTCACCTTAATCACCCCCAACGACAAAGATCCCCCATATAGCCTTAACAGACTGTAGGGTCATGTGCTGTTAGCGAAAATAATCTATAAAGACCGTCACAGCACACGAGGGGGTGGGTGGCCAGCACCACGACCGGCCGCCTTTGTCTCCCTACTGGCGATGTTTGCATGCCGCGCCAGGT
>JAZEWU010000016.1:4394084-4429449 GCA_036362915.1 Geotria australis
ATCCAGCTGAGAGAAGGAAATGTTTGCATAAAAAAAATCGACATTAACACCGACATAAAATATTAACCAGAACACAAACATTGGAGAAAGCACTTCTGTGCGGATATTAAACGAGTTATTTTATGAAACTGCATTCGTCAATAATACTGTGTCCCTTTAAAATATAATAGGCGATGTTTGGGTAAATGGTCCTTCTTCATAACAAATAAATAGGCCAGAGAGACACTGGATGAAAATTGAAGAGACTGCAGTTTATAGCACGGGGCCTAATAAGGATTGAAATCAATTTTAAAATGGTTGATGTACTGTAGAGTTTTCAAATTGCCGTATGATGAGCTACCTGTTAGCAGCTAATAGAGTAAGAGACAAATAATACTGGAGAATCTACCTGAGATGTAAGAGAGTTTGACATGGGTAGTTGGCATTCCATTGACATCACAATGGGAGGGGGTCATGGGAGGAGCAGTAGGGGGATCCGAGCTTGGGAGAAGTGGCTTGTAATCTTTAATGTCAACTCCGCTGAACCATTGGCGTGCAAATTGTTTTTGACGTAAGGTATTGAAGGATTTGGCTGTGTACCATAATGGAATAAAACAGTCAGATTTACAAAGAAAGTTACAGCTAATGCAAAACAAATAGAATACTACATTCATAGTGAATTGCAGGTGGCTTTTGAAATCCTAGAGCATTATGTGTGGCGCCTTGCCGTTTAGCATAAATCTACATATAGTGTGCAAAGGCAGATTTCTTATATTCATGCAGATGTTAGTTTTTCACTGGGGACTAAATAGTTTATTTTTCCATTCTTTTAAAATACACTCATTTTATCTCAGTCTTTTTCACCCTAGTGCTATCAGTGTCGTAGCTTGAGACAAAGCATCTGTTCAGATCTCTCACAGAGCAGTGTAACCCTTCATGTTGGAGTACGGGCCAGAGAAGTGGCTTACACAGAGCTACCTCTGAGCCTGCTCTTCATACGAGAGTAATGTTCATCGTGCGAGAGTCAGACATATACATTTTAATTCTCAGAGCTGGAATTTGGCCAAGTCGAGTTCATTTGTAACGGAGAACTATGAATATCCCTGCTTTAACTCCGAAAGCGCTCACTCCTCTGCCGACACCCGACACCTGCTGTGGCTCCGGACTGCCTGCTGTATCGGCCACCTGTCTCATGAGGAAGAAGCATCAGCCATTATCATCCCGATCCTGTGCTTCCTCCCCCTTCTGTCTGGCCTGACCGCCTGTCGCTGGAAATCTAAAACCCAAACTGCGCCGGCTCTGAGCTAAAGTGCCTCCTAGCTCCCCCCCCCAGACCGCCTGACCACCTCCAACCTTGCTGACAGATAGGGCCCTTCTACTGCAGCAATCGCATTTGAGATCATCACCGCATGCTCCGGCTTTGTTATATGACACTTCCACGCTTTTGGGGTTTATATTGTCCTATCGCCACACTTTCTAGTGTTGAGATTTTAATTAACACTGCGTGGGTATATATAACTGGCCTCTTTGGCATAGTGCTTGAGATAGCTATCCTTAAATAAGCAGAGCATTTATTTTTAAACAGTGACGTTAGGGTTTATAGGTTTCAAACCAAAGTGTTTCAGCTATGCTTGTCTGTTCACAAGGGATAATTGCTCAGTATAATGTTTGCAAACTGGTCTATCCTAATCTGGCCACAATTACAAGTTTAGTTCAGTCTTAAGAAAAAAATGCTCAAGAGAAAATTACGGACGAGGCATGGTTGGCGATATGGTGTGACCTAGTTCAAACCGCTCGCTGGCTTGTATGTGTGTGTGTCTATATCTTTATATATTTTATAAAGAAAATAGCAATTTCCACAGTTTGTATTGTCTGGAATTCTGCCCAGATGGATGTAGATTTTTGGTTGTTTATTTAAATATGTGTGCGTGCATTTATATAAATCCAGAAAACACGCAAATTTACCTTTATTTTTCATGTTCTGCCACGTCTGGCCAGCCTGGTTTGAGCATAACGAGGCCCTTCCCCATCTGCCAAGGCCGTGATCGTTTGTCGCTTGCTCTGTCTAATTGCTCTAATTGCTGCTATCGCCTGTATCCTGGCAGTTTTTATGACATCATATCACACTGGAAATATTAACCTTTTTGCATATTTACAATTAATTGTGCCTGCATAAAAAATATATCTTATTTTTCGTGGATTTTAGGGGACGATGTATATACACGTACATATTTGAGGCTAAACTAATTGGTTGGCCCGTTTGATTGCAATATCTTGTACATTTAATAGAAAAATACTCAACACATTTGTCAGTAATACTTGCTTAAAAGGAAAATTCTGTGTGCTTAGGCAATGAATCCAAATATGGCCCTTTTTCCTAGGAGGTATTGTGTGTTTTTTGTTATGGATGCTTATGCACCACTGACAATGCAGTAGTAAGATCAATTGTTCATATTTCAGCATTATTATTGTTCATATTTCAGCATTATTATTATTGGTAGCAATAGTATAAACACCAATTTGTAGCATTATGCTAAGATAATACAACACGGTGTGATGCTAAGTATAATCTGATTTACGACTCAGAAACGTTTCATATACCTTAGCACCTGTGTTACGTTAATGTACGTGCTTTGATTAAGCCTTATTCGACCATGGAAGTTAATTTTCACTTTAGCACACCATTATATAATATAAACTAGGATACAGAGCATTGGAACAAAATAAACACTGAAGCCGAGAGATATTGCTCTGCTGTTTGAAATTGTTTTACCATCTCTGGCTTGGTTAGGTTGTGCCAATGAGGGCAATGCAGATTGATTGTCACACTTTAATTTCAGCTAAAACTGACCCATCCCATACTCCACATACCAAGCTTTGCAACTAATCCCCAGCTTTATTATAACCACGACTTTTAACTAATGCCAACTCCAACACTGACAAACACTTTGCGCTTCCAGGCAACCAAACATTGGGCCAATAGAACACATGTATTTCTACACATTCTTTAGACTGTCAAACTTCATAGGCTCTCAATATTGCCAATTGCATGAGTTCATTCTGCATTTATATTTAATCCCAACTTTGCAGTTAATATTTAATGTAGGAAGTTATAATGGGCAGACGGGGTAACTAGAAAAATACATTAGAAACATATTTAAGAGTATAACATTTGATCGTGTGAATGAATGTCTTGAACGTGCGTAGGAGACAATCTTGATAAAGTAAACGTTAGGTGCGTTGACGATTTTTTTGTTTAAATAATGAAATTATTCGATGTCATGAAAGTTGAGCTTGTTTTGGTCCAATAAGATTTTTGATAAGTTGCTACAAAGCAGTGCGCAGGAATGAAGACTAATGCTGTTGTACGGTTTAAAAAGCAACAAAAAGTATTACAAAAATATTATTTTAATTACTCTTTGAAAGGAAAAACCTCATATAAAAATAAAAAAAACCCATTTGGCATGCCAAATTTCAGCACAGCTGTTATAAAAAGTGACATTTCTTAGAATCGTGTGTATTGTTAGTCCTAATATTACCCATGAGAGGGTCTGAAAGTAGGCCAAAACTCAGAGTATTTTCTGGCCGTTTTAATTGTACCTGTTTGCGCAGTTCTTTAAATGGTCGTACTTGTATATTTTCAAAAAGCACCTATTACCTACACATGGCCAGTGCTTTGGGGTTGGCTGCTTGTGCCAAGGCCCTGGACGTGGCTGAGATGGGTCCCTCGTGTGTCAGTGAAACCTTTTATTAGGCCGAGGCAAAAGAAAAACGTTTAAAAAAATTACCAGTTATTAGAAAAAAAAAAAAAATTCCATTAATATAATTTTAACAGCTTTTGAATGGGGTGATAAAGTGGTGGCGACTTATTGCTCTACTGAGCCTTGTGGAGGCCATCTGGGCTTGTTGGGTTCAGTTGTGAAGAGCTGATGCCCTAAGTCGGCGTGTAACGATACAATACCATCCCCTCCACCCACAGAATAATTATAAAGTAACAATTTATTATGCGCGCATATTCATTCAACGTCGAAGGTATTTATTTAATGCGAAAACGGCTGAGACGCGAGGATACCGCAGAGAGGGGGGGGGAATTAAAATTGTAAAATATTCTTTTCCACCCAATGATTCACGTATCGTAAGAGGGGAAATTTGAATTCAAATAAAGACTTGTGCCTAGATATGGCTGTAGCTTGACTTTTGTTTTCTCTAGGTGTATCTTGCCATAAGTGTGCATGCTTTGCACCAGTTATAAATGGGCTGAGCTAAAGGCTTTGAAACAGACATTCGTGGCTTTTAAATGTTGCGGTGCGTTTGTTTAATATATCTCTTGTTTGCATCAACCTTCACGTGCTGTCACAGAAACGTGTAAATAGGACCGTTGTTAACACGGGTAAACGCTACTCGTTATGGGCTCAAGAGGCAGAATGACACTGAGCAGTTTTAACTGCACCGACATTCCAAGCAATAAATCAAAGAGAGGTGCCATACTTGGAGCTCCAAATGGCACCGGAAATATCTGCGACCTCTGAGAACTGAGGCACGTGGCAATTGGTGTCAGTGGGGTGCAGTGGCCGGGGACAGGGGCTGCTGGTGGAGGGGAGGGGGCATAAGAAATACAATCCATGGAATCCCATTTCTCGCTTTATTCAGGCGAAGCTGTTGCGCCCGCGGTGGGCGGGGTCGGATGTTGTGAAGCGTTGTGTGGTCAGACGTGAAGTGTCCGTTGGATAGGGACAAAGTTTGTTTACTTTAACCAGGTGAGAACTCAGGAGACCGGGATTAGTCTCACTTGCGAGAGTGACCTGGGGCAGTAGCCTCTCAGTAAGGGATGATGATTGCTATGCGGAGTCCCAATTGAATAATTTACGGTGTAATTTTCGAACATGCCAAATGTGGACCCTCACGCCGGCACTCGACGGCCTAGACTTGCGAATGACATTGGGGGATCTAAACAGACGGCGCGATGTATTATTATGGCTATTTCAACCGCTTTATTAAATTAAATCAGGGCAACCGCCGGATTCAAACCGTGAGCTTATGCATGAGCGGCGAACGCACTCACCGCCCGTAAGGGACTGGAGGAACGGTCAGAGGTTGATGTGTGCGTGGGGGGAGGGGGCGGCAGCAGTGGGACACCAGTGGCAACAGTCAGCAGGACACATTGGAGCCCCCCCTTCTCGCTAATTAAAATCCAGACGGTCAGAAAAGGAAGCCTTCGTGGCCCGGACTTGACCGCGCTTGGAGATTTGCCCTGGCGTTTAGCTCGCTGCAGGGCGGGTGTCAGTCGGCTGTGGCTGCTGAGTAGGCCGTTAAATTAATTTAGGAGAACGCCAAGAGTTTGGGGGGTGGGGAAAGAGAGGAAGAGGCAAGGACACGTACAGGAGGGAGCGATTGTTGGGTGGGGGTGAAGGTACAACCATTTTAAAATATAAAATAAAGCTGTTTTATTTTCCCAAATTTGAATGCTTTAGTTCATCTGCCCCGACCAAGATTACTTGGAAAAAAGTGTCAGTTTTTTGTAATCGGGGTTGTCAGCCACAACCACAGCAATAATAACTTGCACCACATTTTACCTCGAAACTGCCTGCAGGAAAAATGTACTATCCAACAAGGTGGGTAATAAAACAAGAATGTTTACACTGCACATCATGTAAACGATCTTTATGGCAAATTGGATACAACGCATAACTCTTCACATGTTGTATTGTTAAGCTGTAGGTGCGCCAGACAGGGTCACTACCATTCCAATGAATACACACTGCATCGTCCATTACCCAGTTGGCTGGCTCACTGAGCCGTGCATTTGAGAGCCGCATCGAACCAGAAGCTCGCAGCCAGAGGGCGTTTGGGAAAATGATCAAAAATGTGAACTCGATGCCTGGCTTTTCGAATATGGCCAAGGTATTGCAGCATCATTGCAGAATGGGCCGCACTATTTTTGTGGGGGGTTTTAATGCCCTGCTCTTCCTCAGATCTGTCCTTGTCTGTTGCACGTGTTATCTCCGGAGCCTCGTCAACAATCCCGTCTCTGTCTCCACTTAGGCACGTGACTGTCCCTGGGGCTCTGCTACTTTTGGAGCAGAGTTTCATTAAAAAAAACACAGAAAAGCTAACATCTTGCTCACATTACGCAGAAGTTTTATACTTTTTACGTAATGTTTTAATACTCGCAGATCTCGGATTTGATTAGAGGCTGGACGTCCCTCACGTTGCCACAGGGGATTTATCACCGAGTCGAGTGGTCTGCTTCAACTGTCTGGTCGAGTAAGGCATTGTCATGCTCGTAGGTTTAAAAACACTAAATATTTACAGAAGCCTCTGTTGGAATGATGACTTCTTTACAATATTTGGTACAGTTGTTATGACAAATTATTTGATTTATTACGTACTTTACTGTTTTTCATTTTGAGTCAGGCCTTTATATAAGTTCGCTTTTCACAGGCAGCATCTGCACTCCTTTTAATCTTAGTAGCAAATGTTGTTTGTACCGTGTACCGAGATGGGATCAAGGTAGAAGCGTTCACGTCGCGATCCCTGTCAGGTAATACTTGGTATTGCCTGCGAATTCTACCAAACACTTCGAGGCCCAGCTGAAATACAACGATGTCCAGAAGCTGACCATCGTGCTTCGAAGAATCGCAAAGAAGAAGAAGACCGAGATGGGGTGGTGGCACAACAGTCCCGGCGACTTTGAGCTTGATTCCTGGTTATGGCTGACACCGGTGGTGAGTGGCAACAGGTCCTGGGTGCCCACTGACAAACCCACTCTGAACAGCACGGTGAAGTACGGAGAAACAAACTCCCTTGACTGACACAGCCTGGGGAAAACATGATCCAGTAGTGGATTGACAAAGAGCTGCACATTGTTATTATTTTGGGTGCCAGCAGTTGTCGCTGCACCAACATTCAAATTAGGCTTGTGTAAACGACTCAGATATATGTTCTGTTCATGTGATATGATATAACACACAGCAGAGCTTGGACTTAATTTATGGAATCCTGTGTTGTAGCCCTGGCATAACATGAGAGATACGTAAATGCTGTGTCTTCAAACTGCAACTAAAGGTTCGTGCTGGAAGGGGCTTCTAATTTTGTGCATGTAAGCTGTTTGACTCTAAGCTAATTTGTGTTTTTGTCTTTCAGCTCTGGTTTGCCTTCAACAGTGGATTCTCTGGACAGATCCTCTTTGAACGATGGTGCATCGGCCTCTACAACGTGGTATGGAGCCGTGCGAGTAGTTTTCTTACAGCGCCACTGCACATGTCCCGATACCATCTTTGTCAATATCACGACGCACTTAACCTGCACGGGGTCGCGTGGGGGGGCACAGCCTATCTCGGCAGACACAGGGTGGAAGGCAAGGCCATACTCAGGAGTGGACGCCAGGCGATTGCAGGGCACCGACGGCAATTTAGTTAGCATGCCAATTCACCCAGACAGCAGCAGTATGTCTTTGGATGGTGGGACAAAAACCAGAGTACTTGGCGAAAACCCACGCAGACACGGGGAGAACATGCAAAGTCCACACAGAAAGGCACCCGAGCCAGGGATTGAACACGGGACATTCTTGCTGTGAGGCGGCAGCGCTACTCACTGAGCAACCGTGCCGCCCACATGTCCGATGACTTTTGTTTAAATCCATTACAACCTGTTCGTACATCGCGATGGGACGGCACGGCCTGAGCTGCTGTTGGTTACAGGTACCGTCATGTTGGCGGTCTTTTAGTTTGAAGTTTTTTCACCCCCCTCATCGGGCTGCTTATGTGGATTGATCACGCAAACAGGGCTGAGCTGGAATTACTACTTGGCCTCTTACCCATAGACGGGCAAGCTGGATTTGGTACCATAATTGGTTTTGTCTGTGCACTTTGGGTACTCTGTGTGTGGCAACCTGGAGAGACTGCGTTCCGTGGATTTTTCCATTGCATACAGTTTGAACCGTATGGATATGTGTATTGTGTGCAACCTGGCTTCAATATAATATTGTGTGTAATAAAAGTAATAGAACAATTTAGGCCTGTTTTCAATACACTGTTGGATGAAGGCCTCGCCATACTGTGTCGATCGTCGGAGGCTGTTTGAACTGTGCCGCTGCTCCCTACGTTGTTGATATTGTGCGTACACATGCCGTAAAATGTATGTACGCAGAATATAAGTGAAATTAACATCACCTGTACAAATTAATTGACAAATTAGGTTTTTGTGGCAATACTGATGAAGATGCATTTTTTTTCTTCAGAAAAACTTGACAGCACAGTGATGGGGCATGCACGTGTAATTCTTTAATGCATCTGTTTGTTGTTGTTTTTGTTTTCCTCAAGGCATTCCTGGCCCTGCCGCCCTTTGCCCTGGGGATTTTCGACCAGATGTGCAGTGCCAACAGCATGCTTCGCTTCCCTGAGCTCTACAAGATGTCCCAGAACGCGGTGGTATTCAACACCAAGGTATCCATGTCGCCCCATCGTCATTATTACTATCGTTATACCCATCCTCTCTCATTATAATAATAATAGCATTTTATATAGCGCCTTTCACCCGAGGGTCACAAAGCGCTGCACAAGGGCCGCGAAGAGAACGGCATCGACGGGAATCGACGGGAATCATCGGGAATTGACGGATTACCAACCTTATCACCCTCATCACAATGACTCCGGTCATATCAGTGTTATTGCTTCAAATTTGTTTTAAAATTTCGTAACACTGGCCCTCCTAATGTTCACCATGATGCGTCGCCGCTGCGGCAGGGTGGCGAAGTGGTAACATCTGCGCCTCACGGAAAGAACGTTCTGCCCGAGGCGGTTCGATTCCCACCTTGGGCACCTTCCTGTATGGAGTTTGTTTATGCTCCGCCCTGTTCTGCGTGGGTTTCCTCTCACATAAAAAATACACTCATTAATTAATTGGCCAATACCATCATAATATATAGCGACGTAGTGTTTGGCGGGTTGGCACCAGCTGTCAGCGTAGCTGCCTCCCCCCACCTCTCTCTTTCCTGCAGCGCTTTGGGGCCTCTGGGGGAAAGGTGCTATATTAATAAATTATTATAATAAAAGTTTCTGAAGACCAGCGTGGGCAGTGAAAGTCATTCTGCGTCGAGCACCACTGCTGATCTATCCGTCTTGGACAAACTCAACCCTTTTGGCTGCAGGCCTTTAATCGGGCTTTATGCTGTGATCAGTGATGTTTCATAAACTGCTAATTGTCTTGTCCGGGATATCAGCTGGACAGGGACATTCAGGCAAAGCCGTTGTCCTTCGCTAGCCTCTGTCGCATAGCTTTTGGGGCCGAGGGTGCTTGGGTTGAAGGTGGCCGTGGGGAGGAGGCGGTGTGGGGTTGACGTGAAGGGTATGAGGGGTAAGGAGGTTGGGGGGGAAGGTCCTAACCGCTTGTTCCTTTCTGCCGCCACACAGATTTAAAGTTTAATGGAGCGAAACGCTCGTGGCTACCGCTGATGGGTTAGTCTGACAGACAGCAGCCTGGATTCACCCCGCGCCTAATGCGCCAATTAGGAGAGGCACCGGGGTGCCTCACAGCAGCACAAAAAAAAAATCCCATAATATAATCTGGCTGTGCAGTTAACCCTCTCCCTGCTGGTCCAGCTGCACCCTCCGATAACGTTGTATAACCATAATAATACGCTGTAGCAGCGGGTCTGTTGTTTTTACGTTTCCAGGCAGATTGTTGTACCTGCTGCGGCAGCAGCTCTTGTTAGGGGCCAATTTATTTTCCATAATGCGCTTATTATTTTACCATCCTCGTCATGTTTCCACCCATTCAAGATAATTGGTTCCTGCCCAGCCTTCTTGCTTACAATGTACGGATTCAGTAATAATAATAATTACAAAATCCTAGCCTCCCTGCCCCCCACCCCAAGCCACCCCCCACATTAATTATCAATTACAGTAATCACGTGTGTTTAAGCGATTAGAAAAATTCGGGTGTGTGTGATGCGCTAATGAACGGGCGATGTCACGGTGTGTTTCTGGGTTGGGTGCGATAGTTAGTTAGTTAGGGTTTAGTGGGGATGTGGTTGGGGCTCTATGGGGTTGTGTAGTGAGATTAGGCACGGATTAGCCTGGCCAGCGGGGAGTCGTGTCTCGGAACAATGCTGCGTGGGCCCCCCGCTTGAGGCAGACACGTGTAAGCTGCCGTTAAGCCCTCTCGCGATTTCAGTTTCGCCGCAGGGAGGAAAACATTATCGTCTTCATTCCGAGACCCTGCAACCATTTCGGAAGTTCGGGTGATGAGGCTGGATGTAATTACACCGGGAGCTCTGCCTGCCTCGAACTTTCAGGACCGATGCAGGGAAATTACTTGGGTTGGAGGGGTCACGGTGTGCAAGAGAGAACTACCGTATGAACACCTCCACGCTTCCGTCCCATGTGGTCCCTTAGCTCCTTCCGTAAGGCACAGCTGCTACGGGGGGGGGGCGGGGAAGAGTTTGCGGAATAGGGAAAGCTGCTTTAATCTGGAGCAACCGGGAATGTGGGTCACGTAATGTATAGCGATTAAGATGGGAGAATAGGGTGTAATGACTGCTGACGGGGAGACAGAAGCAGACCAGAGTGCAACTCTGAAAATTAAGGTAAGTTCTGTTTGTGCAGGGATACTGCGATGGTTTGACCAAGATTAAATATGTGCTGAGTGATGGCTTAGAAGATGTGCATATGTTATTGGAAGTGTGCTGGAAATATATCACGGCAAGTTTAAATTATAGAAGCAGGTATTTGAGATTGGAGAGAAGAAGACAGTGCTTGCCTTTTAGCCTGGATATTTTCTTTCAGTAATTTGTATGCAAGGGGGAGGTGTACACATTTGAGAAGTCTTTTGGGCTCCAGCGTGTGGGTGGCCGGTTTATTTTGATCACGGGGAGGCTGGTAGGCACCCCTGGTGCAGGAAGGCAAAGAATCCGCACGTGTTCGCACACCACCGGACTTAATTGCCAGCGCGTGATAGTACGCGACGCAAGCCGAGTCGCGTGCAGACTTTGTACTCCGGTGGAACTCATCATTTCGCGGAGTAACACGTCGAGCACTTCAAGCCTTAAGTGGCCACACGCACGCTTCGGCCCGCGTTAACATACACACACGCACGCGCTCGCACGTTTGCTCGCCTACGTGCACGTACACACGCACGCACGCGGGTGCTCCGGTGGCAGCTATTCCCAGCCGTGCGCGAACGCTGAGTGACAGCTGCCGGTGTAGCTCGCTTGTCGGCACCACGGGACACCTGCTGCTGCAAATGTGTCTGACAGCGCGCGAGCGGAAGAGACGGGGCGAGCGAATGGACAGAAAATAAAGAGCCCTCTTTTTATGGTCCCTTCACTTTCTTTACTTGCTTGTGAAAGTAAAACTTGATTTAGGATGATGTAAACAAGTTTAATTTCAGTTGGAAATTTGTTTATTTGCCATGCAGCCAGTGTTTAAATTATTCAAAATATATTATGACCTAGGGTTGTGTGGCCTTAGCCCTTTCTCCTCCCGTAGGTATGCATTCAGGATGTGCCCTCTCTGCAGGGTCAGAGGCCAGCAAAGGTCGCTAGTTTTAATCACCGCTGACCTTTTCTCTACTTCTGCCGGTTTTATCTGCTCCGCCACCCCCACACGCCCCACATCCCGCTCAACCATCGCCCTCTCACCCCTTCGCCACCCACCATCTAATCATCACCCTCATTCTCGCACCTCACCACCTACCCCTCAACCATTGGCAGCCTCCCTCCCTCCATGTCGCAAACGTCACCACTCAAAAATGACAGCCTATCATCCCTCCTCACCACTGCCTCCCAAACATCGGCCCGTTTCTGCCTTCCCATTGCTTCTTTGCTGCTGCTGCCCTCTTTGGCACAGCCCTGTAGCATCAGAGGGGCTGGAGGGGGATTTAGGTTCCCCCCACCGGCCCTGTGGAAAGCTCAGCCACCCTTCTAATGCTCATAGTCAAATATAGCATATAGGCACAGCCTTTGCTTGTGTAAAAATGAGCTCATAGATCAGAATGCCTGATAAACAAAAAAATCTGCTTCTTGCTCAACATTTGTTTAAAGTAGTTTTTTTAAATGTTGATCGTGTTGTGCCCCCCCCCCCCAGCCTGAGTTTTAAAGTCCCCCCCCCGTAAACAATGTCACGGTACAGGGATGCTTTGGCTTCTTGTTTTGCAGGTGTTTTGGAGTCACTGTTTCAATGGACTTCTGGACTCTATCTTTTTATTCTGGTTCCCACTGAAAATGCTGCAGTACGGTACGTGGGGATTTGACCGCGTGGGTAAAGCACTCGCAAGCACCACCCACTGGGATGGGGGGCGGCCCCCCCACAGCCCGTGTCACTGGGCAGGAGCCACCATTCAGCCAGGTGCCCTGTCTGCAGACGCCCGCAAATGAAGATAGCAGCGGGTGAATGGATGCGGTAACGGATAAACAAGCGCACAGCGTCTATATCAGGCAACTAGCGATGTAGCAATTCATCATTCCCCCCGGAGATATGTTACACTTGTCTTGCTCGTCGTCGACATTCAGTTTAAAAGTTGATTTTGTAACTCTTTTTTAACGTTTCGGTAAATGTAGGTGGCCACCAGTCATTGCGCAGATGATCCGGAATCATTACATTCAACATATATGTAAACAAACATAGACTATTACACGTGCTATTTGATGCAACATTACAAGGTTAAGAAACTATTTAATCAATGTATAATTTTGATAGATGCTTTTTAAAGCTGTTCTTTTGGGATAGCCGTGTCAAAAGAACAACTTTTTAAAGCAACTATCATGCATCCAGCCGTGAAAACCTACATTAGTACAACGTATAATTTCGGCAAATATAACGTACATTTGGATTTTGTTCTCTCTTAGAATTCAGCTTTAGTAGTATTTTTGTGGAATGTGACATATTAACACTGCAAATGGATAGCTTGTCTTCAGCGTGAGTGTTTTCTTATAATTCTGCCCACCTTATAATACGTTGAAATGAATAAAAGGAACATTTTAATGGGGGAATAAAAGACTAATGTTTATGTTGTGGCTGAAGGAATTGGGTGGCTTGGGGAGGGAGGCATTGGTCCCCTGTGTCCTCTTGCTGCTATTTCACGTAGCCCCATGACCTTTGATGGCTGTTTTGTTTACTTTCATCCCTCATAAGAAACGCCACTTTAACATTCCTGCCCTCGGTTTTCTTTTTAATGTTTTTTTGTTTTTTTCTAAACACGTTCCTAAAAACAAAACCCCGTCTTGAGAGCAGACACCACTAAGAAGGACGCCACATTTACGCGAATGACCACAATGCACGAGTGTTTGACGTGGCTAAAGCCTCTCTGCGTCACTTACACGATCTCAAAAACGGTACATTAGCAACGAAAATATCGCGATGGACGTTTTGGCCGTACCAATTCTCCCCACGCGGTTTTGTGCTACCGATGGGCCTTCGAAGAGCGTTTTTAGCATCACGCGCTGAAGCAACAATGAAAGGCAGACGGCGCGCATGCTAAGTAAACTTTTTTATTCCCACTGACTAGCCCCCCCTGCCCACCTCTCACTCCAGCTCACTCCCTTACCCCCCCCCTACCCCCTCTATAAAGTTGTTCACAAGAATGGCCTCTCTGTGCAGTCTACTCGGGGAGGGCCAGACCTAGGTGGGCGTGTACACCGAATCGCTGACAAAAAACGGTTTGTAAATGTCTGAGTAGCGGAGGCCATATGTAGTCTTCGACCAGGCCAACTTGCTGGCCGTCGTTGCACCGATAAGGGGGGAATAAAGCCAGGTGGTTGTGGCGTTTATGTCAAGCCACTGCTGGATGAGTACCTCCCCACACCGTACGGATCTCCGGGGCTTTTTTGACCATACTTTACCGCGCTAGTCCGGGCAAGTTGTAGAGGGTGGGGAGCATAGCCGAGCGAGTGTAGTGCAGTACAACAACTTTTGATATGTTGTGTCATTTTATCCTTCTCTCGCTTCCATTACTCAATTACATAAGATTCTTGCGAGCATGTGGGTGTTTGTCTTTTGGGTCGGGATTATCGTCCAGTTGGATGGATTTTTGTCTGGAGCTCTTCTCCGTGGTTATCGCATGTCCTTGGATAAGCATGGCATGTGTGTCCTTTTTGGCCAAGCATTCTGGGGGCGGGGGGTCTCTAAGGATAAGTGGTGGCCGCACACCAAAAACAATTTAGGATTATTCCTCGGGAGGAGTCCAGGTTGGCCTGCAGTCAGTAACGCACCACTAAACGGCAGACTTGTGTTTATATTTTCAATTTATTGTCCATAAAGTAATAACTATATCTCAGCATTTTGAATGTTATTGGAAATGTTCGTGGAGGATGTAAGCTAGATTGATGAGCTTGCTGTCCTTTGTCTTATTCTGCAACTTTTCCACGAGTTGCATAAACTGGCAACAAATCAGCACGTGCAGAAATTGTGCAGAAAAGTAAAATGTGTAAACTTGCACCGGCGAATACATTGAACAGTGTACAGTTATACTTTACATATACTAAAAACGTGACGTTTGTGAGCTGGGCCACTTAAGGGTTAACCCCTTTTTGGGGGGGAGGCTGCAAGGGGCTGACAGTCAGACCCCCAGCCGACACTAGGCATCTCTGCATCTCCAATGGGGCTGGTCACCCTTATGGACGTTTTCATATGGAAATAAACACTTGGCCGCCTTCCTTGTGCTACGTGTGGTGTGAATGCAAATTGGGTATTATGTGCCGCGCTGTGTGTCTGGGGGAAACAGAGGTGGGGGAATGAGGACCGGGGCTCAAGCGACTCGCAGCGAAAACAAAAACTCGTTTCTCCCGAATGATTTGTGAAATTAGCATATGGAGCAGTGGTGGGTGTCTGTGAGTGCGTGTTTCTGTTCGAGAGTGTGTTCGCTAATGGGTGAATGTGTACGCGTGTGCGTGTGCGCGCGTGTGTCCGTGCACTTGTTTGAAAGGCTAAACTTCAGCCTCTTGCAGTCTCCACAACAAAAAATATATTTAACCCGTAAATTGCAGAGAGCAGAATTGTTTCTAATCGCTGCTGTCATGTATTTATAATGTGAACGTACAGCACATTTTTTGACTCTCTGTGAACCTTAGGCCACTGCTTACTATATAATTTTCACATTTTTATAAAGTAAATCACGCTATTATTATTATAATGGATGGCCAGGAAATGTGTGTGATTACCGAGTGAGGCCAGCGCAGAGGTAAAGAGAGCAAAATCTAACGCAGTGTTTTCTGTTGTCTGGGCTTGTAATTTGTTACTCTTTGGTTTAAATGTATCTTTTATAACATATTGAAGACTACTTTATATACCCACTTTGATCTAGAGACTCCGTAATTTAAAAATTCTTTGTAAATATTTATCGTTGTCTTTCTATTTTATTGAAATTATTAATAGTCTATTCGTAATTTTCTTCGCAAAGCTCCAAGGAAATAAAAATGTTGCTCCTACATAAATATTGACGCAATTTTCCAAACATTCGTGCAGAGAAAGTTACTGTGGATCATCCACGCTGTGAAAAGTTTATATATTGAATCTAGCCGTGCAAGCTTGAGGTCTCACGTTTGTCTTGCTTTCCCTTTCTAGATGCACTGTTTCGCAATGGCCAGGTGGTCGATAATCTCTTTCTGGGCAACATGGTTTACACGGTAAGCAAGGTTTATTCTGGAGATACCACAAGTATTCTGTCAGCAATATGAAGCGTAAACACTGTGCACTTGCTGTGTAATATATAGTACTTGTGATACTGTAAAAAAATACGGTGTGGCGCTACAAAAACAATGTAGAATATATCGTATTTATTGTTTCTGTTTAGATTAAATGTACAGCTCTATGTTAGTCTACTGCTGGATGAAGGCCTTCTCCATGTCATGTAACTTATAGGGTTTACTTGACCATACTGTACCATGCCTGTCAATGTCGTTTACCACTAATGCTGGGAATCGAGCCGATGTTGCTGGCTTCAAAGTGCAGCACGCTAACCACTGCTCCACGACTCCATCTCCATTTGTTAGGTTACACGTGTACAAAAATCTATTTTTCTTGTGTTACAAAACATGTTCTCAAAGCTTTGCGATCGTGAGCGCTTGACATTGTTACATCTGGGTAATTTAGACGATGGTCACTGGAACAAGGCACCACTGTTGGTGCTGATCGAATTCAGTGAAGGCGGCCTGACCAGAGTAGTAGACTCGTGATTCCACACAATGCTGAGCGTAAACCGTAGCTGCCTAGATTGGTAGGAGAGTTCTTAATGTTTTTGAATTAAAATCCCTCCCACCAATAATCAAGAGGTCCACGATTAAATACCAACATGTGCGAGTGTGTGCGACTGCGTGTGGCCACACATATAGCTTCTGTAGAGCGTACACGTGTTAGCAATGATTGCTGAGCACCATTATTGTTGCTTTTCACCCCATATTGGAATATTTCCCCGTTGTTATCTTCCGTTGGTAGCTTGTGCAGCTCGCAAGCCTGCTTAAGCATTTCCTGTATTATGAACTCCCCACAATTCAGGGGTTTCCTGGAAAAAATAAGGGTTGATTACCCACCGAGGTATAGATCAAGATAACCCATTTGAGCTTTATTTGAACACTTCACGTTGGTGGTTGCTGTATATTACTGGCAGACTTCTTTGCAACTTATCAGGCTGCAATTGTGAGCTGAATAGCACATGTGGAATTAATTCCATGGAGTAACTTATTCCGCAGTACTAAATGTGCGTGTTCCCTTTCTGTCTTTAGTATGTAGTCATCACGGTATGTTTGAAGGCTGGACTCGTGACATCTGCATGGACAAAGGTAGCGTAGCACGCATACCATGTGACGCACACAATTTATGCTGTAAAATTGATGCAAGTGAATAATTGCCCGTGGGTTCATGGACTAAAGAATGTTGTATTTTCATTTAGAGATACAGACGGAAGTTTGTTGATAGAATTTGATAATATTAATGCTTAACAACAGCAGATAAGAACTACATATAAATCATCTTTATCAGTCCGCGTTTAATCCTCTATAGGGTCATGGGGGGCTGGAGCCTATCCTGGCGGACACAACACACAAGGCAGGGCTATACCTAGGATGGGACACCAGTCAATCATAGGGCACCGGGGACAAGTTAGTCAGCAGGATAATTAACCTAGGTAGCAACATGTCTTTGGACTGTGCGGGGAAACCGTAGTACCTGGCGAAAACCCACGAGAACACGGGGAGAACATACAAATTCTTAACAGAAAAGCACCCGAGCTAGGAATCAAATCCGGGGCCTTCTCGCTGCGAAGTGGTAGTGCTACCTGCTATGCCATCATGCTGCCCTTGCAAATTAATAATAAAATAAATACTTAAGACGTATTTCACGTATATATTCGTGAGATGGAAATATCTACGTAGAAATGTAGGCATATCAAGCACTAAAATAAATCATCCAGTGCATGTTTAACCAGTCACTTTTTCCCGTACAATAATTTTCATGACAAAAACATATAAAGTTTCCTGAGCCGATGTGTTGTCCTTTTCTCTTCAGTTCACTCACCTGGCGATCTGGGGCAGCATCGCGATGTGGGTCGCCTTCTTCCTCATCTACTCCGCGCTGTGGCCTATGATCCCCATCGCGCCGGACATGTCAGGCCAGGTTGGTCGCCGACCACCGCCCACCCCCCCCACCACGTCCCACTCCCCTCCCCACCCGATCTCGCAATTATCCGTACCCACGCTTGGTGGCAGGGGAATTCATGCCGGCCTCCTCGCCTCCTGATTTCCCTAAGTTTCATTTGTGTTTTAGTCTTGTTTTTCATAATGTGCTATGCGAGCGAGCGAGGCGGCGGCGGGGGGGGGGGGTCGTTCTGGTCCTTGTGCTCGTTGAGTGGGAATGAGATTTGATGTGGGGGGGAAGGAAGGGAGCCAATAATTGGGGAATTAATAGCGTCGGCTGAAAACAGGAGCCAGATGGGCAGCCAGCTGTGACGGGACAACAGGAGGGGAAAACTCACCACCCGTTAGTCCCGTTCATCCGTTGGTCCGTCTGCGTGTACGGCCATACGTCCCGCCATGCGTCCGTGCGTGAGTGAAGAAGCGGTGGTGCAGCGGTAGTGTAGTGGTTCGTGCACTGCGCTATGAACCCGGCGACCCGATTCCCGCTCACGGCCACCACCAGCGACAATTTTCTTAACCGGTACTGGGCCTCCGCTAGGTCGACTGAGACGTTAATTAGTACCTAGTATGGTGTGTTAACCTCTCCGCTCGGGAGACAAAATGCAGCTGGGCGTGGTGTTGCCCACCCACCCCCTCGTGTGCAATACTGGCCCTCATAGGTGCTGCTTGCTAACAGCACTTGTCCCTACATTCTGTTGAGGCTATGTGGGGAATCTTTATCTCTGTGAAGGAGCTGCGCGTATGTGTCGGTTGACGGGTCGAAAGCGGGGCGGTGTGCCGAGAGCTCACCGGCCCCATCGTGCTGCACGCAGGTGCGGGTCCTAACGTGGATTTCGCCGGTACACAGGCGGCTTCCCTCCCACGTCTGTTGCCGGAAGAGCTCCGGCAAAACTCGTTGACCCTCTTGAGTGAGAGCAAAATGCACTAGTTTTGGAATTTGACCTGTTGGCATTTGCACACATGTCATTGTTTAGTGGCTTCAACTGCTCGGTAAAAGTGCAGTGGAAATGACTTTCAATGAGTCGCAACTTGGTTCAGCCCGATGTTTTATTCAGGAGCGTTGGAGCCTTGGCAACACGTATGTCAATCATCGGTGCATCCGCAGAGTAGCGTGTTCTGCGGGACATTGTATCTACGTACAAAAATGTTCTAGTTTCACAAATCGGGTCATGAGCATTGAGATCCTTGTGCTGAGATTACCACAAAAATTGACTTGCACATTTTATTCGGCAAAAGCAGAAAAATGAATTCCACGCAATAAAGAGTTTACCCATGTGGCTAACACTGCTGGGAGTGTAAATTGTGATGGACAGGTGAGCTGTGCTTGGTCAATTTGCAAGCGATTTTGGCTAAGGTGCGGGTTACGTTGTGGGCTTTATGCCGCTTGCTTTTGTTGGCTGGGCAGGGCAGCAGCTGTGGCGTTTGGGGCAGCGCAGGGCTAAGGTAAGCAATGCTTCTTGATTAAATCAAGAATTATATTTAAATTGCCATTGGTAAGGCACCGCTGAGGGTCCAAGCCAAGCCGGCAGCTCATTAACAAGCAGGCGATTAACGAGCAGACAACTTTCATTCGTTCTTGATTTTTTTTCTTCGCGCCCTCCCTTTCCTCCGCCTCCTCAACTGCACGCTACCTTTCGTGAAGCGGCCACGCCAGCTCCCCGTGGCTCCACAGGGCACACTTATTTTCACCGCATTTGAACAGGGTTCACGGTCGTGCTCTCTAATTTGCACGCGTGGGATACATTTGGCAAAACTGTGCACAACTGGATTATAACTGCATCGGGGTCAGGGCTTATCACTTATATATTTTTAATACGTAAACTGTACATTAGTGTCCTTTCCCCGCGGGTTATTGTCCGGCCTTTGTAGCGGAGGTGGTCAGTATTTTATAGCTCTGCATTGCGAATGCAGCAGTCAGCTCGCACACGCTTTGACCGAATATTTTTTAAAAATAATTTTGATTACAATCTTTGCCATGGGTAATGCAGAAACGCGATGAAATTGCGGCCGCCACCACCGTCAATAACGCCGTTCCGATCGTCAGCGGAATTATTTCGCTGCGGCCGACCCCGGCGCCGTGTTCAGTGCAACACCTCTTCGCCACCGTAGCTCGACTGCAAACGGCTGGTTAATCTTCCGGCGCCAGGGACCCAGCCCTGCATAATGTGCACTTTGCTGCCGTAATAGCTTTTGGAGAGAGTCTAAGTGTTTTTGCAATTACTGTCTGGCAGTTTGGCCTTAGGGCTGGCGCGTCGCCTGTCACGGCGAGTCCACACGTGTGGCATATTTATTTGTGCTATGCATTTTTAACTCTTTTGGTGCCTCAAGCGTGTCCTGAGCCATAGTGACTTGAGGGCATAATTGAGGCTTGACTGGAGGGTACCCCGCTGGGTCATATGTGATGCAAGTTTTTTGCCAGGCCTGGACAATTTTCTGTAAAGGAAAAATTATAATTTTCAGCCTATTGTAATCCACTGCTGGATGTTTCTAGAGGTTGTGTGGCCATACCTTACCATACTGGCCGGTGCGGGTTAGTGATTGGGGGATAGAGGCGGGGGAACTTTTCAGCTGTCACTCACCACTGATGTTAGCCATGGCCTGGAATCGAACTCAGGTCACCAGGTTCAAGTCTGCCAAATGCCTTTTGAAAATTCCCGACACCAGATGTGGCTGGGGGCGATAATTGAGGATTGTTTAAACACAGACACATTAACAGTGCATCGGCTGCACCTGCTTTCTGGAGTTTGGACAGCCCTGAGTGGACTTGGAGCCATTGCAACTCTGCTAGTGTGAGCCACTCCTCTCTTGGACAATTGAAACATGTCAGGAGATGCCGCCCACTATCCGTCACCCCAGCTGAACATGACAAAAGCGTCCACCCTGCAGTTGGTTGAGTTATAGACGAGCTCAATTTAGTGATGAGTGAGAACAGGACGGTGGTTTCGTGACACCTTAACTCGTCCGCAAGTGTCAGGTTTGGGGGACACATTATGCTCTTGGCAGCAATGCGGGCGTCTTTCAGCATTAGTCCATTTTGTAGTCCATTTGTAGTTTATCTGCAGCAGTGTGCAATGCGTCTGTCACGTGTGGGGGTATGGCTAAACACAGCCTTGCACGTTTCAGGCTTTTAAAGGGACACGTAAATGTCGTTAAGTGCTGGGTAGCTTCATAAATAGGGCTGTGTGGAATGTAGCTAGTGAACTGGAGTTTAATGAGTGTGGGCTGGAGCCACTGGATGTGTATAACATCGCCTGGACACCAATTCCACGCATTCCACGTCTGGTTTCTACAGCAAACTTGCTTTTTTATCAACATGTACACATTGAGCAGTAAACATAGATGCCGCTTGTTTCCACGCAACACTGCCGTCGATTGTTTCAACCCATTTCCATAAGCACAGCTGACGAGGTGCTATGCGGTAATTTGTGAAAACCGGTGGCCCGTTTTCCTCCAGTGCCCGTTTAGCCACAGAACATAAATCAATCGCCGCATCGGTTAATGCGGCGGTCGCTAATTAACGGGGCGCGGTGCGGATGGGCATCTGTCTAGCGGATGTAAATAGGCCCCGTCTGTGTATCCTCGCAAATTACGGGGGTGGCCGTGGGCACGCACGTGTTGCTCGCGCGCACATTACCAACATCGTGTAATAATCGTACGGCCCCCCGAAACACTCCGCGCGTTGTGATGCGGGCGTCAAATTATGAGCGTGCGCTCACACGCGCGCCCGTGCGTCAAACGGCGTTGTGTTTCGTAAAAAAAAAGCGCTCGCTGGGCGTTTTCTCATCCGCACAGCCCCCCACCCGCTGGCGCGCCCCCCCTTCCTCAGCCCGCGCCGCCTGTGCGCAACCCACACGTGTGCGCAACGCGCGCACGCGTGTGTGCGCGTGTGTGTTGGACCGTCGGTATGTGCGCAAGCCCGCGTGCCTACGAGCCGGAGAAAACAAAGGGTGAATGTGATGGCTGAGGGAGAGGAAGCGGGGATTGGCCCAACCGGCGGGAAGCGCTTGTATTTCTAATTGCCTGAATCGGCCCACGCTGGGCCCCGGCGCTGGCAGCCGGCCCACCTATTCAGCATGCAATCACCACCAACAGTTTCCTTTCTTAAACACTCCTTTGTGCCACTACCGTCTTATATAGACCAAGGCAAATAATAAAGACACCAGCCAGCAGGTGATAGGTCACTCGCAATGAAGTGCACGGTGCGGCCACGATTTGTCCAGGACTATATCCCGCCGCTGATAATTCTTCCCTCTAGCTCCTTTTTTGTCAGTTCAGTCCAAATTAAGGTCCGTGGCCACACTGCGGGTCTTTCCGCAAACTGTACCGACAGTCATCGCCGAGCGTTCGGCTTCCGTTGCCCGTTGCGAGCAACCGTCGCCGCGGAACTGAGCCTGTGTCATTCCCGCCGTCTCGTCGTCGCTGCGTGTTTGTATTTCCTTGCAGGCTGTCTGATTCCCTGTGATGCGGAAAATTCACTAATGTTTACTGCAAGTACACAAAATTGCTCCATTGCTCATAGGGGGCTTTAGAAGTACTCTCGTTTGTTGTTATTATTTTTTGAGATCTGCATGTCGGAGCCTCACTTCAGCGGTATCACAGTGTAGTCGATGAAATAGACACCAGTGCTTTTTGTGGAAGTTTGTGAAATAGGGCTTGTCTGACCATACTTCACTTTGCTTTGTGCAGCTTAGTGAATTGGGATACCTTGGACTGGTTCAGATATCACTCGCCACTAACGATGGTCGTGGCTGTGAATAATAATCTGCTATAACCACTGCACAAATTCCATTTTTTGTGTGTTTATAAGAGCCTAAGTTCTTTTTACATTTTCAGTATATATGTAACACTAGAAATATCTGCATAGAATAGTTATTTTTAATAGAAATCAAATCTATCACTACAGCAGGATAATTAGAGGTATTTTTTACCTTCATTAATGTATCAAGATGAAACCAATATGAAACGATACAGAACTACATTTTACAGCATCATCAGCCATTGTTTTGTGTCTAGTAACCATTAATATGTATTAATACTTACTCATGCATTATTGACTCATGCTAGAGGCCACTGGGTTATGTACAACTGTTAATCGGGGAACATTTTGATGAGGCTCCGTGGTATAAAACGCCATGTCAACTCTTATCTGCTCTACCTTTCAGGCCTCTCGATGTGCTCTGCAGAAGGGCCGCTGGCTGAAACGTCACCTCATTTGCTTTTCATTTTAAGGCCAGGGTGTTACTAACAAATATGTCGAGTTTTTTGTATTACTTGCGCTTTACTGCCAATGGAGCATCACCAAATACTTTGTGTGACTTGACATGACCGCTTTTTGTAATTCTTACAAAGGCACGTAATAAAACAATTTTGTTACAAACCAATCCCATACCAGCCACAAAAAAAGTATTAAATTCAATTACAGGGTGGCAGCTTGGGTAAGTCTCTACGAAAAAGCCGTGAAGGTTGCTCATAATCCCACCTGAATTACAGCACTGCGCTGCCGTGAATTGCTCTGGGTCGCATTCCTCAAATGAAAGGGATAAAAGGGCATTTCATGCTTTGATCCTGTGACACCCTTCTTGTTGGGCTGCCGAGCCTAAAGCCCTTATCACGGGTTTGTGGTGTGACATGGGGCAGAATTATAACGTGTGTGAGTTTCTCGCGGCCCATCGCGTAAGGTTTGCAAAAGTTCCGCAGCACTAAGGTGGGTTGGTCTGCGTTTGCGGGCTCGAGTGCTTAGTGGACTTCATTGGACGTGCCGGCTTTCTTGCTCTGGTGGGAACGGTGGTCCTGGGTGTTGGCATTAGGGTGGGGCTCTGGAAAGTTGGGTACGGCTCAGATTGTTTGTCCATATGTCTAGCAAGTATGCTGGGGGTTGAGACGGATGTTTGTTTGGTTTTTCGCTTCCAATAACACTTCGTGGTCTGCATGCATGTGCAACCAATTTTTTGAAAATGCACAGACCCAGGGCTGGAGGCTATCGTTCATGCACTCCCGATTTTATTTCTGTATTCCTGTCACATTGAGAAGCACGCAGGGTCAACGAATGGGTTTTTCCACAACTAAAATCAATAAATACAACAAGAAAAGAGGCTATATAATTTTAACAAATCAACTTCAGAAACTGTAGCCTTACAGCCTTGAGGAAGCCAGTGCCGATGTTAGGGTACTGGGCCAACGCCTACGAGACCTGAGGATTTAGCACCAGGGAAGAAAAACAGCTGGTTTGTCAAAGTTCCCACGTGCAGTTGTATTGGTATTCTTAACGGAATGGTGAAAAAAAAACTAGGCAAAGACAAAGAACAGATGATTTTTCCTGGATGCTAGAACTGTGAAGACGCTTTGATGGGTTGCAACCTGGTCAGAAGTCATGCCCAGAATTGTGATGGGGGTTAGGGTTACAGAGGCAGAACTGATTGCACTAGTCAGTCCTGACTGTTCTTTGTGCAGAGAATTGTTTTGTGGACTAAATCCCTGAAGGGTTGACTGAGCCCAACATGATCTGGAATTGATTTCAGCCACCACTTGGAGGGTTGTAGGTCCACATATAAAAACATTCGGACTTTGCTATTTTTACGCATGAACCATATTTCTGGTAATTTTTAAAGCATATAAGCACAGATGACAATGTAAGTTGTTTTACGTGCAATGAATACAATTCGGAGATAGCAGTTCTAAATTTACTGACGGTGATAGGTAACGTCATGAATGTGATCACTGATAGTGGAAAAATAGTGTCTGTCAGTTATAATCTTTCTCCCGCTATTTCGAAAAGTGAGTGAAAGTACTTGGGCAGTCCTGGAGGAAAGCTTTGTTTACAAATGCACATACTTACAGAAAACAGCTCTGGACAGGTTTCATAAATATAAAACAATCGCAGTATTGTGTAAGCCCGTTATTTTAGAAAATGTTCATACGTGCGTGTGTTATTTTTTCCCCCTACTGTTGTTGCAGAGCACAAATGCAATGTGAGTTGCATAAAAATTCATTCCTTTGTCGGCCTTTGGTAACCAACATGGTCTGGGGGTGTTTTAGGTTATTGGACACGGTGCTTATTTAAAAACAAAAACATCCGACGAACGTTTTTTTTTCAATTGGCCCTAGCGGGATCTCGGGAAGCCTCAGGCAATGCGCAGATCACACTGCGTGTGTCCGTACGTATGTGTAAGTATGTACAAGACCATCCACGTGTGGGTGCTTGCATGCAGATGTGTGAACCCACCGACACGTGCTTGGTACCTGCATCCACAGGTGGAACACTTTGATGCAGGTGTGTTCATGTGTGGGTGGAGCGTTGGTGTAAGTGGTCGGCGCACTGCGCATACGAACCCGGCGCAACCCGAGTTTGATTTGCTCCCACGGCTAACATCAGTCGCGTATGTCTGAATCATTCCTGGAGTACTGGGCCTACGGTAGATTGACTCAACCTTTAATCGGTACTGTCCCTGGCACAGAGTTTCACCATCGGCACTGGGGAGACAAAGGCGGCCGGGTTTGGTTCTTGCCACCCTCGCTGCCTTGGGTGTACTCTGTTGGCCTTCACAAGCGCACACTAACAGCACTTTCCACAGCAGTCTGTCGAGGCTATGCGGGTGATCTTAATCTTTGTCGTGTGTTCGCATGTGCTGTGCGGGTGGGGGAAGTGATTCTTTTTACGGGAGGTTGACTATGCAAGTGGCTGCCTCCCCTGGGGAGTTAATCTGCTCCGACAATCTTCTCTCATCCATCCGCACAACTACAAAAAAAATGTTGGGGGAAGTTCTTGGGATGTGACTGCATTATTAAATAAATGCAAAAAATATATATTGTGTAACACAAGCCTCATGGCAAGACGCTTGTATCTCTGCATATGGGCAAAAAAAGGAAATTGTCCACAGAATATTTACAAAAATCAGGCTTTTTAAGTTGCTGTGTAAAGGATTTCCGAACGCATGTGTGTTGTGGTTGAAATGTACAACTACAGAAGAAAAAAAATCTCGGGAGTTGCACTGAATGGATTCCGCGATGTTTTGTGTGGTTTCCAAACATGTGGGTTTTATGTTGTGTCTTCAGTTTTAAATCTGGGAACAGAGAACCGAACAAGTAGATCAAAGTCCATGGGATTTATGCCACAGATGGGAATTTTCAGCGCGTGGGAAGACAGATTTTAATTTCACCTTGCCTAAATTCGTACCTAGATTTGGTATTATTTTAAAGAACATTGGAAATATCAACCCTGACCAGTCCACTGTTGGATTAAGGCCTCTCTAAGCTGCCGCTACCATTTTCTACAATATCCATCCATCGATTGTCAGAAACTGCTTAAGCCTGTACAGGGTCGCGGTGAGCCGGGGCCTATCACGGCAGACACAGGGCGCAAGGCAGGGCTATGCCTATTAAGGGACGCCAGTCCATCAAAGAGCCATTTTCTACAATACTATATTACAAACATCTTAGGGTAATTTTATACACTCCAGCGTTGGGATCTGTAGGATGTTACCACCACAGCGCTTCGTATTCTGTGTTGCCGCCTGCCTTTTCCACGGTTGAATGTTGAGTCCGTAAGCTTCCATCCCAGCACAACTGCCCCTCCCCTCTCTCCGACCCCAAGCACCCCCCCCTCGGCCCCAGCAGCAGCTGCCAGTCCCCCTTCTCGTTAGCCGCAAACAATCTGCCCTAAAGGAGCCTCAGGGATAATGCCAACAGCCTATAATTACACCTAAAATGTCAATTATTCCATTGGTCCCAGCCACCACCTCTCTCTAGACAGGAGCATGCGATGTGAGAGAAGGGAGATGGGGCCAGAGCGACGCTCGGTGACGATGGGTTGGGGGGGTCTGGTGGGGGGTGGTGGAGGATTTGGCTATCGAGGCCGTGGACCAGATTTGATGAGCGTTAGTAGATATTTTTTTCTGAGTGGAATGATGAGAACGTCGCGGTGTCATCTTTTTTGGACTTGGGGGGTGGGCAGGGGATTTGCCGTGGCTGCTGGGGCTGAAAGGCGCAGAGTGAGATCGGCCATGTGTTTTCACGTGCGTGCTTCATCCGTTCATCTATTCGTTCCTCCATACCTCTCTTCCTTGCCGTCTGTTGTGGGGAAAGTGGATAAAGCGTGAGATAAGGTGCACGGGGGATGAGGTAAATAAGCGAAGCACTTGGAGGAGATAAAACATTACATCCGGGATGTTACGTGCCTCACTTGAGAGCCGTTGGATTTGCGGCAAAATGTTGTCTTTAACGACGCCGGAAGAATTTTAGATTTATCAATCTTCGCCAGGCACAACCATGTGTCAATGCCAATTTGTCAATACTGCAGAATATAAGAGTGGCTTGTCATTGTCATCACCTCTCCCCTTGACTAGCATGCACGTGAACTGTGACTGACGTGGTTTGAGACGGTGGGACAGATGGAGGGGAAGATATAAGAGCCCATGAGAGCGTCTGTGAAAAAAACTGCCTGTCCATTTTGGCTTCTCGCTAAATCCCTTACACAGCAGAGGGGCCATCAAAACCCTTTTCCCATTGCACCACCACCATGTCAAATCCACTTTTCGTTAACCTTTAGCGGCGAATTTTTTTCCTAGTGTGTCATGGCACGTCTGCCCACTAATCTGCAGCGATTGAGAACAAAAATGCACATGGGCAGAGCGGAATGGCCACTGTAAGCTACATTTAGTTTACCTTGGCAGAGATTCACTCTGACTCACAGCGTAAAGGCATTGCTGACACACTGTCTGCATGTGCAGCACATGTGCAGATTGGTAATTTGCGGGAACCGGCGAAAGTGAATCAAAACAATAAACCTGTTTGGGCTAACCCTATTTATTCACAATTGAAATGTATTTTGGTCATATTTTATTTCCCCCTCAGGTTTAGTGATGTCACTACATTTGAATGAGGACAATGTAACTGCTTTGATTTTAAAATATGCACGATGCAGATAACCAGGCAGCGTAATGAGCTAGTTAATCTCACTTGAAATATTACCGGTGTGACTTGTTTTACTCACCTTTTTGTGAGGCGACGTTCCAAATAATTTTCTGATTCTTACAGATTCCACTCGACGTTTTTGGAATTAACGGGTGGGGGCGTTGGGAAAACTGGGATCTAAAGTGGTGAGCACTTCGGTGCTCTGCCTCAAACATGAAAGCGCCCCACAAAAACCGCATCCGAAATGCGATTGATCGCCCTCTCCGCAAACAGAGTGGCGTCCAAATGGTGCGCGACTGGGATTACGCCGGCAGTCCAGGCCATGAAGGGTGTTCAGTTGATTGTATGTAGTCCCCTTGGTAAGGGGCCACTTGTCAAATCCACATTCTATTTATAGTACGTTCACCTGTTTTATTGACTAAAATTATGGATTATTTCTGTCCCCCCAACTGATTGAGTACATTTCATGCAATTTAAAGCTCATCCCCTGAAACTACCAACAGGTGTGTTTTTAGCAAAACATATAGGCATATTAACAGCGGCTTTACAGCCATGCTTAAGATATTTAAGTGCAATGAGCTCCGTTATTCATTTGAAGATTACCAACTCTTGTTGTGCCGTTCTCTCCACAGCTCGGAAAAAAAAAAACCCAAAAAAACCCACAAAAAATAATTATTGCTGATTTTCCGTGCTCTGTCGTTGTTGACATGTCGTTCTCTCTGCAACTTTGTGCAGAGCTTTGTGACCCTCGGGTGAAAGGCGCTATATAAATGCTATTATTATTATTATTAACTCAGTTGCAGCGGATCTGCAAAGCGCACTTATAAGCGTGCTGTTGTATGCATGCGCGGGCGTGCGTACGTGTTTGCGCGCATCGTGGCATTAATGCACCGTGATCGATGGCTGTACTGAAAATACCCGCTGTGAGGGTCAAGACCTTCTCCATGCCATGCCACCTCTGCATAAACCCTCAAATGCCTCCCGCACACACCAGACCCCGTGGCCATCACTCGCACCGTTAATCTTTGTGCCGGAGAGCATTGGCACCGGCACTAATCCGGGCCACCTGTTGGCACAGGGGCAGCCTAAATACAGCCTCAAATATGCATCGTGCTGTCCCGTTAAAAGGAACAAAAAAAATTGACACCTGTTAGCTGGGAATTCTTTTTTTCCGGCGCCCTTGGGTTTTTTTGTTCCTGAAATGTCAGCCGGAGCACAAGTCCCGAATTAGCTATTTTCCGGGTAAGATGTACTGTATGCTGCCATGTCAGCTGTAAGAGGGAACATGATGTAATAATACCCTATCGGAGGTTTCTCGCAAATTTCACTTTAAAATCTTTTGCATAGCGTTCCGTTGTAGCCACCTCTTGGAACATGTTTTTTTCAGCCCAAGCGGATGAATTGTCCAGTGTTGAATGTGTGCGTGCATGTGTTTGTATGAATGCTGGCCTGGGGAGGCATTAATTTTCCTTGCATGTTTTTGTGGTGTCTTTTTAGTTTTATCTCTGGCTGTCCTCTGTTTTTTTTGTTTGGACACGGTATGTGAGCAAGGCCAGCAGCATTCCGTTGCAATTCGGCACAATCATAAGCACGCAAAAACACAACTGTGTTTGCAGTCATCAACACTATATTATTTCTATGAACGAGTTTAGAAGTCATTTACGTTTCTCTCCCCCTCTCTAACAGCTTCTGATGCGATAGCCTCGGGATCTCAACCACCCCCTACCCCCCTTTAGCCCCCCCACCTCTTTACAAATACAACCCCTAAAGCAGCTTTCTTGGTGGTCTCATATGCGTGGGTTTAAATTGCAACGGTGGGATTTGGGGGCAGACCATGTAAGGCAAAGAAGGCGCACCAAGATAATGCTCGGTTGTTTGCTCATCTGTCCGCAGCTCATCACTATCAGACACGAGCACGTTTAAGCGACCTACATGCTCGCTCAGCATTTCGTAACTGCCCGACTTTACCCCGAATATGTCAATCGACACTGACTATTTATTGTCAATGGTGGGGTTTTCCTCGTGAGCCCAGCGGTCCTGTGACTTGATTGCTCTGGGTAAACGTTCTCAACAAAACAATGCGCCTATACTTGCAAGTGATGAAAGAGTGATTGTATTGTCTTCTTTATTTGTTCCCTGGAGACGGTTTCAAAACAAACACGTACACGTGAGTGTTTCAACACTGAAATAAATTGACTGTGGTGTTTTGCAGGTGTGTTCGCTTTCCCGGTTCACGCTACAAGCAACAGTTCTCTTTACTCATGCGTTAAGTTTTAACAGATTTTATATCTTTAAATGTTTTAACTGTAGTGTGGTTTGATTTCAAACATGAAGTCACTTGGCAGTGGATTGTCTCCCCCCTAGCAACCGCGTGGTGGGGATGTCTGTTTGGCCATCATTTAAAATTGGTTTCAAGTAATCTATGAATATCTATGACTTCACATCCATTATATCAATTGCATCCGTACAGTTGTACACGTACAGTCCACTGCTGAATGAGAGCCTTTCCTCGTCATACAGGTCGTGGGGATTATTCGACTATACTTCACCACACTGGTCAGCGATGGTTGGTGAATGCAGCCGGCATAGTACCATACAACGACATTTCCTGCACTTCCATCCTCTGACGTTATAGCCCCACAACATCTTTATGAACCGCGGTCACCCATTCAAGCACCATCATCTAGACTGAGGCCTGCTTGGCTTGATCTGAAGAGACGTATGAATCGTGTGGATCGGTGACCGTGTGCTGATGATGTGTGGCCCCTGTGTTGTGCCCGCAGGCGGATGCTCTCTTCAGGTCGGGCGTGTTCTGGATGGGCCTCTTCCTGGTGCCGATCGTGTGCCTCATGCGGGACGTGGCCTGGATGGCGTGAGTGCCCGAGCTCATTTTATTTTTATCATCACTATCATCGGCACACTGCCCGATGAAGGCGTCCCTCAAGCCACCGCAAATTGCTCACAGTCCCGCGATGCCACAATTTATTGAGCGACTTCACCCGAACTGGTTTTGTCGCTTCGTGTGGACATCCTCTAAGACGCGTTTCCCTCCGTTGGTTGCCGCTCTGTCATCGGTGTCAACCGCCAGCCATTATTCATCCTAGTGATGTGTTCTGCCCAATCCCGCTTACTATTTTAAACTCAATTCTTCATTTTTGGCCTGTTTATACCTAGTAGCACACTGTGACTCAGTTTAGTGTTTACATAAATGCAGTAAATGTATATCTTACGGCTGCACTGGCTGTGTACACCAATAATGAAAAATTGTGCGAAGAGCATTTTTTTTTCCGCATGGGAAGAAATGAGAAATTTGGACATTTGACCTGAAGACTTTTTTAGTCCTTGAGATATAACGATAGCTGATACGTTATTTTTGTTTTCACTGACTTGGTTTTTTTGTTTGTCATATTTTATACGTATTTGGTGATCCATTTATTGATAACCCTCTAATTTCTCATGACCCAGTCTTTCTGCGGGTGTTTGTATGGTGCGAAATTCTGTGACACCGATTACTTAATATCTTACACAGGACAGTGTAGTTTAGTGTAATTGGTGGAAGGTGCATAGAGGTTGTGAAATCTCTATCATTTCTACCCATTATTTTAGCGGGGTATCTATAAGTGAATCACCGTTGTAATGCGCCATTGGGCAGTGTAGTGTTCCACATTGTCAGCATTGTACTCGCATATTCTCCATAAGGAACTGGCCGGACATCTCACTGCAGAATCCTCTTGAATATAAAGTCTTGAGGCTCACTGAGGCTTCTCTGGCATCGAAGGAGATTATAATTCTCATTATAAATCCGTACGAGAGGCAACCGCTGCGCACGATACCAGGGACGACAGCAATTACAGCTCCGCGTGACGAATGCGCCTGGCTCCGCGTCGCCGGCCCGTTCCCCCGCCGCCCTGTCCCGCCACCACCCACGAGGGTTTGTGCCATCCCGCGTGGCCAACAAGCCCACACACGCTGGCGCCAGCGCCGGGCAATTATCTGCCGTGACCGCTCAGATGCGCTCAAGGACCGGGGCTTGTGGCTTCTCCTCCCAAGTGCCGCCCTCCCCCGCTCGTCAAGCTGTTACCATTTGAGAGGAAATCCTAAAAGCCTAATGATTTTATTTTTATTCGGGGGTGTGGGATCCGATTTTGGATTTAATCGGCCATCTGTTTATTTTAGCCGTTTTATTACCTTCCCTGTTATTTTCGTTGTGCGACGTGTAGTTCGCAAGTAAAGCTCTTTGGCAAACCTCATTATTATAGTGTGTTTTCACTGTATCGCTTTCGGCATAATTGTTTTTTTTATCTTAAGGATAATATAACTGAAATGAAACGAAAATAGATGAAATCAGAAAGTCGTGGCATACCTCCTTGCATTAATTAGTTAAAGTAAACGTTAATACTTTATTTATTGTGTCCATGTAAAGTACTATAGACATGTCACTTTCATTATTAGCTTACCATTGACACTGCTAATTGGGGATTACGGTGAACAACAATTTTGAATTGGCTTTGGCACAGTTATCAGCTTTATCCTACACCTGTGTGTATGCAAATTACTATGGCAATCTTTAACATAAAAACTACTTGAAAAGTAGAATTGTCCTCCTACCCTTCACAAACGATCTGTAATCATTAGTCTACATGTTTGTTAAGTCTTACTGTACATACTCACGCCCGTGACGAATCACGAAGAATATGCTCTTGTCAGTTCACAGAAGCTAAGCGGGATTGAGCCTGCTAAGTATTTGATTTGGCAAATCACTGTGCATAAAGCAGGTGTCAGTGGCTGCTGCAGAGCTACATTTCCAGCAGAGACCAATGCAGCAAAACCCGGTGTTGTAGTGTACTATGCTTTCGCATCTGTGATCCCCGACTTCACCAGCCCCCCCACTGAACTTGCGTGGTGAAGTACGATCGCATTGCCCCCGCAACCCGCATGACACGGGGAGACACTCATCCAGCAGTGGATTAACAACGTGCTGTACATGCGCACACTTGTCCATGCGTGTAGATGTACACACATACAGGGGAACGTTTGTTAAGGCAATATGGGGGATATTTGTCTTTTGTTTGCGCGTCTGTCCTCTGTATTTACTGACCAGGATCAAACGTACCTGCTTCAAGAGCTTAATGGATGAGGTTCAGGAGCAAGAGGCTGCCTGCCAGGACCCCGAGAAGGTTCTCATGGAGCACCAGCGTGGAAAGAGGTGCGGCGTCCACTCCATGCCTGACTTACAGATGTAATCCCCATTTTTTTCCCAATAATTACCGCTCAAAAAAAATGTCAAAGCGTCTCCCTGTCTAAACAAGCAGGATGGAGCGGTGCTCATCTCTGTCAGTGGAACCGCTGGTGGAAATCCCACATTACCATTCTGGGGGGTTATCCAAACGATGACTACTGTTGGCCTCCCACTGCTACATGTGCACGCACAGCTCCTTTGCCAATGCACCGCGGGACGAGGGCATTCCCATACCGACGGAGCTCGTGGGCGTTATTCGACCGTATGTGACACCGGGTTATTTCTCTGCTAGGGCCGCACCACCAAACCCGTCGCTAATGATCCCGCTTGGCCGTGGCGGTGTTGCTCACGGTGACTCGTGTAACGTGGTCAATTTTGGGAGCGGCATTTATACGAAGACAAACATCTCCCTCTGACTGTTGTTGTTGATTTCATGCACCCACTCCACACTCACAGCTTGACGGAGCGAGCTCGCCTCCTAAAGAACGTGTTCCGGAGGACCAACACGGCAGGGCTGCGTCGCTCCGAGTCCATGGACCAGAGTCTCCTCCGTGAGTATCAGGGCGGGCTGTTCAGCCGGGCTGTTCAGCCGTGCGTGTGCATGTCACGGTTAGTTGGTGCGTGGTGCTTTACACGTAACTGTAATGTAAACTAATGCGTTCTTGTGTGTGTGGTCTTCTCTGTAAGCGTGGAGACATGTGGTTGTAGCGGTTATCGCACTGCACTATGAATCCAGTTCCAGCTCTTGGCCAATAATAGTGGCGAATATTTGAACCAGCCCTGGTCCTCCTCTAGGTCGACTCAGCTTTAGATGAGTACCTGGTGCGGTGTCTAAATATTATCACTGGGGCAACAAAGGCGAGTGAGTGTGGTGCTGGCCATACAAACCCCTCGTGTGCCGTGCCGGCCTTCATAGGTGTTCGCTAACAGCACTTGCCCCAAAAGTCTGCTTAGGCAATATTGGGGGTCTTCGTCTTGTTGTGGGTGCACGTGTAGGCACACGTTGTGACACTTAGCACATTGCAGTACGATATCCAGAATCTGGGTTTAATTCATGACACGAGGCAATATCTGAATCTGGCTTGTAGCAAGTGGTTGGCGCAATGAGCATGACACATGCCCAGCTACCTCTGTCTAACCAAAGCTGATGGTTCACTCACTGCAGCAGGTCTCAGCTTGAGGCTTCGTTAGTCTAAAGAAAGGTCCCATTGGCACCTAAATGATTGTTCTTGTTCCATCCGTCAATTCCAGGGATAATTGTTTTTGCGTTTGTCTCTGCGTACGCTCAACAGGCGGATTTGCCTTCTCGCAAGAAGAAAACGGTGTTGTTTCGCAAAAAGAAATAGTGCGCGCCTATGACACCACCAAGCAGAAACCCGGCGGTGCCTAAAAAAGGGGGGCTGTGTCCCCATGCGTTTGACTGCCTTCATGCACCCCCCCCTTCCTTACACCCAACGTCAGTTAATCCCTGCCAAGCACTCCAGACACCGTGAAGCAGAACCTCTAAGCTGAGCTGAACTTCCCTCTTGCCATTGTGCGTGTCTCACTATTTATTATTTTGACCTTTCCCATAACTCGTTTTGCTTGGGTGTTATTTTGTACGCACATACGGTGTTATGCTGACCTCATTGTGGAATGAAACCCTCCCGACTCACGTGGCTACCTAATTGAAGGTGCGTGCCGTTTAACATTTGAAAGCACTTTGGTTTTCTTTAATTTGTGTTGAATGTTGTTTAAGTTGTATTTTTTTAAATGCAGACATTTTTTCGTTTCATACTCATTTGCTGTATGTGCAACAACAACAAAATAACCAACCACGTTTTTATCCACATGATAAAAACTGGTTGAGTTTTCCTGGCAACTAAGTGTGTTTATTTACGTCGACAGATTTAACCACTGAAGGAAAGGCAAGGTATCGATCGGTAATAATATACGCGACTTGCCTGGGTGTCGAAATGCAGGTTATATTTTTAAAGGCATATCATTGGTGGCAGTCTTCTGATTTTTAACACTCCACTGTTTTTCTTGTTTATTGGGAAATATTTTTTACCGCTAGGTTTTGCGTATACCGTTGGACATATTCTGTTTCTTTTATGGGCTTAGTTCGCTAAGTCCTTGTTTGGCCTATGGAGATTTGACTTGCCCTAGATGTAACAATGCACTGAGATTACATCCACCCCCCGCCCCATGTGGCTCTTATTGACCCCAGAATTCTGCAGAGTTAATTACATTTAAATTTAAGGGAAATATGCATCAAATTCAGTCAGGTCCGTCGCGACTACCACGTGTGAAAAACATCTCAGCACGCGCACGTTCACACGTCCTGCGTTAACGTTACAGGTACATATTTGTGGTGCCTGGCTTCGGCTATACTTAACGACATAGGGCGTGCGTGGATCACAGCCAAACGGGTGACAGCGAATCAATGAAAACCATAATCGCCACCACAATAACCATCAGTCACCAACTCGGGCATCGTCAATCAATAATCGCCACCGTTAAATCAGCGCACACCTTGCGGCGCACGGAACCCCGGCGTGAATCTGTTCAACGTGGCCTCCGTGCGTTCCGCCGCCACCCACCGCTCCCCCTCCCAGCTCTCCCCACCCGCGTTC
>JAZEWU010000016.1:4429842-4445979 GCA_036362915.1 Geotria australis
CACCCCCCCTCGCTCCCCTCTCTCCCTTGCTGGTTCATCCCTCGTGCTGTGCGACTGAGCATTGCCGGCCAGGGGACAAAGAGGCCCCTGTGGAGCCGGGATTCACACGGGGATAGGCGGTGGGGGACGCGAGGGGGGTTGGGCAGAGAAAGGGGGTATGTGGGGGCTTGTGGGCAGCGTGTTCCCTGCCATTGTCGCATGCCCTTTTCTGCTTCGTCTTTTAAAAGGGGCTTCCTTTCTTTACATCTCTGTCTGGCTCCCGCATTCTCCTTTTTCTTGGTGCCCACTCTCACAACCCTGGCTGTCTCCCATCCCTGCATCTCTCTTGTCTTTTTTTAGCAGTCTATCTGTGTCTCTCTGTCCTCTTATTTACATACACTTCTTGCCATTTATTTTATTTATTTTTTACGCGGCGGAGGGCAAAACTCAAAAGCCACGTTCATCACAAATGTCTTTACAATACGCTTGTCGTGGGACATTCTAAATGATCTCGATGCACTTTGACCACCTCATCAGAATGTTATAACCCATAAATGCATACATTTTCCCGTTAGTCGTTTGTCACCATATTCACAATCCTAATTAGGCATCCTAGTGCTGTGCGTGGCATTGTGGGAATGAAAAAAAACTTTTCTGGCCACTGTGATGTGGATGGGTGGGTGTGGTTAGCGGCATTGTGGCTCCATCTTTGTTGTCATTAAGATGGGAAGAGGTGAAGGACCCTCTGATTCCACCCATTAACAGCCATGCTCCTGCCATTGGAATGAAGGGAGGCCTCAAAGGCTGCCCTGTTAGCATTCAGGACACTGGGGCCACACCAATTATATTCCTTTCTGTGCACTAGAAAACTCTTTACTTTTTCTTTGGGGGGGGAGAAAAGTAAATGAAAAGGAACAAAACTCTCCTTCCACTGCCCCTAAAACTCAAACCACTACACCTCCCACCCCTACACACCACCACACCGCCAACCCCATGAATTTGGTCTTTATACAAAACTAACGTGTGTGTTTTGGTGGTACACGACGATTGTATTTATTAACGCGGTCCTGCAGTGATATTTTCATAATATAACAGAGTTCCAGCTTGTGCTTTTTTAGCAAGCACTCTCGCAGGTTTTTTTTTTGGGTGTTCGTAAATTGCTTTTGAAATCAAAACAACCACTGGCCACAGAGAAGCTTTACTGATTTGTCGAAGTAAAAAAATCTAGAAAGTGCCTCTTACCAAAACCAGAAATTCTACTGGGCGCGAGTGTTCCTTAAACAGCCTCATTTTAGACGCGGCAGTGCTCTCTCCACGATTCCTCGTTCTTTCACTGTAACCACACGGCCAAACAAGTCAAAACAGAAATGTGATATCGTTTGAGTAGAGATAATTGTCCGGAGGAGAGTGGGCGTGCTTGTGTGCGTGCTATTGTGAGTTTGTGTTAGCGTTTGTGTTGTTTGTGCTTTATCATTGTCAAGTTCACTGCAGGATTTAGTAAAGTTTATTTTGCTTTGTTTTAAGTCTTTGTGACGTGCAGTATAATGCCTATGGCTCGTAGAGTCCAACTAAAGTTTCCTGACAGGGCAAATGGAAAACTTAGACATTGCAAAGTAACATCTGTACAAATTAAAAACCAAAATGTGCATGTTAACAAGGTATAGAAGGAAACGTGATTTTAACCGTAAAGGGTTTTTTTTCCACGAACGTTTGCATATGCTTAAGTTACTGAAGAAAAAAACACAACAATAATTACAATTGCTTTCTGCATTCTATGGGCTTGTGACAAAAAAAGATGTCGTTTGCAGTATTGTGAATGTTCTTCTAAGTTCTTCGGGAACATGAAGAATCGCAAACTATTTTGCATTTTCAAATGTCTAGTTTGTCTTAAACGTCCGAGTTGTTTATTTTTCTTCCTTCACACGGACAAATACGACGTCAAAAACGTCTGAACAAACCCGTAACTACTGAGTTACGCGCAACGCGGGAGGTGCGAGCGTGAATGCGCACCGTGCACGGTAGTCGATCACTGGATCATCCGAGGGGTTTCGGAGCCCCCTCAAAAAAAAAACACGCACGCGCAACAACGGGTCTGTTCGTGTTACAAGCGGCCGCGCCTCGCCGCTGGCCGCCCGTCGCTCATCGCTCGTGTACGAAGCGGGTTCTTGCCGTCGTGCGTAACGTGTGTCCGGCCAGATGCAGCATGCTCGGAATGGCTCGCGCGCCGCTCGCGGTCTTGTGTCTCTGTCTCGGCGGCATGGGTGCGCTTAAAAGTCCCGCTGGTGCCTGCTCCGCATCGCGAGGAATCCCCGATACTCGTATTTATTGAAGTGCGTCTCGTCGGCGGTTGCATGGAAGTACTCTCTCATCTCTGAGCCGTTTGCAAGGGGTTTTCCCGTGTATTTGTGTTTTTGTTTGCTGTCGTTTGTTGTCGTCTTATTAAAGAACACTTTCAAAAAAGATAAACAGAGCGTCAGTGCCGCTAAGTAGGTTTTTTTCCCCCCTTGCGTATAACTTGAGATGATTCGCATCTTTCTCCAGGTGAGGTTAAATAACAAATATATAGACTTGATATGTTTAGACAAGTGAATAAATAGCACTTGCACAATGAAAGCTGCAGCTGTAGACAGTGTGAAAAATCATGCGTATGAATATTTTCCGGCCCCAGACAAAAAAATGTGTCATCTGTGTATGTGTGGAATTAAATATAAGAACATCTGGGTTACAGAAGTTGAAATGTTACGGGGTAGGGTGCAGGATATCCCCATAAAGGCTGCGGTGAATGTTTAATGTAACACGTTTTTCTTTACCCAAAAATATCTCGCTGCTTCCTCTAGACCTTTCAAGAAGGTCCTGTTCATAATGCTGAGGAAAGATCTAAAGTTGGAACAGACTGAACATTTTCAATATGCGTCCCAATCGCTCCCGTTAACACAGTATTTTACAAACTCCAGTCGGCGCCACCCACCATGCTCCAGCTTTCCGCCTTTACCAAGTCACTCCCCATTGACATATAAGCTTTAATAAGGAACCCCCCCACACACACACTGCACGCACCGGATGATTGATAAATACATCCCACTTGACACTCTAAGCCAGTGGCGCCGCGGGATATTCCAAATTTTCGATATATGTCATATATTTTCTAACTTTGGGCGCCGTGGAAAAAATCCTGATACACTAAGGGCGCCGTGAACCGAGAACATTTTAGAACCACTGCTCTAAGCAAATAACACTATATCTGGTGGAACAATAAAGCGCGCAAATTCGATGCCTAGTCATGGACGAGACACGGATACGGAGGCGCGAGGAAACCGCAGACCGGGGGAGTCAGCCAGGCGGTCAGCCGGCGCCAACCTGCCAGACACTGCTTCCTATATATTTGGTTATCGGCCAATTAATTAATTAGTGTTTTTTATGTTCTGGGAGGAAATAGGAAAACCCGGAGGAAACGCACGCACAATAGGGGGAGAATACACAAACAGATCTCAAGGTTCATTTGAGTTGGTTCCATCAACGCATTGGTGATTGCTAAGCGCGTCACGTGGGATGTGTTTAACAATCGGAGAGCACACGCAAAATGCAGGACATTCCCAAAAAGAAGCGTCCTGAAATATGACATAAATAATTTATTTTGGTGTCTCACAACACAGTCGACCTGGGGAATAGTGCTTCCACTACAGAAACAACCCACTTACAGTTGACGGATTGAAGCAAGACATTTCATCAGTTGTGGTGAGCATCAATGAAGGAATTCTGGCTCGGGTCTGAAACCAGTTTTAACGGATGATGCTGGATTCATCGCATCTCATTGTCTGAAACCGCTTAATCCTGTACAGAGTTGCGGTGAGCCGGAGCCTATCCCCGGCAAACACAGGGCGCAAGGCAGGGCTATACCGATGATGGCACACCTGTCCATCACGGCACAGGGGGGAAATTTAGTCAGCAGGCCAATTAACCTATGCAGCCGGATGTCTTCGCACTGAGGGAGGAAATCGGAGTGCCCGGCGAAAGCCCATGCAGATACGGGGAAAACATGCAAACTCCACACAGAAAGGCACCCGAGCCGGGAATCGAATCGGGTAACCTTGCTGTGAGGCGGCAGCGATACTCACCATGCCACCGTGCCGCCCCGTTGCTGGATTCTGATGGTTGAAATATTGAAATTGTTTTTACTTGAATTAACAAGTCTGCTGTATTTTGTGACCCCAAAATGTATGCTGTTTGTCAGTTATTTTGGTAGAAAAAAATGCAATTTAAACTGGAGTATCTTTGCGAATACCCTTATTTGGACGGAAAATCGCTAAATACGGAAAGCTGGGGCGCGGTGAATCCTGCCGACTGGAGTTTGGAAAACCCTGTGTTAATATCAGCCAAGAAATGTCAAGGTGGCTGTAAAATGAATATTCACGATCTTCTCATCCTGTTGAGAAGGCAATCCTGAGAAAGAACGCTTTGGCAAAACACGAAATGAGAAGTGCATATTTTAGCCCTGTTTATTTTGTAAAAACATGGTTGTTGTACAGTAACGAGTAATGACGATTTTTGTTCAAAAACATTGGCACCATACGAATATTACTAAGCTTTTTACAGTACTGTAGTGCAGACATAAATGTATTATCATCTCTGAAGTACACGCGACTCATCACGGCCATTCACACAGCGTTACCCGGCGTGCTTGTGTAGTGTAGCGGTTAGCGCACTGCGCTACGAACTTTCCCCGAGGTCGACTCGGCCTCAAATGAGATCTGTATCTGGTGTGATGTGTAAACATCGCCACTAAGGAGACAAAGGCGGCAAGGTCTGGTGCTAGTCAAGCAGTGGATTGACAATAGGGCTGTACACTGGTACTGTACATAATAACCGTGGTGTTCAATAATAATAATAGCAATAATAATAGCATTTTATATAGCGCCTTTTCTGGTGTCTCATTTTCAAAACATTGCCCACTGTTACCCCTTCAAATGCACATGGCCAGCCGCCCCTACATTCTCATGGAATATCATCCAGGGCATCCCAACCCCTGATAGCATATCGGGTGCGGAGGCAATCTTTTTAGGAGCTCAGCTCAGAATAGCTGACTTTAATGAAGGTCAGCACATAGAATGTAAGCACACGATTTATCATTAAAAATAATGCTGTGGGTTTCTTTACAAAGTAATAGACCTGTATTGGTAATGGATAAAATGACTCGCGGGAGTGTCACGGGCTGGAGACAGCCACAATTACGTAAGCGCTATTAATAAACCATTAAGAGAGAGTGACGTAAACAATAACGGACCGTTGTAATGGGGCGAAGAGGCCTTTAAATATCATTAAATTCTACATTTGCTATTCAAGAGTAAATCCCGAGCGGCTTAATGAGTATTCAGCCCTGCGCGTGAACACAATTAACTAATGCTCAGTGTGTGTGTGTGTTTATGTACAGCGTACATCAGCGGGTGAAGGCGATGCAGAATTGCTGGGGCATTACACAGTGAATGTTTTAAAAAATATATATAAATAAAACTGATTTCACCTCGTGCCCCCGGGTGTACATTAAGCATTGGCTAATGACACAACGAGCCTGCTGTCCTTAAAAAATATAAGCCAGAGCCGCAGATATTGTCAGTCATTTTAATCCCCCCCCCACCGCATTTGCATGTATAATCTTAATTGGAAGGAATGGTTTTTGCTGGTGCTGCGTAAGCTGATTTGAATGTTGTGGAGAATAGACAATTGCCTCGCGCGCATTAAACAACTGTACAATAATATATGTACTTAGTACAAAATAAACGGCACGTATCAGCCTCCAGCCACACGAACACTCGGGCGAAGTGTTGATGAAGCCTAATTATCGCGGAACGGAGTGCTCCACAGACAACTCGCGTGGCTTAATAGAGGAATCTTCCGCTCGCCCGGCTTTTTTTAGGATTAAAACGAAAAGCTGGCGTGCTGATATTTTATTATATTCGTAATAAAAGTTACGCAAACATGTGCCAACTTATAATTTAAAAACACACACGTGTAACAGTGAAAACACCGTACTCGAGAAGGGAGTTGCCGCTGAAATCTACAATTTTTGAGAACACTAAACTGCCGAATTTAGTTCATTGTTTGACCACTTAAAAGGGCCGCTTAAGTTCCTTGTCCAACTGATGAAGCACGGGCGTAGACGTGGAACCAGAGTCTATCGGTGGCTGGATTTAGTGACACAATCCTCCAGATACAAATCCAGCTTCAATCCAAGTCGTATACGGAATATGGGCACACACCATTTTGGAAAGGTGAGAGTTCACTTGGACGTGTAGAAGGACACGTGAACACACGCGCACACCTGTGATTCCTCAGCCATCGGCCACATCGCATCTCGTCCCGATGCTGCGCGCGTGGCACGTTATAAACCCGTGCCGATAATGCACAAAACAATGGATATGTAATCGAGAGCTGCTTCTCAACGGGAGACGATGGGACGGCGAAATCTCTGCGTGGACGGCAGGTGCTGGGTGGATTAGTATTATTATTCATAGCGGGATCGCGAGAGGAAGGCAACTGCTTGAGGAAGGCCTTCATCCAGCATCGGATCGATGATCAGGCGCAAGAGCGACTCGCGCGGCAGACGCGTCCGTACGTGGAGTCTGAACGTCGCCGCTGATTTCACCGGCCACGCTCAAAGACGCGAACTTCGAAACGCACCCCTGTCCGATTCGCGTTCATTCCCTTCCAAGGACCCGCGTCGTCAAATCGCCGTCGTGCCCTCGCAGCTCCCCTCCGGCCCGTACCCTCCACGCGGCCGCGCGTCTCACACGCACATGTGGGCCGGCGGCACGCCGCCCTCCTCCTGGCTCGGCGCCCCGCTGTGTCTCGGCGGCGCCGACGCCACCGCCGGTCCCAGGCCGTTGGCCTCCGCCGGTCCGTTGGCGGCCGCCCCGGAACCCTGCGCGGCGTCGCCGGCCGTGTTGCCCGCGACGGTCCCCGACGCCGGACCCTGGCCGCACACGGCCGCGGCGGCGGCCGCCGGCTGCGGCTGAGCCGCGGCCCGCGGCGGGTCGCCCTGCGCCGGAGCCGAGGCGGTCGCCCGCACCCCGGCCTCGCTCGCGGAGTGCGCGTGCCCGTGCAGCGCGTGCCCGTGCATGGCGTAGGCCTGCGCGTGGGCCTGGGCCTGCGCGTTGGCCTGGGCCTGCGCCTGCGCGTGGGCCTGCGCCTGAGCGTGCGCCTGGCCGTACTCGCCCTGCACCGAGTAGATGACGTACTGCTGCGGACGCATGAACAATCCCGCGGCCGCCGCCGCTTGCTGCTGCTGCTGCTGCTGGTGGTGGTGAAGTTGCTGCTGTTGCTGCTGCTGGTGGTGGTGATGGTGCGCCGCGTGGAACGGGTACCCGTAGGGGTAGCTGTAGTAAGTGTTCACCGTGTCTACGGCGCCGGCGCGCCCCGCCGCCTGCGCGGACGAGCCGCACATCGCGGGCGCCTTGAGCATCATCGCGGCGCCGCCGGGGGTGACGTGCCCGCCGGCTTGCGCCCTGCCGGGCCCGACCGGCATCTTGAAGTTCTGCTGATGCTGCTGCCCGAGCATCTGGCCGCCCGCCTGAGCCTTGTAGGAGGCCGCGGCCGCGTTGACGGGCATCCCGGGCGCGTTGGGGGCGCCGTTAGACGTGGAACTCGTGGCGCTGCTCGATTGGCGAGAGGGGGCCCTCGCGAAACCCACGCCGGCGCCGCCGGCCGCACCCGCCACGGAGCCCGGGGCTGCCCCGGGGATCATGGGCAGCGTCTCGAGGAGGCGCGACTGGGCGGCCTGGCGGCTCTGCGCCGCCTGGCGCTTGGGACGCAGGCAGCGGCAGCAGCACACGGCGATGAGAGAGCCCACGAGGATGAAGGCCACGAAGATCGCTCCGACGATGAGGAAAGGCACGTAGATTGGCACTGTGGGGACAGGGGCGACACGGGGGAGTCGGAGTGACCTTGCTGCAACCGCGTTGCCGCTGTGTGTGCACGTACAAGGTTGCTTTGCTCGATCCGCCGCTGGATGAAGGCCTCGCCCGCCGTATCGTTCCCTAGCCGAGTAAAGGTTGTAAGGTTATGCCTAAGGTCAGCTGTTCACAGTGTGGAGTGATTTCAGTCGTGTTAGGCACATGACCGTTTGTCTTTTTTACTCTTACCCTGTGGCTAAGACAAAATGGGTTATGTAATTGTGGTAAAGAAATAGCCAATAATGAATGGCGCTCCCTCTGGGATTTTGACTCTGCGAACAGCGTTCCCGCGCGTTCCCCCCAATGCCACCCCTACGTATAACAACATCCTTTCCGTAGGCTGTTATCGGAATCATTATCCAACCTGCTTAGCTTCCGAGGTCTGAATGACGAGATCGGGCCCATTCTGGGTGAGTTGGTAATAGGGCACCGTCGATCAAAGGTTTCCAAAAATATATATGTCCGCGGTGACGCTGGTGGGCTTGGAATGACCCGAGCTCATCAAGCAAGGACCGCTCCGGAGACAACACGTGCATTCACTTAAGCCCCTACCCCCACACACAACCCCAAAGACAAAGATCACCCGTATAACCTTAACAGACTGTAGGGTCAAGTGCTGGAAAGCAAGCAGCACACGAGAGGGTGGATAGCCAGCTTCACGCCCGGCCGCTTTCGTTTCCCGAGTAGCAATGTTGACACACCGCACTAGCTACTCATTTGAGGCTGAGTCGACCGAGGGGAGGCCCAGGACCGGTTCAGAAAATCATCACTGGTGTTGGCCGTGAGCGGGCATCGAACTCGGCGGTGGGCCGTGTTCGTAGCCCAGCGCGCTCACCGCTGAGCTACCGCTTCCCATTATAAAGATTCCCCGTGTAGCCTCACCAGACTGTAGGGTCAAGTGCCGCCAGCGAGCACCGATGAACACACACACCCCCCCCCACACACACACACATCCACCACAACCGCCGCCACCACCACCACCTACAACAACGCGTCAAATTAATTACGCCAAGACAGAAAAGAGGCCCTCTCCGCAAATGCATGTCAGGAATTAAAGCCCACGCTTTTCGATTAGGCTCGGCAATACTAACAAATGGAGCTTATTTGATTGGGCTCGTTGATAAGAGGATTACCGTGAGTCGGGGCCAGGCTCCACACTCTGTTTTGTCAGCGGCTGGGAGCCGGATTTACTGCCATTCCTTTTTAAGGCGGAATTGCGGGGGTGTAGGAGCGGTGGTGCAGTGGTTACCGCACTGCACTGTGAAGCCCGGTTGTCCTGAGTTGTGTTCTGTCGACAGACCACGACTGAGATCGGTGGCGAGTTGTGTGCTATACAGTATACCCGCACACAGTCTCATTGCACGGGTGACCGATTCTGCGCGGTGAAGTATGCCCCACATCTTATGGTCCACACTGAGTCGAGTGCTCTTAGTCCAGCAGTGCATTGACAGGGGGAATGTACGACGATTGTGAGAGGCCGACAAGGCACGTAGCCTCGTATGTCATTACATTACATTAGTTGATAATAGGGCGGCACGGTGGCGCGGTTAGTAGCGCTGTTGCCTCACAGCCAGCCCCTGGGTTCGATTCCCAGCTCGGGTACCTTTCTGTGTGTAGTTTGCATGTTCTCCCCGTGTCCGCGTGGGATTTTTGCCGGGTATCTCAGTGTCCTCCCACAGTCCAAAGACATGCTGCCAGGTTAACTGTCCTGACTAGTGGCAACTAGTACCCTGTGATGTTGTAACTTTCTTACCCCTCCCCGGTGGGAAAAAAAACTGTTCAAAAGAGCTACATAGCGCCAGCTTAAATAAAAAAAACGGACTGAACGCTGCCTTAAAAGGTAGAATTTCTAATCGGCGACGTTTCTGGAAATTACACTTCTTCACAGCCCGAGATCGTATAACCAAATCCAAATTCAAAGTAGTATCGCGTATCTATTATGACTTTCATACCGCTGTTTGTTACTGGCCGCTTGGTACAGGACTCAGCAATTACGCGCCGATGGTTTCACGGAGAACGTTAAAGATCCAGTGACGTCATTGGCAAGAGTAGGCCATCGTGTTTGCACGTCATGGTCCATTATTTTCCAAATTTGGAAAAAAATGACGCAGCAAACGACTGAAGTGGAAATTGACAGATCAATCCTCGCCCTCTGCTGCGAAACAACTTGGCAGGACTCTCACAAAAGTGAGTCATGAGACTCCATGAGTCAGCCTTTCCTGGATAAACAAGCGACGTTAAAACGCCAGAGCTAACCGTGGGTGAAAATGTTTTGATGTAGGTGTTCACAACTTAACGTGGAAGGCGAAACGTCGCGAAGGAGAGGAGGAAAAACGCTCGACACGGCTATCCCGAAAGAGCAGCGTTCGAAAAAGACGGATCTGTCTGTGAGTTGTGGCTAAGGAGGGCGTCCAAACGCCGGAGGAGGTGACGGCTGAACACACCTTGACTGTGTGTAGGGCCGGGCGCGAATAGGGACGCAATTGTAGCGGTGCCCCACACGCGCGGAGGGGAGGCGTTTCGGCCTGACCCAGATTCCGCGCTGCGTGGAAACTGGCCCGAATTAGCTCCTGCATGAGCGCGTCTCCTCGAGTTAAACAGGAGAGAAAAAAAACCCCACCGCGTTTTTAGTCTTCCGCCTGTTTGTCGGCACAGGATTTGCCACGTGTGGCTGATTTCTGAAGTAGATCGCGAAGAGACGAGGCGGCCAGGGAGTGTGTGAACACACGAGTTGCGCGCGGAAGCACGAGTGTTTACACGTGTTCACGGGTAATTTGATGGGATAAGTGTCTGCCGGAGGCGATGTTGATGATGATGATCCATCAATCCATTGTCAGAAACCGCTTAATGTTGTACAGGGTCGCGGTGAACCGGAGCCTATCCCGGCAGACACAGGGCCCAATGCAGGTCTATACCCAGTATGGGACGCCAGTCCATCACAAGGCACCGGTGGTTATGATGTCCACGATAACTTGGTAATGTCTAGTTGGACAAACAGGAAAGTAGCCACCTCATTGTGCTTTCGCAAGTTTTACCACTTTACTTGTTGATGTTCAAGAGTGGTGGCGCAGCGATTAACTCACTTGCGGTCTAAGCCTGGACCACCTGTGTTCGATTCCCGACCACAGCTAACATCAGCGAGTGATCCCGAGTACTACTCGGTCCCGAGTACTACTGCCCACTTCCTCTCTGAGCGATCGTGAGGTACCGATCAAACAGCCTTACACGACAGACACGACGTTGGGAGGCCTTCATCCAGCAGTGGATTGACCGAGGATTGACTGGTCATCATTACCGTAAACTGTTAATGTCCGCTCGATTTGTTTCAAGAAACATTCGAGGAAAACATCCACAAGCAGACCGCTGTACGAGACTCCTATTAATAGCTCTGTGCATGCTCGACTTAAGTTCGAAAGCCATACTCATGACACTCAACCAAGTTGCTTTCCAGACACAAGAACGCAAGTTACTTTTTCGTCAAATCGCGTGTTTGTTGTGTCGCACGAATCCCGCAAAGAGCTTGAAAGCTTACTGGGTATTTTCTGCTGTAGTAATAAACATATATCTATCTATACTGAATGGGTTAAACTCCACAGCCCTGCTCCTCCCTCCATGCTCACCTATCCAAAGCTACTTTAGATTGATCCATCCATCTTCTCATTGTCTAGAATCACACCACCGGGCCTTATCACTAATCCCTTACGCGTAGGGTTACGTGGTTAGAGTTGTCTACATCTCACATGTATTTTCAATTTACAGCACGTGTTGTTCGGCATCACATCCGACGTTCGGAATAGGGCGGCACGGTGGCGCGGTGAGTAGCTCTGCCGCCTCACAGCAAGGGCCCTGGTTCGAATCCCGGCTCGGGTGCCTTTCTGTGTGGAGTTTGCATGTTCTGCCAGGGTCAACGTGGGTTTTCGCCGGGCACTCCGGTTTCCTCCCACAGGCCAAAGACATACTGCTGCATAGGTTAATTGGCCTGCGGACTAAATTGCCACCGGTGCCCTGTGATGGACTGGCGTCCTATCCTGGGTATAGCCCTTCCTTGCGCCCTATATCTGCCGGGATAGGATCCGGCTCACCGAGACCCTTTACAGGATTCAGGGCTTTCTGACAATGGATGGATGGACATTCTGAATAATTCTGAATATGCTCGTGGCACGTGGAGCGAACGTCCGACGTCAAAACTGGAGAATACACGGCACAATCCGAAAACATTGGCAGAACTAAACTAATCCCTCAACCACACAAGCGAGGCACAACTCAATTGCATTGAACTTTGCCACGAGTAGAAATTATGTTACTTTTCCAGGAAGTTTGACCAAGTGAATGGGGTTGTTACAGAATCACAATGTTGTTCCTAGGGCAAGTGTCATGATTTTCTTAGATGCGTGGTGGAGTGCTGTGAGTGACGTGTGTGTGTGTGTATCTGTGCATAGAATGGATGGCAGCAGCTGATGGATGCATGTATGTAACTGTTCTGAGCAGGCTGACCGCGTGTTGTATGTCTAGAGTTTGTAGCGGGTATGCTCAGTAAGCGTCTGTGTGTAGAGCGGTGGTCCAGTGGTTAGCACACCACGAATCCGGCGACCCCAGTTTGATTCCCGCTCACAAGCACTAACAGTGACGATCATTTAAACCATTCCCGGTCCTCTCCTAGGTCGACTCAGCCTCGCGTGAGTAACCGGTGCGATGCGTAAAACATCAACACCGGGTAGACAAAAGCGGCCGTGCGTGGGGCAGGGGGGGGTGCTTAGCACCCATCCCCTCGTGTGCCGTGTCGGCCCTTCATCGGTGCTCGCTAACAGCACTTGCCCCAACATTATATCTCGGGGCTATACGGGTGACCTTTGTCTGTGTGCGTGCGTTTGCGCGCACGTATTGTGTGTGTGTGTTACTGTCTCGTGTGCGTGCGTGCATTGCGTGCGTTGTCACTGTCTCGTACGCGCAGAGGTTCCCGGTAGCTGGTCGCCCTCCTTGCCCGGTCCGCCGGGCGGCTCGGTGCGGTCGTTCTGGCACTGGCCCTGGTCCAGCCTGGCGTCTGCCGTCGTGCAGCAGTAGCGCAGAGAGCACGAGCCGCAGCAGATGGTCGCCTCGACCGTGTCGAATCGCTCGGGGCACGGGAAGCCGTCGTGCCAGGCTCCGTTGGTGTCCAGCCACCCGTGGCAGTACTCCGCGCTGCCCCGCACGTCGCGCGGGCCGTGCAGCAGTAGCAACAGCAGCAGCAGGGAGGGCAGCAGCGGTGGAGGGTTCCCGGCTGGCCGACGTTGCGCCATGCCTCCTCCTGCTGCTGCTCCGTGCTCGTTGTCCGGGCTCGCTCGTCTTAGTTCTAGCTGCTACGGGGATTGAGCTTCACGCCACGGGACCATCAAGGCTGCTGGAGGACCCCCGCGTAGGGCGGGGGGGGTATGGCTGGCGGGGGAGTGAGCGAGCAAAGTCCCAGAACGCCTCGCCACAAAGGATCCCTGGCCTGTGACGTACCCCGTACGCCTCGGTCCCCTTCGCTTGAAGTCTTCCTGCCGGTTGCGAGTTGCACTAGTCCGAGGCGACGTTGCTGTCATGTGTGCCGCAAAGTTTGCGCGGCTGGGAGCGCGGTTCGTCGCTCTCCCGGGTACCGCGCGCGTCTCTTCGGGGCTCACAGAGACCCCCACCCCAACCACCGGCACGAACTCCCAAGCCGAGTTCAAACTTTTACGCGAGTTAAACTTCAGACTTGAAAAACAGCGGCAGCAGCCGAGCAAGTAAATCCTCCCCGTCCGTCTTTCTGTGCTGGTTTTCTCTGCGATTATATATATATTTCGTTCCTGGCGTTCGTAAAAAAAAAAAACCTCCCTACTCTCCGCGTGTAAAGGGTATAATTTTTTTTTAAAAAGAGGCGTTGCGCGTAATCGCTCTCACTCGGTAAGTTCCCACGCGCTCACCTCCCCGGCGCTCCTCCTCGTGCCCCACACACGTGTCGCGCGGTCGGTGTCCGGTCGCCGCGAACAGCTCCTCGGAGCCAGAGATGCGATTATAACCACCCTCCCTCCCCTCCTCCCTGCCTTGCCTCCCCTCCTCCTGCACCATCCACACAGGCGCAACCCACCCCTCCACCCACCGGCCAGTCCATTGCGCGCACGCTGCCCCACACACACATCCCCCCACACTGCTCACGCACACACACACATGGGCGCGCACAACCACACATACCCCCCCAACCAGCCCTAGCCCTTCCTCCTTCTCAACCCCATTTCTCCTCATCCCAATGCAGCGCTGTGTCCGTCGCTTACCACTCTCCCTCCCATCCTCCCTCCCACCCTCCAACCCCGCGTCCCCCACTTTTTACCCACAGCATCCCCGCCCGCTCCGACACAGTGTCAATCCTCGGGCTTGTAGGGTCAGCGAACGGGACAAATTGGAGGCCCCACTCACCCACCCATCTCCCCCCCCCCTGCCCACATCTTCCCTCCCTCGTGCCCCCTTCCCCGCTGCTCAGAATCTCCGGCTGGGAGAAGGGGAGGCCCAGTGCGCTCTGCTGGAGAACGTGGGGTGACGGTTTTGTGTTTTTAAACTCGAGCTTGCGCTGTGCCACAGTCCCAAAGTCCCAAAGGCCCACAGACGCTAAATGGCCATCACACCGCGACACTCGAATGCGTCAACGCACAGCCCTCCGGAATGCGTAGTGGTTAAGACAGCGCACGTTTCTTGAATTGAGGAGAGCTGCCAGGACTTGGGGGGGNNGATGAGATGAACCAACGGTCTGGTAGGCCGAGTGCTCAACCAGACCGGATGTACCAATGACTGAAGTTTGTTGGGAGAGTACCCATGGTAGCAGCGATAGAAGAGTCATAAAGGAGGCTGGCGACCAACTGAATTAAGAGCTGAAACGTCGCGAAGGAGGGCGAAGGAACGCTCACCGCGGAAATTTCGAAACAGCAGCAATATAAATGTAATAAACAACTAGTTGTTAATAACAATTCTCATACATCGAGCCGTGAACATCTACATCAATAGGTTTCCTCCCAAAGTCCAAAGACATGCTGCTGCCTCGGTTAACTGGCCTGTTGACTAAATTGCTCCCGCTGCCCTGCGATGGACTGGCGTCTCATACGGAGTGCAGTCCTGCTTAGCGCCCTGTGCCTGTCGGGATAGGGTCTAGCTCACCGCGCTCTGTACGGGGTTAAGCGGGTACTTCTTCTTCTTTGCGATTCTTCGAAGCGCGATGGTTAAATTAGTTTCCCATTTCTTTACACAGTTCTTGGCATTTTTATTGAACTCTGCAAGGTCTTTTGAGCGGGTACTGATAACGAATGATGTTTAACACAACCCATCGCCTCCGCTGGCTCTCTGCGAGTTGTACATATTTTCAGCCGCATTGATTCAACACAAACATACTTCCGGCCCGGTTTCGACATGCAGTGGTCTCATCATCAGGGTCAGACTTTCGTGACTCAATTGCTAGTGAACTGCCAGATGTTCCAAGCGAGGACGCTCTCTTTACGATGAAGGGTCCTGGTAAAATAAACTATTCCAGTGGAGCGGTGGCACAGTGCTTCCTGTCCCACGTTGTAAACACGGCGACCGTATTTGGATTCTCGGCCACGACTGACATCAGAGGGGAGTAGGGTTACCACCTGTCCTGTTTTTACCCCCCGGATCGTCCTGCTTTCTGAGACAGCTGTCCTGGGAGATCGCGGAACGAGTCACAAAGTCCAAGGTTTTTTTTCCAGAAACACGTAAAGCTATCTTTCTCTCTCATTATGATTCCCCCCACGATATGTTGTGGTGTCCTGTGATGGACTGCTGTCCCATCCTGGGTATATCCCTGCCTTGTGCCCTGTGTCTGCCGGGACAGGCTCCGGCTCACCGCGACACTGTACAGGATTAAGCGGTTTCTGACAGCGAGGTGAGATGAGATATGTCGTGGTTTTTTGTGCCGCCGAGACGGCAACCCTAGTGGCCGGTGACATCTGAATCGGTCATGCGCTCTTTCCAACCGCGCTTTCACCAGTCCTCGCCGGCGCTGACCAAAGTGGTGAAGTATGCTCGAGCAACGCGCCATGAGGAGGACTTCAATAAGCAGTATTTACATTGACTAAGGGCCTCTGATTCTAATTCGCATTGTCGTGGCAGGCTGTTCTTAGAATCGTGCCTTTTTCAATTACATGTCCTTTCTTGTTGTTAATTACCGTGGATTTGGTGTACTCAGCAGTGAAATGCTATTGACATTTTT
>JAZEWU010000016.1:4455604-4485316 GCA_036362915.1 Geotria australis
AGGCTGGTCAGTAGGGGAGTTGGTGAAGGTGGGCAAGTGTAGATGCATTGTTCTGCACTCCCCTACGCTCCCCCACCAGTCAACCCCTCAATTATCATTCACCATAAAGCAACGGTCCAGAACGCTTACTGCCCACGATGTACGAAAAGCAACGCTTCGAGCTCTTACTTTCTCCATCTCCGAAACCTCCCCTTCAAGTTTTTCCGTTTTCTTCTGTAGCCTCGACACGGCTTCGGCGACCTGTGGCCGCGAGTACGACGCCCCGTCCTGAGCATCAAACATCCCTCTCCAGAACCTGCGGGGTGGCAGGCGCACGCGAGATTTGGGTGACGTCGCACAGTGACAGGCATTGTGGGGTCGTCGTGGGTCCTCGGTCAAGGAATCAAAGTGAAGCCGCTGTCCGATTTCCCCCCACCCCGTCCTTTTGCACAATTTGGTAGCTGTGAGTTGTATTACCTTGTGTTACCTTGTGATTTGATGTGTTGTTTGCGTTAGTTAGTTTCGAGCGCTGTGCCGCAGGAATCCCGCAACCAGAGATCGCAAGCTCACTGGGTATTTGTTGCCGTAATAATAAACATCTATCGGTGCGTACATTGGCCCAATATGGCGGCCGCGTGCTCGTCGTAATCCCATCGTTAACAGGGCAATGGTCAGTAAGCGATTAGTCGTTAAAAGGGGAATGGTCGGCAAGCGAACACGTTGGGCTCTATGGAGGCCAGTGGTTAAGCGATTAGTCGTTAACAGCGGTGGTCGTTAAGAGGGGTTCTACTGTATCGGATATGACATCAGTGCAGACAGAGAGAGGGGTCAAACCTGAAGCACTGTGGAGCCAGGTTGGGTTTGAGCACGCTGCGGGTCTGCCTGTGCTCCGTGCGGTATAGCGGGTTGTAGAACTCCTCCCGTTTGTCCCAGAGGAAGGCCCAGAGCGAATACGTTTTCTCCTTCACCCTGGACCGGGCGTGACACAACATGGCACGCACCGTTGGCAGACGCGGTACTGTACGAGTGTGAAGCGATGTTCACGCATTAATTAATCGGCTGATAACATCATAATATATAGGACGCAGTGTGTGGCAATGTTGGTGTAGGCAAATCACTCCCACCACAAAGTTTCCTCGCGCCTCTAAGTCGTTCTCCCTTCGAACGAATACCTTCGAAATATAATGTACGTCTGCCACGCGTTATCAATAGCATTTACTATTATTATTATTATTCCCCGTCTCTCTGTTCGGACGTACCACAGCCCCTTTCACCCGCCGCGCTCGTAAGCCTGCTGCTCACCTGAGTTGCGCGCGCTCACGCTCGCAGTTCCCCAGGAAGTTTCCGAACTGGCAGGACTGCACGTGGGCGTGCACGCTGGTGAGGAGCCGCTCCGAGAACTCGAAGGCGCACGGGAACTGCAGCGAGAGCTGCCACACGCACTCCAGGAACTGCAGGAAGACCGGTGAAACCTCCCTGGCGTCGCCCTCGACGAAGCCGCACCTGCACGGAACGCAGCGCGGCAGAGCAAGTAAAAATGTAGACGTTTGTTACCGCGGTGTAAAATAGGCAGTGAGCTTGCGAGGTCTGGGCGCGCGATTCCTGCGACGCGACAAATGCCCGATGCGACAGACGCTTCCGAATGTGACGCGCCGTGGAAAGGTGGCGGTGGAAGATGGGTATAAGCACGCCTACTATAAGCAGAGTTCTGGTATAAGCAACATACCTTTTATGAGTGTTTTTTTGTTGTTGTGGGGGGAAGGCAAAGGGAAACGTCTGATACAAGCACAATCGGATATAAGCACACACAGACTTGCTGCGAAAGTGGTGCGTATATCTAGTTTTTATGATCGCTTATGCACGCGACTACAGTGGGTCATTGTGACCGCAACATCTGATCGTTGTTTGACTTGGGGCCCAAGGCCCGTGGCTGTCTTGAACTGAAGCAGCTAGTTATGCCTCATAACTAGCTGCTCGGGCTCCTTTCTGCATGAACTTCGTGGTTCTCCCCCTGTTCTGCGTGGGCTTCCTCCGAATTCTCTAGTTTCCTCCCACAACAATTAATTGGTTGAGAACATCACAATATATAGGGCGCAGTGTCTGAAAAATGTTAGTGCCGGCTAACACGTGGCTGCCTCCCCCCCTCCCCTCTGCGGTCTCTTCGCGCCTCTGAGTCGTTCTCCTTTCAAAAGAATACCCTCGAAATTGAATGAATACGTGCGCGTTATAAATTGTATTTTTAAGGCGAGTGATTTCTGTGGGCCAGAGATCACTCAAAGGGATTTCAAAGGGAGCTCTGTGATCCGCTCTTGTGGGTCGCTCTCTAGCGGGAATCGTTGCACTGCTCCGTGAAGGATCCGCACGGATCCTTAGCCTCATGGCAGGATTTCAACAGTCCAATTGAGACACAATGGGGGGGACAGAAACAATGATAGAAAAACACTGCATCTCTTGTATATATCTAAAGTAAAACAAATACATCCTTTGTTGACATCTAGTGATCTTGGGTATGTTCACTTTCCCCAGCCGTGCCAGCGGGTACTCTGAGTGGGAAATAAAAGGAAAGTCAGACGTATGGAGATGAAACAACCCAACGACAGACCTGCGTGGATCCGTGATGTTTACTATTCGTTGCACGTGTCGCGACTCGGTATGATTACCTCTGGCTGAATTTGTGTCCAAAGGAAATCCACTCCTTTTCAATGAGGACCTGCGTGAGAACAAGCAGATCACACGATGCGCGGTGAGATAAGCATGCTCCCACATTCGCACACACGGGGCGCGTTATTGTCACTCCAAAAGGATCATCATAAACACGCACATGTAAACACACGTACATGTACACACACGCACACACGCAAGGGACGGCCAAGCCATCTTTAAGTATGGGATATTTTCTGAAGCTGCAGAGCTTAGCAGTAAGTTTATTTTGTTGCCTCCATTGTCGGGAATTTAACCCCGTAATTGAACATGCGAACTGATTTTACAAGTTACCATAATTCGATGTGAGTTTGTATGAATTTTTTAACATCCAAAACCTCAAAATAGCTCCCCGTCTTCTCATTTATTTATGTTGTCCTTACTATACCCTTGCAATATATAATAACCCTGTCATGCCCACACAGAAATACTGACAACAGTGAATTTTGAGATGATATAAAATTAAATAATACTTGAAGTGTGCAGACTGCACACTTCAAACGCCCGGCCTCTTTTGAAGCGTCGCACAATGATTCTCACTCGCACAGAAAATGATTTCCCATCATCTCCGAGTAAATCAACGGCCGCTCACACATTTGCGCGAATTTGAGGAAGCGCTCTGAGATCTTCGACGATGTGAGGGATGAGACCGTGTGGCGGCTCACCAGAAACCCGCGGAGAGTTCGGTAGTAGGGGTCGAGGAGGATGGCAGCGACGGAGCAGACTTGGGCGGTGCGGTCCCAGCCATCGGAGCAGTGCACCAGCACGCTCACCCCCTTGTCGCTCACCGCCTGTCGGGGTCAAAGGTCGAAGGTCACGAACGAGGCGCGTCGACCGGTCGGCGTACACCCTGCATTCAACGCGTCGATCCGAAGAAATGTACACGCGCAGCCCCACTCTGTCGATCTGCTGCTGGGTGAAGGCACCCCCACACCGCGTGGGGGTGGTATTAGGGCTTTTTCACCATACTTCACCGTGATTCTCAACGGGGGTTAGTGAAGGCGCGGAACGTGGATGTGGTAGCACAGCAGTACTGTGCGACAGCACCCTGCCCAGTGCTTTTGCGGTAACGCGGTCATGTCGATCATCGTTATATAATTTACGCCTGTTGTTGAATGATTACGTTTCCGCCGCTAACAATTTTGAAATATCTATCGAGAAGCACAACGGTTAAGGCCTGTGTTTCCCGCACGCCATTATCAGCACCTCCCAGCGGTGTGCATTTCCATGTTTACCAATATTCTCCATTTACATGTTAATTAGGTAATAATATATCGCAATCATCTATTATTAAATATGTAAATCTCGACCACAGGGAGGTTGGGGGCTAGCGTTGGAGACCTTGTGCTTCGGGCAATCTCTGAGTACATTAAGCCAAGGTTATGGAAATAACATGCTTACGAAAAATACTCGCACGAATAAGGTCAGACAGAATAAGAAAATTAAGACGTTAGCAAAGATTTCATATGTAGGCTTTCACGACCAATATTGTGGTTGGTAATTAGTTTATTTGGCACATTTGCCCGTGTGACAACTTTATTTGTTTGCCTGTGTCAGAATTATAGGTTTAATTGACATCATACCCACACTATGTAAGCTGAAAAAAAGCAATTATGGAACATCGGAAAAAGCTTGGAAGGTGAGACAAACAAAAATCGTATGAATTGAGGAATCACGTCAGAAGAACAGCATCAAACAAGAATCCGTCAAAAATAAAATGTCAAAGCTAGTGGAAAGAAACACTGGCAGACGATGACCGAGAAAGCGATGCACTGAAGGGGTTGCGGAGGAGGCATTAGGAACGACGGGGCGATGTCAGCAATAGATGGTTTACCATCGCTAACTGTGGACGGCGTCTGCTGCAAATCCACGAACCCAGCACCCTCCCCGTAAAGGGTTTGAATGTGAGTTATTGCTGAGTAGTAGAATTAAGTTTGGTAAACAATTAGTCGCTAGACAAAACCATAGTGGCGATGTGTCGAGCTGCAGTGTCTTACGCTCGCGACCGCCGTGGACGCCTGCAAGATGGACTGGACGTGTCGGAGCCAGCCCGACGCCTCTAGTCCCGACACAAACTCGCGCTGGCTCAGCCCCCGAGCCTGGCTCACTGGCGATTCAACAGAGATGGAAACGGAGACGCCGAATCGTGGAGTGAGACAGAAGGCAAGTGTTGTGCAGCGATCCACCGGCATTTGCTGCAAACGTTCATTATCAGTACCCTCTCAATCCTGTAGAGACGCCATTATCAACCGGTGAGTCGCGACCCATAAATGTGGAGGAAACGGTGCCTGGAAGTCAGTTAAATCCGGATGTTTATATGACGATCTTGTATCCAGTATAACGACCCTATCTTATAACAAGCTATATATTATGAACACCATTAAACAGAGTAATACATGTATTCATGATGGTTGCTCTTCAGAGCTGTTCTTTTGGGATAGCCGTGTCGAGCAATCTCCCTCGCGACGTTTCACCTCCCACGTTGGAAGCATCATCAGATGTTCTCCAACGTGGGAGGCAAAGATGGCGCCGCGTACGGACGCAGTGGGTTCTCTCAGTCCCAACACTACGGTGTTTCCACGTGCATCCTTGTCTATTACGCTTGCACCACTTTCTTTGGGCCCGTTTGATACGGTTCCAAGAATGCCCTAGGAGCCAGCCTGAGCATTATCATTCATAGCCTACAACCCGCAGTTTGTGACGTCTACGCAAATGCACACTGTTAATCTAACACACGCAGATAACGTGAGAATATTACCCTGTTTGTCAAGTCTGCTGCTGTGTGGTTTTGTAATCCGTACCATCCAGCAGCTTCGTCAGGCTGCTGCGCATCACATGGATGTTCTCGATGCCCAGGAATTCGAAGCGAATGTTGGCGTAGTTTTCTTCGTTTTCGTAACCTCTCCCAGCCGCACGGTTTGCCATCGCATTTAGCTGCACGAAACGAGCGGCAGAGCAGAGAGGGAGAGGGAGGGAGGCGTGCGGGTGGATGGAGAATTAAGTTGTTGGTTTTTACATTGGTTCTAGGCCCAGCTTGCAGATGGGAGTGCTTCTGCCAACCGCAGCTTGGCAACCCAGGGGTAAATGTTTAACAAGCCGAACAGCTGACAATATACCACGGACTTTGAATCCAGTCCAGAATTTCTTTGACGGCCAAACAAAATATAGGCCCATAAATCCCAAATGCCGATGGGTATGTGGTGAAATTAATGCCGGGGCTGAGTACTTTGCAAACGAGGCTGTCCTTCTGTAAACACAGCTCCGATAAACAGCACGTCTTTACTTTACTTAAAAAAACACTCATTAATTATTTGTCCGATAACATCATAATATATAGGAAGTAGTTTGTGGTAATATGGCGCCGGCAACACCGCCTGGCTGCCTCCTCCGCCTCTGTGCGCTTTCCTCACGACGCCTCTGAGTCGTCCTCTCGTCGAATGAGTACCTTCGACAGTGAATGAATACGTGCGCGTTATAAACGTAAAATTATTATTATCATTTACGACACGCTGCATGGGGGGTGCGGGGAGGAGGCAGAGGGCACGTTTTGCTTTGGCCACGCGTGACGGGCACCTCGTTGAGCCGCCCCCGTTGAGGCGCTTCTCACCTTCGGCCGCGTGTCGACGACGTAGAGCGTTTCGTGGCCGGGCCCCGGGTTGGCTCGCCACACGGCCTGCAGGAGCTGCTCGTCCTCGGTGCAGCGAGCGCTGAAGCCCGACAGCGGCTGGCTGCAGCGGCATATCGCCGCCTGGGACGGGGCGAGCGCGCGCCGTAAGCCGGCATTAATAACGTCTAAATTATTCACCGCCCGGGGAAACAAGACGGAGCCTGCCCATTAATGCAGACGTGACAGCCGCGGAGGGCGGCGCGTTTGGAATGACGCGAGCGGATTGGGGCAAATGGCGGGCACGCGCGCTGGTGTACGGTCGGATCGGCCCGGAATGCGCTCCGGGCTCGTTGAGATTGCAGATCGCGGGCAGTGCCGGGACGGGCGATCGTCATGCGTCACAGGTGTTCTAGGCCAATGTTTAATATTATAGCAGCAAATACACAGTGAGCTTGCAAGCTCTGGATGCGTGATTCTTGTGACACAAAAAACGCTCGACCAAACCAAGCTAAATAACGTATAAAATCGCAAGGTTCTAGAACGAGCTCACAGCACCAAATTGTGCGAATTGTCCCCTCCACCTCTTTGCGGTTAATCATGACGTGCTCGCCTCTTACCCCGTTGTGCGCGTGAAAGTAGGACAGGGTCGGGAAGCGAGCCTTGCTGCGGAAGCGAGCGCTGCCGAGGATGATATCGGTGGAGACGCGTGGCACAAAGAGCTCCGTGGGGTACGTCGCACACACCTGTCCACGCACAGACATCGCCGCCGTGTTACGAAATGCATCCGCACCGCACAAACCGTGACCACGGGGTGTGCGCTGCCTCTGAACATCGATGGGGCCAACGTGACGGCCCACTTTGGTGTCTAGCGGTGAGTGTCTCGCGGTGAGTGTCTAGTACAGACGGAGTTTACCGGGCAGACTGGCTGCCCTGCACAAGCTGGAGGAGGCTGCCACGTGGCTATTTGGGCTGAAGCCCACTCAGCGGACTTTCCATTTTGACTGCAATCGCGTGTAAACGCATTAGCGGAATAAATAACACCACGCAAACTCGTACGCATATGCGACGCGGTACGCACAGCGTTACGAACGGGACGCGAGTCGGTGGGATCAGACCTCTGGTGCGGTAGAGTGCGGGCCTCATGCAACTGTGTCATCGACAATAACATGACACGTCCATAACAAGTCTGCTTGACCGGAGATACAAGCCAGCGTAAGCCGTCGCGAGACCTCACTCGTTTTTATACGTGAACCGTGCACTGATACGCGTCAGCTGTGAGAGCAGCAGTCGATAACGCTGAGAATCGCTCCTAACAACTGCTCTTTCAGGATAACTCCGGTGAGCGTTCGTTCTCAACGCCGCTGTCCAAAAAGAGCCACTCTCAAGAGCAATTTTCATACATCGAGCCTGGAAAACCTACACCAGTACACTGTACTGACATACACCCATCCATCCATCCATCGTCAGAAACCATATAATCGTGTACAGGGTCGCGGCGAGCCGAAGCCTATCTCGGCAACAATGCAGTCAATAATACTGCTCCGAAAGAGGATATTTTTTTGGTTCAGTTCAAGTCGACCTCGTAGTTTGCGTTGATGTCCGTGAGCTGCCAGTGCTTGTTCGGTGCACCCATCCTCTGGAACTCGGAGCGCAGGTCCAGCAAGGTCCATCCTTCCTCGCGGTCGGTGGCTTGCACCCGCGGGCTGTACGAGAAGGCGAACAGGTCCCGGTGGTGTGCTGCACCAGCGCACACAAGCCGTCATCACCGTCACGATCGCCATCTTAAAAGCTGCCACCAACTTTACATATTCACAATTCTTAGTTTAGCACTTGCTCGCTAACAGGCGCCTACCTGTTAAGGGCTATGGTTGTGGTAAGGACAGTGCAGCGAAATCCAGCACTATATTTTGCTACGCTGCCCACCTTCACCAGCCCAATCCGGGCAGCACAGTGGAGTACCAGCATGGAGCTCAGGTAACTTCCGTGACCCGCACGTTGTGGGGAGGAGACCCCAATCCAGCAGTTGATTGACATGGTCGTGCGGGTTGATGAATGTGCAAAGAGGGGTGCTAGGACCAGTTCAGAAATGGCTGTCCGTTTTTTTTCCACCAGGGAATGCCTATGAACGAACTAGAAAGGCCTCGTGTTTAGGTTGCGTGGTGATGCGGTGCGGTTCGCCGTTCCGTGTCGCGGTTCCGTGCGGTGATCGCACCAGGACGGCAGAGCTTGGCAAGAGACAGCTGCACGTCTTGGCAATCCTGCTCGCACTGGAACTTCAGGTGCAGCGAACGGAAGGTCTTGGTGTGCAGGAGCAACAGCGGGCCGCCTGCGCCAGTCGGTGCCAGCCTCTCCAGCGATGCCAGAAGGCTGTGTGCCAGCTTGAGTTGCCACGAGCCACAGAGTTAGACGGAAGAAACAGCTCAACGATGCACTGCAAAACTGCACGCGGTGGCATTCTGTCAATAACGATTCCCGCCGGATGAACTTTGAAATAATGGGAGCATGCATGGTGAACAATGCCGTTCTGACAGAATCGTTTCATTCGCCATTTGTTAAGCCTGTGAAATGCAAAAACATGATTCATAATCATTTCTTTAGCGGTTACCGGAACGTATTTCTTTAACACTGAACAGTGTTATAAATATGTCACACATGCACTTTTCAATAATCTGCGTATTATTCTGCAGGACCCGTTACAAACATGGTGTGAAAGATCTAAATTGCATTCGGTTTCTTGGTATTTTCCATGGGACATACACGAGCAGTGTGACACAGCAGTCGGCGCTCTTACCCATGTCTCCCGTTGGTCCGCTCGCTGCGGGCTTGGCTTCTTTGCGAAGATGAGATGGGTGGCAGTCATGTAGAGTGTACCCATAATGGGCTTTGCTCCGCCACTGCCTAAGAGCTGCACATCCTCCACCTGCCCACACGCAAATGGTTATCGTCTCAGACGTAAGTTGAATTGTCACTATTTCTGATTACTTTGCTTCATTGCGGTACTTTATTTTTGTGACCGGTTACACAGATCGTTCTGGCAAATCAGACTATATTCTGGTCTGCTGAGTTCTCACCTGGTTAAACAATATAAATTTGAAGTTGAATTCTCCATTTAAAGCACAAGCGCACCTAGGCTTTTTGGAAATTCCTGTATCAACCTGGGCTGAAATAGTCACACGAAGTGAAATGACTTCATTAAGTTACGTCCCATAGTTGATATTTCCAAGTTAACAACCAATTTTTTTTTTTTTTTTTTTTGCGATTCTTCGAAGCACGATGGCCAGCTTCTGGACATCGTCGTCTTTCAGCTTGGCTTCGAAGTGTTTGGTAGAATTCGCAGGCAATACCAAGTACTACCTGACAGGGATCGCGACGTGAACGCTTCTACCAATGATTGTCTCACATTTATAACGGGATTGGATCTCACTCCCTTAGTTGTCGTTATCTTCGGTGTGAGAATGCAGCTTCTCGCTCCTTTTGTAGAGGTTAACGGTGGTCTTTTTAATAAAACATTTAAACATTTTAAACCTTGTAATCAGACCAATTCGCTGCAAAAACACGTGTGTCTCTGCAGGTATGATGTATTTAGTAGAGCACGCTTATCAGTGGTGGTGTTCGCTCATTTGTGAACCCTTAGCATAAATTATTCTTCGGCCCTCCTTGTTTCAACTTATACAATCTTAGTAAAATGGCAGCAGAGATATAGACTAGTGATATGTAATTAAGAGATATGTAGAGAAAAAAACAGAGATGGAGTGAGATGCGAGAGGCGCATACCAGATTCAGATGAGACTTTGGCACTTTAAAGGTTATTTAGCGGACATTTTTTAAATTTGGATTTAAATTTGAGCTGACATTTCATCCACCCCTGTGTTTTCATGAATATGGGGCCCCTTGCTCTTCTTGGGGGCCCCAAGCTTTTTCTTGGTTCGCTTATGCCTAGCAAACGAGACTGTACCGCCTGTGACGACTGGCAAGGTCAAGCAGCACGTTAAATACACGAAGGACAAATGAAACACGTTATATGACAGGCGATATAAGGTCTTGTTGGGACAGTTTTAAAAAGACTACGAGTATAGTTTGAAATGATATTAAGACTGATTTTAATGAACAATGACAGGCAATCTTTGGTTTTATACCGAAGGGAGTAACCCATTGAAATGAAAGACATTAAGCAGTAATAGGTTATCACTGCATTATTTATCAACGTTTAAATACAGAATTCAGTGCACATTCGCTTTCACGTTTCACTCGTCGTGGTTAAACGACAAAAACGCTTGTGTCGTGTAACAAATAATAATAGGAGTCATCTGTAAATGGTACCTAATTAAAACTACTACAGCATACTGAAATATAACTATTCCCAAGTGTGCAGGAAAGCACAAAAACCCATTAAACTGTGGAAATGAAAATACTCCCTAATGATTTGTAAAATACCTATGCATGTGACATTACTATTTCAGGTGATAGACAGCAGGACATGGTATTGTGCAGTCACATTATACACATCGACCCTTCAAGTGGAATACGGCAATGTATTCGGAGATATTCTACGTGGACCGTGATGAGTACCATTCTACCGTAACTTAATTTCAACAAGCCAGCAGAGCCAATTTTGATACAGCCAAAGTGTCACTGCCGGGCAGCACTTTTCACTAATTGGTTTTCCTGTGATTGTGCATTAATTCTGCTTCAGAAATCCTGTGATGGCAGTCCGTGACCCTAGTCTGGGCTCGAGTGACTTGTTAAGAAAGTAAAACCTTGAGAGACGTGCACCTTTATACGCATGATCTGACACATTAGCTCGCACACTGGAAATACCGTCCTTCGGTAACAAGGGTCAAAACCTACGTTTTAAGTTAAGTAGGGTCAAGCTGAGAAGTCAATTCACTATAGGGATTTTCAAGGCACATCAACGCTACGTTTCAGTTCCATTCTTATATTCAGGAGCTGAAGGACAACGTTAACGTTTGCTATCGTAATGAGAGGCCTTCTTTCGATTGCTGGGATAATAGTGTCACTACTCCTTCTCCGTTGAAGTAAACTATGAAAACCCCGTGGATGTGATAATGATGTACTTACTGGGTGCCACACACCCTAGTTGTATGTAGTGCAATTTAACGCACATCTTAATTGTGCTGTTTATGCAGCACGTTAGAAATCACGTCACTAATCGCCCGTGGGTCGCTTAGATAAAAACATAGTTTGTTATTGCCAAGGAGAGTTTGTCACCAGGAGATAGGCAACTTCCACTTGCTGGAGAAGTTCTCGGGCACAACTTAATGAGAACGGAATTAACAAGAGTACCATAGCAAGAGCTTATCTTTAAGCTACTAATCTCTACGGTCATTTTTCCCCGATGCCCACTCAAGTGCCCGAGGGCGCTGTCCCTGGTGCTGAATGACGGTCACCACATCAAGGATAAGTACAACATCTTGGGTCATCTTCAAACTTGTTCATGGTCTGAATGTGTCTGACAATACGCCTGAAATCCGGCGAATATAGGCACGCCTGTGTAATGATAACCTCGCTCTTAATACGCAGTGTGTTGTCACAGAGGCAAAGATTCCCAGTGTAGCCTCAACGGACTGTAGGGGCAAGTGCTGTTAGCGAGCACCTATAAAGAGGCCAGCACGGCACACGAGGACCGGGTAACCAGCAGCACGCCCTGCCGCCTTCGTCTCCTTAGATGCGCCTCTGAGTCGTTTTCTCGTCGATGAATACCTTCGACATTGCGCGTTATTACACACCCCACCCACTACTCATTTGAGGGTGAGTCGACCTAGGGGAGGGACTAAGACCGGTTCAGAAAATAGTCACTGGCGTTGCCCGTGGACGGGAATCGAACTCGGGTCCGCTGGGTTTGTAGCGGAGCGCGCTAAACGCTACACTGCCGCTCCGCACCAGCATTTGTAGGTGTCACTGATTCTGAACACGTCCAATCTTATATACATACTGTTAATCCGTGGGTGTTTTTTTGGGATTAGAGGCATCACGGCGCCAGTGATGTTGACATTTAAGCCCGCACGCATTGCACAGCCACCGTAAACAAACAAGCGTCCAAGCCATTACAGTATATCTCAACAGTAGGCCTAGTCCGCACATCTATTTATATTTTAAACGCGACAATAAGTAACAACGTAATTGCAGCAACCGAAACGAAACCAACAACCGTGTTGTGTGGAGGCAGCAAGCGTGTTTACAAAGACACGCGCAAGCTAACTGGCGCCAGTTTTACGTATACTGATATAATCATTTTACATTTATAACGCGGCCTTTACAATAGCCAGGCTGCGAACAGGAAACGAAAGCGGGCTGCTCAACAGCCCCAGACGAAGACGGTGGGGGGGAAGGAAACTAGCACCAACAACAGTAGACTAGTAATATAATTAAACATACACCAGGGGCAGCACTGTATGAAGGATGTGGCAGCGCGGGCCCGACATCACCACCCACCCGATCCCGGGTTCTCGGCCGGGATCGAAGCTCACCTTGGGGGTCCTGATGTGCTCCATGAGTGCTCGCTGAGCTCCCTTCAAAAAAACCATACAGGGGGGTAATTCAAACCCCCGAGAAAACACCGACAGGGGGGACCCTAGCGGGAACCCTGGCGGGGATGGTGCTGTGCGGACTCGGCTGCGACTAACGGTGAGAAGACGGTGGGGTGGTCAGTGCTCGCCGCTTCCCCTAGAGGTGAAGCTGTGAATTCCATCCATCCATCCATTGTCAGAAACCGCTTCATCCTATACACTGCAGTCTTCTTCTTTGCGATTCTTCGAAGCACGATGGTCAGCTTCTGGACATCGTTGTCATTCAGCTCGGCCTTCGACACTGCAGTGGTCCCCAACCACCGGTCCGGTCCGTGGATCATTTGGTACCGGGCCGCACAGAAAGAATGAATAAAAAAATATTTTATTGATTATCAGTCAGAAAGATGTTTTATTTTGAAAAATGACCGGATAATTCAGCGTAATGATGAGTTGTCTGTTTTATGCACTTTATATTTGTTTTTATGCCTGTCGTATTATTTTATTTCGTCATATTTATCCCCCCACACCTTGAAGGCCGGTCCGCGAAAATATTGTCTTACATGAAACCGGTCCGTGGCGCAAAAAAGGTTGGGGACCACTGCTATACAGGGGTCCCGGTGAGCCGGAGCCTATCCCGGCAGACGCATATATAGATATAGATGTTTATTATTACATAAATATACCCAGCGAGCTTGCAAGCTCTTTACGGGATTCCTGCGACACGGCAAACATGCGAATTGACAAAAATACAGTACTTAAAAATAAGCCAATTAACCTATGCAGCAGCATGTCTTTGGACTGTGGGAGGAAACCGGAGTGCGCGGTGAAAACCCACTGCGGACACGGGGAGAACATGCAAACTCCACACAGAAAGGCACCCGAGCCGGGACTCGAACCCGGGACGTCACGAGATATGAATCTCCAATTGAATGGACTTTATAACCGCAGACAGGGAGACGTGTTTAATAATCGTCGAGCGTGTGCGGCGTGTAACTATAATTTGTATTTGAATGGGGAGTAGACTGGTCGCCAGGCCTGGAGTTTGGGAAATCCTGGGTTTAAGGGTCTTGCTTCAGAAGCATTGTCTGTCCTAAGACTGCTGATAAACTGTTGCAGCTACATAAAAGTGGCTGCACACAAACCCATACTGTATGAAAAACAACACGTGTGAAAAACGCAATTTCCGAGCAGCGACTTGCCAAGATTAAGTTCTGCATTTGAATACGTTCAGGAAATTCTCCCATGGCTGCGCCGCCTGTGTAGCAAATAATATCTGTTACACAACGTAACTGCGGTGTACGACTCATCGTATTGTTCATGTGCATATTTATGTTTACGTCTTTATTTTTAGTCAAATTGTGGTGTGAATACCCTTGTGAGAGATAAGTATGTCCTTGCCTGACCTTTCTGGATGTATATTTTGCCACTACCGTATATGTATGCAATGTCAGTGGTCCATTTTTTGTGGTTCCTTTTTTCAACAGGGTTAATATATCCTTAGATTTTGAGATGTGAGAGCTTGTATGATGGCTTTAGTTTCCGCTAAATCAAATGCATTTTCATCGTCAATAAAAGCCATTCACAGTGATAGTATTGCACTGTATGTGGTCAATGGTTGAAAAACATTTCCTTAAATCGAGCATGGTCACGTGGATGGTTACTGATATAGTCAGAACACACCATTGAAAATAACTAAAGGCAATAATTACATGACTTGACAATGAAGTGAAGGCTGCAAAGTTGAACTCAAGATATAAATAAAACAAATTTGAAGCACAGTAAGTTTTTAAGACAAAATAAAACAATTGATGAAGAGACACAAATGTAAAATAGAGAGTGGCAGTTGCATTTCCTGAGGCTATTGTGGACTCTTAATTGCGTTCAAATTATAAAATAAAGTGTAAAGCGGGAGCAGGGTGGAGTGTAAAACTGAATTATGTAATGCAATGCATCATACCAATGTGCTGGAAAAACAAAGCTTTTCATCAGTGGCCGTTGCCAGCTGTGGACTAAACCTCCTTCCGCCAAATCATCTGTGTCAGAAACATGGAAAGGTGGAAATATGCTTTAAGTGGCACGGGGAGATTTGTGCTTGGAATTGCTCTGAGACACAGAAAGAGAGAAACATGGCTGAGGGAGCAAACACAAGTCAGCCGTCATATCGATTGCTAAAGACAGTGACTTTAGCTATAACACATTTCTAGAAGGAACGAAAGCCAATGGATGAGATGCAATGCTGGTCAAATGACGGAACTTGCCCAGGAGGATGACTGCTATCGAAATGGAGCGATGAAAAGAGTTTATTTGCAGAAATGAAAAGGGCTGTGTCGTTCCAGGATTTTGCGGCATGGCAAATAGCATGGGGAAATCTTTATCCAGCAGTGGATAGACAAGACTGGTGATGATAACATTTCATGTGGGTCCTAAACACGGTATGGCAATAATCTGTGGCTGTAATAACAAGGACATTAAATTACATGAAAGTGCACCTTCAACTTTCAACTATGTGACAACACAATACCCTAATTCAAACGTAAAACTACGATCATAATTTAATTCACCTGTTCATGCATCCTGCCTTATAATCATTGGTGAATGATGAAAAAAAAATAGGCTGAGATGGCACAGACATCCCAGTGTTCAACATGAAGGGATGGCAGGAAATCAAGGAAATGGCAAGGAATAGCACCAACGATTTCGCTTATTATGCTGCCCAGAAAAGATGCATTTAGGCACGGGATAGTGGAGAAGAAGAAGATAAACTTGTCATTTTCTGAAGCATCTGTCCAGCAATTACCTGTCAGCTTTCAAATATCTATGGATGAGAAGCTAAGTCCAAAATCTGTTGAATGTGAGGGCCTGAAAGAGGCCTTCTCCTAGGCTGATGATTACTTGTCAGTCACACAAAATCATTCTGTGCTTGAACAATGGAAAATCGTGCTGCAGTGGCTTTCTCTCTCTCGTCTTAAGCTGCAGACTTATTGGATGCCAATCGAACGTTGTACAGAAATTACTTTGTTCACACATTGCTCCTAGTTGCGTGCAATTCGCATGCAAATCTCACGTTTCACGCCACACATATCATGTTAAAAGCAATTGAACACTTGCTGGAAATGCACGGCAAATCACATCTTATGCACAAATTGTACGTTGCACGCAAACTGGTCGAGTCACACGTTTCCATGCAAATCATATGTTGCATGCAAACTGCTCGGCAATTCACATTTTGCATGTAAGTTATGCAGACATTGCAAATTGCTTGCCAATTGTCTGCAAGTTTCGACGAAAAATGTGTGTTCCATGCAAATTTCCTGTAGATCTTCCGATGGGGACAAGGACAAGTCCCAGTATAGTACGAACAAGTTCGGTCATCGTGGGGCATGATCCTGAACTGGTTACAGCACGAATTCAGTCAGTCAGACTTTATCTAAGCTGGGAGTAACCGTCGAGGTATGCAGCTATTTTTAACAGTTGTCTAGCGGGGTAGGGGATAGCAAGTTACAACATCGCAGGGGCACCAAGGACAAGTTTAGTCAGCAGGACTATTAACCTAGGCAGCTTGTCTTAGGACTAGTGCGCAGTGGCAGATTTTGCAGGCAGTTCACACCAAAGCAAGCATTCTGACTTCCATGTGATTGCGATCTGGCATGGCTGGTAATGCAGGCATATCCAAGGCGATCTGTTTTCACGCAGAAGGGAGTTTGCACACCGGGCACAGCGTCTCATACCTGCCGGCGCGGTCTCCGTGCGAATGTAAATTTACACCAGGGAGTGAAAGCGTAGGAGGGGGGGGACACAAGCACCATAAGCATCACACGTGCGCCGCACGGACAAAGCCATCCTTTTTACTGCCTCTGGCTACCACTCTCTCCTTCTGCCCGTCCCCCATGGTGTGTCGTTGCCACCGCTCGAAGCAGCTGTAAAGGTGGTTCAGCTGCATCTTCAATAGTGGCACCGGTATAAGGGTCAGGCAGTGGGTTGTCAATACACGCTCGGCTTTGCAGGGCAATGTTTTTCGTGCTGCAAGGCATTGTTTCATACAACGAAGTTTGCAACGAGAGCTGTCACTCACAGGGTTATCCCTGATGTCCAGAGCAGGGAATGTGAAGGCATTACTGGGTGAACTCATAAATTCAACCCCGCACTACCGGAAAGTAAACCTGGACCGTACCAACTGAGCATCCGCTAATGAATTAACATTTGTGGCCTGTTTCAGCATGTTCATTTTAAATTAAAAATAAATGTTTTTACCAGTTATTTTTATTAGCAGACCTCTCACTTAATTATATGCATGTTTTCCTCCCACGTGCTTTTTCGGGAGATCCAGAGTGTGATTGACACTTAGGGGTTGAGCTACTTTCACTGTATATCCCTCCTTTGAAGTCATTAAGCAGAATTGTTTTTATATTTTTCTGCCTTTTGGTCTCTTTCCCAAAATACTTCCTTTAACAGCTTCCTTCACCAAGATTATACTTACGAGAATGTGCCCACTCCACATCTTTGCCTTATAAAGACTAATTAAACTTGACTTGTCTCCTGACTCTGCCCTAGAAATCCTTCATTACTGCGTCTCCAACTGATTTTCTCCACGCGAGACCATACCTGCACCTCAAGCCTTTGCAGTCTTTCATACGATTTCCACACTCATAGTCCGACTGTTAACAAACGCATGCTGACAGTTTGTCGCACTCACCTCAAGTTCCACTTTTACTATCCACTCTTTGCAAATTTCATATTTTCCACTGATCCTGTCACACTGCTGTGTGATAAATTGTGTTTCTCTGAGAGATATGCGTGGATGGGGTGCTCATTAGTTTTTACAATTTGTGTTTCATGAAAAAACATTTCAAATCCTGCTGGGAATTTTTTTTATTTAAAATCGGGTTTGTCTGTAAGTGTGCAGTAGAGCAGCGATTCTCAACCGTTTCTCTATGTGAACCACGATGTCGTCATCAAAACCTTTTGTGGACCACAACAGACACAAGCCGTACATTTTCTACATAACCTAAAGTTGACGGAAATCAAACTTTATATATCAACGGGTACCGCGAGCCTGTATAGGATTAAGCGGTTTCTGAAAATGGATGGATGGGTATTGCAACACAGCTATTTCTAATAATTTTATTAACATTGTTTATTGTATATTTTCCAAAAGAATAATTATATATTATTTAGGGACCATCTCAAATACCCACACGAGCCACTTAGTGGTTGTCGGACCACAGGGTGGGAACCGCTGCAGTACTGTGTTGTGTTTTGAAAGCTTCGGACATCAGCAATACATACTTCACCACATTGGACGTGCCTAGGTTACCGATATTGTTTGTGTACAATCAAACAGTGTATATAATGAATTGATAGTTTACATTCCTTTATCAACCCACTGCTTGGATAAAAGCTTCCCGATAGCATGTCACTCATGGGGTTTGTTTGACCACACTACACTCTGATGATCGATCGGTAACAGCCCTCGTCGGCAGTTCAGCTCAGGTGGCTGGGTTTGTGGCGCAAAACAGGTTAATCACTGCGCCATCCATCCTCCCCATGTGTATTAATTTATAGATATATTACAGTGTTACAGCATTCATTTGTGTCTATATACATGATATATATACAAAACCCTTTTTAATTTCAATGTACATTAATGCACAGTGCATCCACATTTTGAGCTTTGCAAATTACGCGAAAATTAGCAAAATATCGCTGCTGTTTTAGTAGGGTTACAGCCTTATGCTAGCTGTGGTGCTGTACTGTATGTGCACATTTCATTTGTAGGAAAATCGGCAGGACAGACGTCATAGCAGGTCTCTTCTGATTCAGGCAGTGGTAACCAAGGGGAAGAGCTGCATTAATAAAGGGCATTAACCTTAGGGTGCAAATGGACCCATACACAATGCATGGCGAGGCAAAGAGCTGTCCATACCAGTCCAGAATGAACATTCAGCAGAGTCTATTAATTCCGTTTCTCATTGCTCATTGTTGCTATCAGGAAAAAAAAACAGCGGATGCAAACAGTGCCATGATACAGAGTGTGCGCGCCGGGTGTACACACACTTTCCTAGGGCGGCGACATTTTCATCCAGTTTAAAATTCTGGTCGTGCAAAGAAATATTTTCGTGATGTATGGCTTCCACAAACTGAGCACAGTGTAATTACGGTATCGCTAGAAATGCCGTACTCCGGCAGGTTTTCTGTGCTCCAGTCTCATAAGCGGGGTTCAAGCCAGCAGCGATGTATTTTTTGCCAGTTACCAGTCTGTGCAGTAACGATGAAAAACAATTGGAAGATAGATTGGACATGTTGTGTATGGTCAATAAGCCATGCGTTTGTCCATTTATTTTTCAATTAACCATGTTTAAAAAAAATTAAAGGTGCAGCTCTGTAATTTCTAGATCATGCCACTGCTGACAGAAGGCCCTCTTGGCTAGTAAATTCACATGCACGTAAATGCATGGTTGTTCCCTGCTGTTTGAAAAATGTCCTTTTTTTTCACCAACGCGCATTGATCGGCATAGTGAAGTGTAGCTAAATAACCACCCATTGCCCGCACGGCAAGGGGACCCCCATTCATCCAGCAGTGGAGTGACATGGAATTGTAAGTGTACCATGTGTGCAATCACCTTGACACATGGACAGGCACTAGTGAAGCTATATTTCTCTTTACACTTACAGCATGGCTGCAATTTTGTGGCCACAAACGTGCTCAGCAACATTGAGACATTTTTGTTGTTTACTTTGTTATTGGGTGAAATGAAAATCCCAGTGCTAATAATGCTCTGTGTCTGCTATGCAATGGCAACAAAAATAGGCGAGTCATTTTTTTTATTCAACAGTATCCGGCTTTCATTGATTTATCTCTATTTACCACAGTAACAAATGAGATGTACAGTAGCTCCCGCGGGCAGGTTGGTTTTAATAAACAAATTTGTCATGGGCAGACAAGCCTTTAGAGGAAAACATGCGAAGCGTGAATTGCACAACTTTTGGTGCTTGCAGATGCACGGTTGCTCAGTTTGAACGCCGGACAGCATGCACAATGTTCAGCCCGTAGGAGAAGCCAGTTTGCCTTTTGTCTGATCCTCTGCAGGAAAGCCGTCTGTTTTCATTTACAAACACAGTCAACCTTTAAAAGAGGAAGAAACATCCGCACACTGAGAACTGTCACTTTGTAAATAAAGTTCAAGGTAGAAGGATAACATGGGGACGGTATCAATTTATTGAAAATGCCGTATTTGTTCTTTCCCTCTGTGGAGTCATGCACCTGTGCTCTTTTGTAGAGCCTCATGGTGACACTTTGTCCAGATGTTGTTTGGATAAAAGACCAGGCGTTAGGACACTCAGGGAAGATTCACCATCCGTGTCCCTCCAACAAACGCCTTATGCTGTTGAACTTAATTTTTTAAAAGTATTGTGCCCTGTGATTGTGGACTGGCGTCCAATCCTGGGTATAGCCCTGCCTTGCACCCTGCGTCTGCAGGATAGGCTCCTGCTCACCGCGACCCTGTATAGGATTAAGCGGTATCTGATAATGGATGGATGGATGGAATGTCCATCGCTTCAATATTTTCATCATCCCTGTTAGCCATGATCTATCCATTGCTGGACCACCCTCCCCCACATAAGCTTTTGTTACCTCAGTCTTATGAGATAGCTATTGCTATTAGGTCTGTGAGTTCGTAGTCCAGGTTCATGGGACTATAGTCTAAGTTTGTGATTTCGTAGTCGGAGTGTGAGGACCCTGAGGATAGTTTTGTGGGTCACGAGTCTCTCTGCCCGTCGGGTGTTTTATGATGCAGCCTGCTTGTTGACGTTTTGTTGATGTGGAGTGCACCGTGAACACCATCTGATAAAGCAGGTGTTGTGGTTTAAAAAAATCGGGCTTAAGATATACTGTATTTTCCAACCTCTTATATATTGTGAACTAATATTTGTACTTTTCTATTTTTTGTGTACCTTACATTCTATTCATGTAATGTATTTTTGTTTAACTCGTGGAGCGCTCTGTGGCAATTTTACTGTGAAGGGCGTTATATAAAAAAACCCCGCTTGATTGATTGTGATGCAGCCCCTGCACATGATCTGATTTCATAGCTCCGTCTCTGCAGAGGATGACATCTCAGGCATTGTCCCACCTTGGGCTGCAGCTCCACTGTTTGTCTTGATCACTAGCCATCATCCCTGTTCGTGACATCTTATACCCATGCCAACTTTACTCTTTTCAATATGATGTTCCTAATTTGAACATCCTCTCGAATCCATATACTGTATACATCCTCTTGTCTCAGGGTAATTCCAAACATGCACCTCTCCATGTTTTTTTTGCACCCTTTTCAGCGTTTGAGTCGTTTTATTTGCCAATTTCCATATTCCAAAGCCATAAGTCATCGCAGATAATACATTATTCTTAAAAAATATTTTCCTTATTCACATGCATATTGGTATCATGTATTCGTATATGTATGACACATATTTTACAACTATATTTTAAATTGCAAATAGAGCATTTAAACAAACAAGATTACATGAATAATGTAATCCTGCGATGGACTGGCGTCCCATCCTTGGTGTTCCCCTGCCTTGCGCCCTGTGTCTGCCGGGATAGCCTCCGGCTCACCGCGACCCTGTATAGGATTAAGCGGTTTCTGAAAATGGATGGATGGATGGATTAACACAGGCAATTGGAGGGTTGGTTGACTGTGAGGAAGGTGTATTTTTTCACACAAGGTCAAAACTTCCTGCAAGGAAGACTGTTTTAACAATGCACCCCCAGAATAATAAGTTATTAATACACAACGGGGTGAAAACGGGAACAAAGCCAAAAGCATGCATTTTCTCTTTGAGGAAATCAATAGGTTTGTCTGCTTGGTTGCTTTGGGTGGCACTGTTCAAACCAAAATGATCAACAGAGGTCACCAGAGGGTTGTGGTTTGTGTGTGCGAGTCAGATCCCTGTCAGGTAGTACTTGGTATTGCCTGCGAATTCTACCAAACACTTCGAAGCCAAGCTGAAAGACGACCATGTCCAGAAGCTAGCCATCGTGCTTCGAAGAATCGCAAAGAAGAAGAAGAGGGGACAATTCTGGTTATGAACCCCATTTCCTCGCCTCACGTTAACGCCTTTATAAATTTGTGTACAAATGCAATTACCCTGTCTTTTAGATGCACGAAACATTGCTGCGCATTGCCTGGGCTTTTTCCTGGGAGAGTATCTACTAAAACTAGACCCAACCCAATTTATTCCCTGTGGTGTGTGCATGAAGGACACAGCACGAGACAGCCGTGGCCTTTTGTATTCACATTTCATTCGTCAGAGGTAGGGCTATTCCCAGATCACACATCACGACCATATCAAAACCATACATCAGAACTTAATGGCCTCTATAATGCACTGCACTGTGCCTATTGTGGCCGTGCACGAGTCTGCAGTACGGCCTCGATTTCGGCAGATGGCGACGCCTGCGTAGGTTGCTGAGGCACGTCGTACGCACGGGAGGATTTTCGCTCGCTCTACCAGTATTAAGAGCATCGTGCAGCATTAGCAGGAAAGTGCATCATGTACGCTTGTCACGATTCACGCAAGGGTGGGGGAACGTTTAAGACTCGTTGATAGGGTTGTTCTTGTATAATTGATGTGGAAAGTAAAATGGCAAAAAATAAAATGTTTCCGCCCGGTTTCGAACCGGGGACCTTTCGCGTGTGAGGCGAACGTGATAACCACTACACTACGGAAACTTGCCTTGTGTTAGCCAAGGAGAAGAGAACCTTTATGCAAAGACTCTTTTTTTTGACGCGCTTCGGGACCGTTCTGTTTACTTTCCACATCAATTATCCAATTTAATTACACGGCGATTTTAATGGTAATATTACAATTTATAACGCGCACAAATTCCCCACTCAGCCGAAGCGAGACGCAGATACTGAGGCGCGATGCATTGCCTGTGGTGCACAAGCACAAACAACAAAACAAAACTCAACATGCACTGATGTAGGTTTTCAAGAATATCCTGGGTTGAATTTCCAGTTTGGCTGCCTTTTTGTTCAGAGTTTGCATGGTGTTCGCTTTGGTTTTTGCCGGGTACTCCAGTTTCCTCCCACAGTCCAAAGACATGCTGCCGCTGTCTGAGTGAATTCGCATGCTGACTAAATTGCCGTCGGTACCCTGCGATGGACTGGCGTCCCATCCTTGGCCAATAATAGCCCTGCCTTGTGCCGTGTGTCTGCCGACAAATGCTCTGGCTCACCGTGACCCTTTATATAATTAAGTGGGTTATGATTAAACGGATAGAAACTTTTGTTTAAACCTGGAAAAGGTCAGTGTTTTTAATGTTGTGGAGATAAGATGGGGTTTTTGTTACATTTGCTTTTACCGATGATTATTCATGGCAACACATAATGTGTTTGTATGCAGCACTTGCTATTGTTGTCAATGAGGGTTCCATTGTTTCAACGGAGTGGGCTTGGAAATAACATGGCAACCCAGATGCATTCGTTACATAAGCATGACCCAGAAGATGGAAAAGTGTTCAGCGTTTTCTTATTTAAGCAAAGTCAGTATGCCATCAGAAGGGTGGTAATGCGTAAACAATGATTAACAATTGGTTATCGTTACAGAAGGGATACTTATTTATTGTAGTATAAACGGTACATTTAAAACGCAGAGCACATGTATTGTGTTATTAAATGTACCTTTCCTATAGAAATATGCAGATATATCGGAATCGTGATTCAGAGTTGGGATTCGATAAAAAAAAATATATATAAACAATGCCGCTTGCATATTTTTGTCTCAACATAAAAAAAAAAGCGTTTCTCTTTATATAGCCCCACCTTCTTCTGTGAGTGAGCTCACAAATTAGAAACTGCCCGGTGTCATTGTACGCTGCGAAATAATGAGATAAGTATCTCCACAGCTCGAATGACAAAAACCCCCAAAAAAATGTGCTAGTGCTTTTCCGTTCTCTGCCTTTGTTGATTTGTCGTTCTCTCCGCAGCCCTGTCCAGCGCTCTGTGACCCTTGGGTGAAAAGCGCTCTATAAATGCTATTATTATTAATCTGGCGTCACTTGCCGAAACAGGTAATTCAAGCCAACTGAATAAAGCCTCGTTTATTGTACATTAAATAACAGCAGACGTCCCTGGTTAATTAAAGCACATTCAGTCGCATTGGATGTCAGCAGATTGGCTCTCAATGGGCGTTATGATCAACAGTAAGCATCTCACGGGGTGTTATCAGCAGGTGGAATCTCTATAGGTGTGACCGGGTTAAATGATGTCAATGGGTGTTATAACCACCAGGACGCCGAACGTCAATTGGAGGCACCTGATTACATCTCAATGGGCATTATGATCACCAGATACTGTAGAATGTCACTCCGTTTTTATCCAAGCTGGAAGGAACCGTTGAGCTATGTAGCTCTTTTAACAGTTGTCCAGGTGGGCGGCACGGTGGCGTAGTGGCTAGCGCTCCCGCCTCGGGGGTCTTTCTGTGTGGAGTTTGCATGTTCTCCCCGTGTCCGCGTGGGTTTTCGCCGGGCACTCCGGTTTCCTCCCACCGTCCAAAGACATGCTGCCAGGTTAATTGGCGTACTGACTAATTGTCCCCAGGCGCCCTGCGATGGACTGGCGTCCCATCCTCGTTGTTCCCCTGCCTTGCGCCCTGTGTCTGCCGGGATAGGCTCCGGCTCACCGCGACCCTGTACAGGAGTAAGCGGTTTCTGATAATGAATGAATGAATGAAAATGGATGTATGGATGGAGTTGTCCAGGTGGGAGGGGGTAAGCAAGCTACAATATTTCAGGACACGCTAGGAGGGGGGGGGGAATTAGTCAGGACAATTAACCTCAGCAGACGCTGCAGAATGTCAATGGCAAGCGACCTGATTGCATCTGATCAGGGCGTTATGCCCCACACAAGGTGCCACGTCAATTTGGCGTCACCCGGCCTGAGTGAATAAAAAGGGAGGGCTCCGTGACCCCGGAACCACGTGCTTGCTCCCGGAAGCGCCGTTCTACCGTCCCGATGCTACGCTCACCTCGCGGCCCGACAATGCGAGCGCGCAAGTATGCATCGCTCTGGCTCTCTCCTCATCTCTCGCCCGCCCGCCGCATGTCTCTCCCTCCTGTGTCTCCTTCCTCGTGTCGTCTCCGTCGCTGCGAGGAACGGGTTGCGTGCTTGTGCTGGTGGTGGCGGCGGTTGTTTTGTTTTGGTTGTCATTTAGTTGGGTGGTCGCGACGGCCTGCGGAGCCGTGTTGCTTGGTGGGTTGGTAGTGGGTTTTCTTGTCCCACGCGGTGGTTGTCCTGTCTCTCCGTCTGCCTGTCTTGTCCCCGCGAGTCCTGTACTTAAGGGTATATAGTCTGTACCGTCCCTTGTCCGGCTCTCGTCTCATCATTCTGTGCCTTGGGCATTGTTTGAGGCATCCGCTGGGTTATGTCTCGTCCAAGCTGCTGGGTTGGCCAGTTCTCTCGGCCAATTGGCGTCTCGTCCTCATCTCCTGAACGCACCCCTCTCATGCTTTCGTCCCGGGTGTAGCAGTATACTTGCTGTAAATGAATATTGTTAACATGGTTTTGGTGATGCTGCGTTGGCAGTGGTGCCACAAACAAATTGGCAAAAATGTAGCGGGCAATAATACTGCCTTAAAACAGAAATTGTCATCCACTGGGTCGCGACCCATCAATGGGTTGCGAGCGCCACTTGGTGGTGCGTGCAGACCATACCCAAGTGTGCTTTCAAGTCCAAAAGGTTAAAAACTTTTGCCTTAAAATAGGCGACGTTTTGGGCAATATTCCTTGATAGCACAATATACTGTGAGTTCCATCATTGACCACCAGACCTTATCAATTATTTACAGCATGGAGTAGCCCGCACAATTGTAATACTGTAATGGGAAATGCTATTCTGCTGTTCTGAAACGTAATGCTCAAACCAATCAGAGGCGCTTGCTCTGACCACAGACCGTTATATTCCCTTTACCCATTTATGGTATACTGACAAACATGGCCATTACCCGCACCCCCTGGGTCTCAAAACCAACTCTCGTTGGATGCAGTGTTTTTACAGCGGTTTTTTTTCCCTCACCTATTGCCCCGTCAGTGCAGAGGGGCCGCTTGCTGATGAACAGAGGGCATGGTGCGCGGACAGAATGGCCCGGTTTTGTTTATATTACGTTCTGCCACACATGGGTTTGTGCCCTTATGCAATTCATTTAGCGTCTTGTATAATCTCCCAAGAAACGACATACGGCATGGCACGACTGTGTGCCGGCTGCATCTCTGAAGGGCTCTTGCTTGAGGTGGTGTGCCACATTTCTACCGGGTGGCATCAGGCGGACGTGTGAATTTACGACAACTTTTGATTACTTTTCTATTGGGATTGTTGAGCAGCTGTGTGATACAAAACATACAAATAGATCTCTGCTGGGTTGGCTAATGTGCAACTCTCTAAATTAGGTGAGCTTGAAGGAATACTCAATGTGTTGTGCTAAATTGATTACAGTTTATTATACACTTAATTGAACAAGTGGTCTTCTTAATGGGACTAAGAACACTTCACTTCTGCTGTCAAGGTCATTTCATGCAGGCCTAAATGTAAAATGCCCAACCTCTATATGGTTGACCAGTTTTGTGTGGAAGTGTTCCTGCTATCTCATGTAACCTGCTTGTGGAGGCACAATCCTTGGTAATTTATTGCAAGATACAGTCGAAGTAAATGGAAAAAATGCATAAGCATGGTGCAGTAAAAATAATGGGTTTTTTTTTTGCCGTGGCTAGGACGTAAACTTGTCACTGATTGCTTAGTATGGTATGCTAACCTACAAGCAGTGACCTCGGACAACAATCATCATCCCTAAATAGATTGTCTTGCGTGGTCTGAAATCTTGATTACTGAACTATTTTTTTTATTAACTGAATGTTTATTTCATACAACATATGGTTATTTATGCCCATTAAAAAGCAGAACTGCGAAGTGTATTTTAAGCACTAACACATCGCGCGCGTGCGTGTTTGCTCAATTTTATATCCCAGAGCCGGGGTGCATCTAGTGTATATTCACATAGTAATGCGGTGTGTATACACTCCACAGCCTCGTGTTTTTGAGATACTTTGTTGCTGCTGCAGTTCGAGCCTTAATTCTCCGGCACGATGACAGATGCGCACACCGAAGCCCCACAGTATTGTCATGCCGATCACGCGTGTTTTGATGTCACGGGCATTGGCCCTAGGGCTCGTCTCCCGTTATTATTCGCAAATGCACTCTGCCCAACGGCCTCCCGTCACGCAAACTCGGCTGTTTGTGAGCGAGCGGATGCTGCGGCTGCCGTCGCAGCTCCCTTTTTTTGGCTGCTGTCCAAGTGCCATCCCCTCGGGAGCCAATTACTGGCGACGGTGGATGCTGAGTCGACCGCATAGCTCCTGTTTTTACAGGGAGCCGCACAATCTACAGCCCCCAATACTGGCTGGCGATAACAGCCGTTTGTTAGCCGCTGCATGTTTACGTTTGGCACCAGTGAACGTGATGGAGTTTGGTCATGGACAGAGGTTTTTAGATTTTTAGTTTTTTTAAGTATTTGCCGTGAAACATTTATTAAACCGGTGTTTTGACAAGCGGTGTGATCGAAAGGTTGACCTTGGCACATTAGAACGGATGTACACAACTGCAGCGTGAAATGAAATTCTTCGCGGGAAACTGTTACCAGGAGAATAGGGCCATTGCTTTTTGGTGCAATATCTGTTTCATTACTGCTGCATAATTCTCTCATTGCAGTATTGTGTTTATAACGTCTGTGTTGACGAAGGTGTCAAATTAGACTGCTGGACTGCCATGACTGGTGTGAGCAGGGTTTGTGAGGGTGTTGACGGATTGAAAAAAAAATACTAATTTGTAAGCGTTATACTTTAAGCTGTAAACGCCAAGCGTGACGTATTTATACAGTTTCTATTCACCCTGGCTATAATATTGAACTGTTTTCGGAGTATGCGTTATTGCATGCTTTTGCAATGTGTATATGCAATGTTACAAATAATGTATTTCGCTAGTAATAAGATTTACATCTGTAATCCGTGTTTATTATTACTTTGCGTCCGATTTTAATCCAAACGAGACACGGCTTGGAGCTTGGCAAGGGGAGCGTCTAGTCGAAGTAGTTGTGCTAAAATGGAAAATTGTTCTCTGTAATTCCAGTTGTCAACATCTGGAACCATGACCCCCCCCCATCAGAGTTCTACCAATATGGAGTGTTGGGTTTGTTTTGTTTATATATAGCTTTAGTACTTGGTGTACGTATTTAGTTAATAACCCCATTGTGCATTATGAAGTGGGCAGAGGTTAAATTCAGAATGGGGGGGGAATGCACTGCAGAGGCAAGCACACTAGCATTACTATTATTACCAGGTGCCAGAGTAATGGTAATGTACAGCTCTGACTGCTCGCTCGTGCTACTGCTGTGGAATGGGCCTCCACTAGAGAGCTCGACGGAGCCTCTGGAGGTTTAGAACCTACCCGTAATTTCTCGACTATAATGCGCACTTTTTTCACGAGAAAGTCCTCTTAAAATTAGGGTGTGTTGTACGTAGATGTAACTTGTCTCAGTCGAATTGGCAGTGGTTATATTTCTCTAAAACTACCGGTAAGTGTTCAGAATTCTTCATTCTTAAACGGAAAAGTCACCGTAATTTAATGATCGAATCCGTTTAACTCGGTGTCAAAGATTTCCAGCACACACTAGCAAATGACGGGGCTTTTGATCTGTATATTGTTTCCTGTAGGCCTAGCGATGTCGGCATTGGAACCAATTTTTTGTTTTACATGATCAAATTTGATATTATGGGTGCGTATGATACATAGGCTTATCTTTTTATATTGTTAAACTCAAAGTTTAGAGTGCGTATCACACATAGGTGTGTTCTAGTCGATATGTTATGATACTCTTCCACGCTGGCCAAACGTCTTGGAATAAGTGATACCAACAATAAGTGGGACCAACACTTGATCCCACTGCATGCGACATAACATTCGAGGTGGAAGGGGATTTCGAAACCAGTCGATTTCAACTTCCGAGGAGGAATGATTAACGAAGGCAGTTGTTGTCGTGTGTGTGTGTATATGTATTTTGCGATATCACGACAAAAGTATTGTACTCGGTGCAATAGTAGCAACTTTGTTAAATGTTTTGTTGTAATGGACAAGTGTGCATGTCGTTCGTTTTGTCCTTTCTGTATAGCCCTCTGATTTGTGATGGTTCTTGAAACAAGTCTGAAGCATGCAAAACTTTAAGGTCACGTGGTCGTTCGCCTCCAGCTGTTTGTCCCTTGAGGTTTTTCTGACAACCTTTAAATTAATGTGGAATGGAAATGAAAAAGGCGTTTGAAATACGGCACTCAAATTGGCCGCGCGAGGCGAAATCATTATCTCCATCTTTGATGTAGTTAGTGGTGTTGTACGTAACTGTTGGTTTTGCATTGAGTTCTCCATTACATGGTCATGAATTTATTTCCTTGTCTGGCTGGACTCATTCAGCCTTATCCCTCGGGTCTGCGGAGTGACTGCTGGATGTCAGTTTGGTGAGCACCACTCGGTGAGAATTGGTGGTGAAAAGCTGACATGCCAGTGCGTTAAGGGAACATCTCTTGTTAGGAGATCTTCTTCTTTGCGATTCTTCGAAGCACGATGGCTAGCTTCTGGACATCGTCGTCTTTCAGCTTGGCTTCGAAGTGTTTGGTAGAATTCGCAGGCAATACCAAGTACTACCTGACAGGGATCGCGACGTGAACGCTTCTACCTTGACCCCCTGTTAGGAGATGAGATTGTAAGAGATATTTTGTTTGGAAAAACATTCAAAAATGCAAAGGCATGTATGCTTACATACACTGTAGCTACATGAGCTTACATCTACATACTTGT